>JANKKI010000554.1:0-398815 GCA_025175665.1 Cinchona pubescens | reverse complement strand
AAAAATATTATGCTATTAAATTATGTACTTATGTTGATATGGGTATGAAATGCAAATGATTATGATGGATAGTACCGGAATGAGAGATATAATTTTATATGGTATTTGCGCATAATGTATTTTCCAATATACTGCAAGAGAATTAAAGAATTTAACTTACAAGTAAGTTGATGAAGGTTTAAATTAGATTTGTCAAAATTTTTATCATTTATATGTAAATTTCTCGTATGCTACAATTGGTACAGGAAAATGGAATACAGCTCCTTCAAAAAATTATACAAACATTGAAGGAAAAATCATTTACTTTTAACAAATTATCCCAGTATCGGGGACTATGCACGATGTTAGTTGTCTATCCGAAGCATTTTTCACCCAAAGTTGATTGGGAAGAAGACACATGTAGATTTGGGAAAATATCCAAACAATAAAGTTTGATATGTAAGTTACTATGATATATAAATCTTATATAACTAATATTTATTTCCTATAACTAATTTTAGTCTTTTTTTTTGTTTGTTTGTAGGACTGAATTCTGAATATTTTCAAGTGCTCATTTGATAATCGTGTTGCTTTTATCTCTTTTTTAGTTTTTGATGTTATATAACCTAATACTATTGGTCACTTTCTTTTGCTCATCATCATTTGATTTAATTATTAAAATATTTATACTATCAATTTATATTAAATGTTATTTAAATTTTATATTGTTTTTAGACTCATGCATAGCACGGGTTTTTAGGCTAGTATACATAGTATAGTAAAGGGGGTGTTTGTTGAGAAGCTCTAATACATTGACACATGGCATATTAAATGTGTAGGAATCTAAATGGTAAATAGTAAAAGTAAAAAATAATTACTTAATTAACAATTAAAATTTAAATTAACTATATAAATTTTATTTTAACTATTTTTATTTTTTCAAAATCCTTCATTTTAGGCAAACATATCTCCTATAATTAATTTTTTTTCCCAAAAGAGTTACAAAACTAATCATCTATTATGGATTATTAAATGAGTATCGGTTATTAAAAATTCATGTCAAATATAAAATTGTGTTGTTTATGATAAGTTAGAAAACAATTATTTATTTACTTGAAAAAAAGTTAGGTATTAATATTTAAAGGCATTATTCATATATATTGAAAGATAAGTAGCATAATCATGTGACCCAATTACATCCTGGTATATTTTTATCAAGAAATTGTTAGAAAACTTTAAATTTAGTCCTAAATTATTTTGAAAATCTAAATGGAGATTCTAAAATCATTTTTAAAATTTTAAATGCGCAACTATTTTTAAACTCGCATATTTCTTCCAAATTTTTTCATAATTTTTTTTTTTGTTTCTCAAGTATCAGCTTAAAAAATAATATTTATCACCAATTTTTGTCACAAAATATCACCACTTTTGTGGAATGCTAAGTTAAAATTACGATATGTCACTTTTTATCTACATCACCTATAACATGTAAGTCATAGGGTTTGACTTACCAAAAAGGTAAGTACAAATCAACTCTAGGTCCTCTTGGAAAAAAGAAAAAAGCTTGGGGTACCTTCTTAAAATTATTTTTTTTAAAAAAATACTTGGAAGACTTCTAAATATAAAAAGATAGTTCGGAGACAGAAAGTTTCAAAAATTGAAAGGCCTAGTCTATTGGATTTTAAAAATAGTTGATGGACTATATTTGCAATTCTTTCAATTGATAATCAATTCTATAAAAAGAGAAACAAAATTTAAAATCAATTTACTTTTTTTCATCTTCTTTTGGTAGTATGTCAATTAATAATATAGATGTTATTCATCACTAAGGATGTAAATATTACGTATTCTCTATTTTTTGGTTTCTGTATATCATTTTATTTAAAAGTATGATATGTACGTTGTAGTGTAAAATCAATTGTTAGAAACTTTTTTCCCTATCTATGTACATAATAAGTCACCTTTTCTTATATATTTCAATGAAGGGTGACATTTTTTTTTCAATTCAATGGAAATAAATACTTATTTATATTTTGATCAAAAAATATTGTTAAATACTTATTTTTATATTCCAAAAAAATATGACATCCTTATTTTTGGTAATTTGATGGAATTAAATATTTACTGGTATTTTGATTCCACAGTCTAACTTAGAATTTTCTTTTCATTAAATTTACTACATAATGCTTGTGTCAAAAATCATTTTGTTAAGCAAATATGAATTTTTAAAATATTTGTGATTTAGTAATATAATCCCGTTCACAACAATTAATGTTCAATAATTTCTATAGTTCAATAACATAATAATTTTAATTATACGTCCAACAGCCATGTTCCTTAATTATTTTCTTTAGTTTGTGGTGTTGTATAACTTACTAATATAAATATTTAATTTTTTATCTTAATTATCAAAAGTTTCAATTTTCAAAATTCTACTAATTATTATTTTATAAATCTAATATCTTCATCTTTGAACTACTTAATTAACAATGAAATTCAAATTAATTACCTGAAAGTTATCTTTAACTACCTTTATTTTTTTAAATATCCTTCTTTTGTTCACAACTCATATGGTTAATTTTTTTTTTCCAAAAGAGTTACTAAACTAAAACTGTACTATAAATCGTCATATAAGTATAAATCTTTAAGAATAAGTTAAACCAATATATTAATCAAGAAAAACTTGTATCTATATATTCATTGTTAATAAATACATTTTAGATATATATTTAAAAGGTTATAACTCAAATTTTTCACAAAAGTAAGAAGATATTTAGCCTATTATGTTTAAATAATATCATTCTTTCAACCTAATTAAATACAGTTAATATTTATAAAATTTATTATATCACAAATAGATAACAAAAATTGTAATATCATTTTCATCTTTTCATTTTCTTGCAATTGTATATTTATTGGTAATTAACTATTCAATGTCAATAGATATTATTTTTAACTTGTTATGTAATCCTAATATGTTAAAAGTATTTTTAATTTATCCCTTATTATGTTTTATTTAATTTTTGACATTATCATTTTACATGTATGCTTTATATGGTGAAATCTAAAATCAACTGTTAGAAATATTCTTTTTTTTTTCCTTCACATACACATTTGAAAGGTTTTTTTCTTGGTAAGATTTTAATTCTAAGTTAATCTTACTTGAACCTCTTTCTATTACCCCGTTCATTGCCATTCTATCTAAAAACTCTATTGAAACTTTTGAAAATTATATTCTTTGGATAGAAAAAAGCGCAAATTGATTATGAAATGTGATAAATACTTCTCAATTGTTGTTTCTATTTGTAATTTATATCAACAGAATTAAGTTAAATCCTATTAAACAGAAAATACTTTTAAATTATTGTGTTTTTTTTACTATTTATAATATTCAAAATTCTATTCATATACGTTACAATATAAAATTAGATGTGTATAAGAGACAGATTCATGGAACATGGTAGACATAATTTTTAAAAACAATTATATATCCAAAACATAGTAATATTCATAGTAATATTTATTACTATTTTTAAAATAAAAGTTGAGAGCTTTCAACTAAAATTTAAGTTATATATCTACATTTTAATCGTTTTATACGACAAAAATAGAAACATTTCAATGTATACTTAACAATGATATTTTTATTTTATTTCTAATTAGTAAATTTATAGATATTAAGTATTACTTAATTTGTCTTATCTTTATACAGTTTAATTAGGAATGTCAGGTTTTATGCCATCATTATTATTTTATTAATATTATTTTATTATAAAAAATTAAACATAGATATTAGTTCTTCCGTGCATAGCACGGGATATTAAACTAGTGTGTATATATTAGTCAATTTGTTTCACTTTTCTACTTGATATACCTAATTGAATAGAATTAAGAAATCATCCACACGTATTGGAATATCCATTTACCCACACTTATTGTAGTATAAGTTAAAGATATATCCTAGCCTGAATATGTTACCTACTACAAGATGTGTCTCAGTTTTAAATTTTGAATTTCCTTGATTAACTATTTTTTCTCTTTCGTAAATGACGATGAGAATTTTTAGTCAACTAAGGAATCTTATCTATTTTGTCTGATGAGACTTTTAAATTTTAAGTGATTTATCAACAAGTTTTCAAACTCCTGTTGTTGTATTATTATAGTAGTCTTCGCATTTTTCCTATAATTTTATTTTAAAACAAATTTTAAAAGATAGATACTTTATCAATATACACGGCAGCAGAATATGCAATTGATCAATTTGTCTATTTACTCGTATCATGAACAAGAAAGCCCTGCTCTTTAGTTGTAAAAATTTGTGGTAATACTTCAAGAGGAACATATTTTCTCCTAACTCTTTGCTTAGTATCCAGAAAATTTTATTAATCTGTTCTTTCATAATGTGATTATTAGTTTAGTTTTTTAATTTTCACAAGTTTCCCTCTCATCCTTGCCAAAGGATTCGGATTTCACAAAGACCATTCTTAATGGTGGAATTATATTAGGAAGCTTTAATTATATAGTAAAATCGTACCCTTTGCTATCTCAATTATTATTACTGTTCTTTCTTTATAATATGAAATAATCTTTATTTTCTGTACATATTCAACCTTTTGAGTCTTAAATTTTATTTTATAATACAAATGAATGGTGGTGTATTGATTCTTAAGTTCTTTAGTGCTATAGAAGACACAAAATTTCATCCATTTTTTTGCAACAGTTTTGGTTTCACACAAAGGTAATTTCTGAATTTTTTAGGTACATTAATGAATTGTCAATTGTGGATGGGATTTTCTATCCTCTTCACTATCTTAATTATCATAACCGATATTTCTTTACAATATGAATTTTTATGAAATTGTAATTTTGTATGCACAATTTCTATCATTTGAAACAGATTTTATGAAGTATTGGATGCATTTGTTGAGTGGGATATATATACATGAGGTTAGTAATATGTATCGATTTATTAAATATATTAAAGCCAAACTCCCTTGTTAAAAGTGTTAATGTAAAAATTCCACGTCGACTAGTCAAAAAGATCCTGAACTAATTAATAAATTTATTAGTTACTCCACTTATCACCAATTAGTTTTAAGATGGAAGCCATGTTGTTTAACATGGTATTAGAGCTACCTCTCAAGTGTTTTCTCATCATCCATCCACACGTGTCTTGGGTTCTATCCAACCCCTTTCAACGGGTTCTCATATGTCTAACCCACGATCTGAACTAATTAATAAGTTTCTGACTATCACAAATTAGTTTTAAAATGGAAGTTCATGTTCTTTAACATCCCTATATATGGAAAGTAATTGTCAACTTACTTTTTTTTTTTTTTTTGGTCTATCACTAATACACTAAATTATTACCATAATAAAACACACAATGACTTGATAACAATTGAGTATTCAAAAACTCTATTCATCTTCATAATATTAAGTCATATTTAACTAGGAAAATAATAAACCACATATCAAGTAATCTTTGATTAGAAATAATAAATATAAACTAATTGAGGAAAATTAAAAATACTTCTTAATTGTTGTTTTGTTGACAATTATATCGACAAAATTAAGTTAATTCTTACTAAATAAAATAATACTTCTAAAATATTGT
This sequence comes from Cinchona pubescens, assembly GCA_025175665.1. Lineage (NCBI taxonomy): Eukaryota > Viridiplantae > Streptophyta > Magnoliopsida > Gentianales > Rubiaceae > Cinchona > Cinchona pubescens. Next base: position 393,219 of record JANKKI010000554.1, on the reverse strand, counting down.
GTTCATTCCACCATTTGTAACTATAAAATTATGTTGATTTGCATTCAAAAATTGAATTTTTTTTCCCCTCTCTCTTTGCATAGAACATAGAAGATGTAGGTTTTCAGAAAATAATATATCCAAATCATAGTAATATCATTCCTTATAATATACATATCTAATTCAATTTTCAACTAATAATTTAGTTATATAGTTAGTTTGCAAACATTTTTATATGACATAAAATACAAACATTATAAATTCATACTTAACAATCATGTTTTTAGTTGTTTTCTTATTCTTAATTTTTAATATAGTAAAATATATTAATGTTGTTATTTAGTTTTATTTGTCTTCACACGGTTTTATCACTACAAAATTTAGGCCATCATATTATTTTATTGACATTATTGTATTGTAGAATTAAATATACATATTCGTTATCACATGCATAGCACGGAGTATTTATTTAGTATATATATATATATATATATAATGGGTTTGGTTACTCCTAAAATTTAAAAGGACAGGACATGAGAATTACGAATCATTATGGAGAATTTAGGTGTGTCTTTGATATTACAATCTTATCTCTTTTTTTAAATTTAAAATAGGATTAATAACATTTTTCTCCTTGAACTAGGCGAATAATTATACTTTTCTCATATGAACTAAAAGAATATACAGTTTATCCCTTAACATTATTCATTCATTCACAACATTAGCACATTAATAAAAACTAAATAAATGAATGAATTATCCCTTAGCATTATTTTTCATTTTTCATGTTTTTTTAATGATTCTTTTAGCTACAAAAATTTAGAAAAAATAAACTATAATAAGTAATTGATATTTTTATCTTTAGGGATTAAAAATGTGAAAAAATATAAAATCAAATTTAGGAGGAGAGAGGAGGTGAGAATAAGGTTCATTGTAAAGAATTTAAGTGATAAAATTATTTGTATAAACATCAAAGTGTGTCCGTGATATCTGAGTCTTATCTTAATGAAGTATTATGTCTTTCGAATTTGAACTGGGAAACCAATAAAGTCATTGGAATCCAATTTCCTGAAAAGGGTACATCGAAAATTAAGTTGAAACTTGCAATTGTTTCTTGCAAGATGTGCAATCCCACCTCTGCATGTGAAGTGTAAAGCCACATGTATTGAACTTGGTGTATAAGTGACAATATCAAGAACAATACACATTATAAGAGGCATGCTTAATGGGATATTATTGTAGCAGCCTACACAATTTCTGTAGTAATGTCAATATCATGGATCAGGCAAATTTTATCTACAATTTTTTTTTTGTTAAAAAAAATTTGGTTCCAATGTTGGAGGGGAAGAAGAAAAATACGAGTGGGAGACTAAAATAATAATAGGATAATTAGAATTAACTGGCATAACGTGTCTCTTAGAAAATGAATAAACTCGTGTTACACTCCCAAAAAATCCAAAATTCCTAATTAAGGCAATAAAGCTGTATAGTGAGATTTAATTAGAACCAAAAACCTCTTCTCATGGACTCAATATAAATTCAACAATATCAGCAGGGATTAATTAATTGGGGCAGATGTAATTAACTCCTAATTCTTTCTAGCCTCTTTCTTTCCCACAAAATCCAAACACAAATACTCTAATAACCACTAAGCAGCCCAACTTAAAAGATAATCCCGTTAAGGATTGCATAAATAGAATAAGAGTGCACTTATACAAAATAATAAATACAGAGTGATAAATAAAAATTACTGATGTGTCATTAGATTCGAAAAAGAATGTACGGAATCTGACTAAAGATTTAAAATCAAAGAATTGAGCATTCAATAGAATTTAACTTGTGGACTGATTTTAGAAAGTAATTTAAAATATGATTTTGTAAAGTATTTTCTATATAGTAAGTAGGAGTGTTTATGCACCCCGTACCTGGTCTATGAATTAAATAAATATCCAACCCTCATTGACCGGATTAAGAAAATTTTGACCCTCAATTCGTTCCATATAAAGCGGCTACCCGATTTTCCGGGTATCCGCAAAAGAGGATTGGGTTGACCAGGTATTCGATCCTCACTAATAACAAAATACAAAAATTTAAATAATTATTGTTAGTGAAATTAATTTCACAATTAAGTCGTCAACAACTAAATCTAAGTTACAAAACACATTCCACTATTACATTCCAATAACAACAAACTAGCGAGTAGCAACAGGCCATTTGTCCATAGTAACAACAATTAAATCACAAAATACATCCCAACAGACGTGAGTGTGAGGAATGAGAGTGCGAAGAAGAGTAAGAGAAGAGATGATTGAGGAGGAAGAGGAAGAGGAAGAGGAAGGGAAGACAAGGAACTGAAAACTAAGAGGTAAGAGGCTGTCAATAATCCTAATAAATATTAACTTCTAATGAAACTCTATTAACTAAATTTACAAAATTATTCCTGAAATCGACCGGGTCAAATGCCCAGTGGGTCACAAAAATGAGACCCGCTACCTAACCTTCAACATAAGTGACCCGACTCTTTGCAACCTACTTTCAGAATACGGTTTGAATACCCTTTTTTCTGATTTGAATCGAAGCGATTCGATGGATTTTTCGAATCTACGAGTCAAGATGAACACCCTTAATAATAAGAGTGAAATACTAATAAATTTCAGTCTTCTTTATCCATAGATAATATATAAACACCACTACTAGTACAAATCACAAAATATGTTACAACTTACCTACCGTGCCTTTTAGAGTGAGGGGTACACTGCTACATTCGTCCTATTTTTCTTTAACAAAAACGATTATTAAAAAAAAAAACTTGTTACACTAACACATGATTATATAAGAAAATTTTTAGAAAGATTTGATTTATGATTTATGGTAGGTGATATGAATAATTTAATTTACATTTAATTATATTATCATAAAAATAATTATTTTAATAAAATAAAGTAATGTGAGTAAATCTAAATCAAGAAATTTATACCACCATAGACGGGATCATCTAAAAATTTCCATGATCACATATTCCATCAAAGTATACCACTTTCGAAGTTCTTTAACCCCTATAAATTCCCTCCCGTAAATTAAATCCATCCAAACTCATACAAATCAGATAGCCAAACCCTCATCATGGCTTCCTCTCCACCTAAAAGTGCCAAAGCCCTTGTCTTGATGCAGCTTTCATTGCTGCTGCTCATGGGCTCATCAGTTGTAGCTGATGAGGTTGAACTTTTCAGCTGGCCAGCACATCCACCAGCTGAAGCCCCTAAACCCCATCATTCTCCAAGCCACCCACCAGTCCACCCTCCTGTTAATCCTCCAGCTCATCCACCAGTTAAGCCTCCGGTGCACCATCCTGTTGAGCCTCCAGTAGTAAGGAAGCTTGTGGCGGTACAAGGCGTTGTTTATTGCAAGAGCTGCAAGTATGCTGGTGTTGATACCCTATGGGGTGCTAAGCCCCTCGTTGGTAGGTTCTAAACTCACTCTTTAAACATCCTCATTTACTTTTTCATTTCATTTTTTTTGGAATTTTATATATAATTGTGGAGGGAATCATGGCTTTTAACTTTAAAAACATACAGTATAAGTTTTTAAAGTACGGGATGGATCTATTACGGAACTATAAAATTTTTCTCTTTTTATACTAAGAATTTATAAGTATAGAAACACATTTCGTATAACCATCATTTTTGTTAAAAAAAAAAAAAAAGAAGAAGTTGCATCCTTTCTTTTGACCCTTTTTCCTTACAAATCCTGAAAAAAACATGCTGCATGCATGCATGCATGTATATTTTTTGTATAATCTTCAACTGGAGAAAGAAGCTGATTCGAGTTGCAACGGTTTAAAACATTCACTCTGAAGACTGATTCCGCAAACTGATTCGAGTTGCAGCAATTTAAGATACTCAATCAGAACTCAGCAATAATAAATATACATAGGACTTGTTCTCAACAGCTTTTTCAAAAGTTGTTTATAGATTCTTTTTTAATTGAAAAATTATTTTTTAAAAGAGTCTATGGATAAAAATTTTAAAAATACTTTGCATTTCATGTTTAAATAAACTAAAAGTTGTTTTTAAAAGCAACTCTACACTTTTTTTTTAAAAGTATTTTTTATTTTTAAAAAAAAAAAAACTTTTAGCTTTTCATAAACAATTGAGAATAATATCATACTCCGCAACGGAGCGAGTATAAAGATTTTTTTCCAACAAAAGAAGCTAAAAACAAGAAATCCAAGAAAATTTGAAAAATGAAATATTGTGTAGGAAAAGTTTTTTTTTTTTTTTTTCATGACGTGGGCCTATTGTTAAAAGGAAAATATTTATGTAGATTGATCAATCCTTTATTCTACCTATAGACTTTATTGTCAGAATTAAATCTTATGTAATTTTATTTACATTAGCTTATCTCACATATTTTCTAAAATTTAATTTACACTACAAGATATATAAATAGGGGTCTACTAAGTATTTCTCTTGTTAAAAAAGTTTTGATCAAACTAACTAAACGACGAAAATGAAAGAAGGTTTATGCATGGTTGAGCACGAGCTAATTTTTTAGATTAGGATTCTTTTAAATAAATATCGCACATCTATAACTGTTTTGGGATGTATTTCTTGAACTATAATTATCATATTTTTAAAAATGCGAAATTGGGTTGATTATGCTTTTTAGATAATGCGCAAAACACTCTGATAAAAAAAAAGTTAATTTTGCATTTTGAAAGTGTAAAATCAGATATAATTTTTTTTTTTTAAAAAATAAGAATTATTTAATTCACACTACTGAAAAGTGAAAATTGCACTTGGAAAGATATTCCTTTCACACTTTAAAAGTGTGATTTCAAACCAATTCTTGTTTTTATACATTTCATCTCCAAAAATGGTTAAATTACAATTTAGCCTTGTAAATTTAATAGTATCTTGACTTGTCTTCTAACAAAATTCTATATACATTTAGCCCTCGCTGACTAATAGTCAAAGTCAACTGTTAGTTAAAATATTATAGGGTGGTAAAAATTACTAAATTACTCTCATATAATTTTAGGATTAGTTTTAGATTATCCCCATAATGGTATAAATTTATATTTTGCACTTATAACCTCCTAAATTTTTATTTTATGAAAAGGATTTGTCTTTATTAAGCAAGCATAGCACGACAATCAAGAGGTATAAAGAATGATTAATTGAACGTTAAAAATTGAAATTTTTATTTTTGTTAAACGAGCAACTCGGTATATCTAAACAAAAGCACATTTAATATTAATTATAAACACAACATTTGAATTGAGCTTGTATAAACACCGGTGAATTTGAAATTCGACTTAAATGTAATTAGACAGCTAAAAGATACACAATATTAAAATGAGTTAGAACTAGCAGTTTATAAATGGGTCAAGTACTCAATATGCATGAGTGTTATTTGGACAATTGAACACGTTATGTCACAATATGCCACAATTTCTACATCTTTTAGATGAGTTTGGGCACCTTTTGTCTATCTCATTGGAAATCCTGGCATTTTTTATTTTGCTCCGTTAGTCAGAGAGGGGCAAATGTGTATAAAATTTTGTAATTTTGTCAGGCAAGACACTATCAAATTTATGAGAGCAAAGTGTAATTAACTATTTTTGGATATGACAAATGTAAATACACATATTGGCTTGCAATCACACTTTCAAAGTGCGCAATTAGATTTTGCTCTTTCAAATCTAGATTTCCATTTTTTAGTGCTTTTCAAATAATTCTCATTTATATCTGATTTCGCACTTTTAAATTGTGAAATCAATCCTTTTTTTTATTAGAGTGTTTACGCATTTTTTTAAAGGGACGTGATCAACCCAATTTCAGATTTTAAAAAATATGACAATTATAGTTAAAAAAATACATTCTAAAACTATATAAGATGCGCGATATTTTTTTAAAAAAAATGCTAATTTAAGAAATTTGCCTTGAGTACGATTGGACTGATAACAAGTTTGACCTGGTTTTATGTGATATGGGACATCTTGATTTATTATTTAGGGTTGATCACAATTTGCCCATCCCACTTGTCTCATTTTGCCCTGTGTAAAAATTTCATTGATGTTCTCTTTGATCAGCCAACAAAAGAAAGAGTTATTCAAAAAAATAATAATAAGAAAAGAAAGAAAGTGTTAGTTCGGCCTGTGTAAAAGTTTCATTGATGTTGTCTTTGATCAACCAACAAAGAAAGAGTTATTTAAAAAATAATAAGAAGAAGAAAAGAAAGAAAGAAAGAGTTAGTTCGGCCCATAGTCAAAGAGCAAAATAATAAAGTAACCTCCAACATATTTAGTTCATATGAATATTTTACTACTTTTTTCTCGAGATAAAAGTTCATTTTATACCTTTGTATTGGGGCAAAAATGACATGCCAAAAATATGTGACTTTTAAAAATAAAAAAAAATAGTTTGTCCTTACAAAATAAAAGAAAAATCTAAAAAAAAAAAAACAAAACAAAAGTTCAATTTAGTGTAAAGAAAAATACTAGCATCAAACCGGTTTTCGATCCTATCAGCAGATCTTGTGATCAAAATTAAGTTTTATAAATTATTGTTTACATTAGAGATATCATAAATTTCATAACATTTAATCTACATCACAGAATTTACCAACAGGGTCAAAGATTAGGTCTACCTAAGTATTAAAATGGTTGTGTGGACTGGTGGCACTTTGGCTGTTCCCTGCTGCTTGAATTACAAAGTTGAAGATATTTTTTGGCTCCAAAATAGTAGTATCAACAAATATTTAAGGGCATTTTAGTCATTTGGTCTTTAAATAATAGTCAAACTAACCCATCCTCAATAGATTTAAAGTGAACAAGGGTGCCATCCTCTCTATTTAAGGGTATTTGGAGGAGTCTTTATTATTCTTAAAAAATTGAAATTTAAAAAATATTTTTAAAAATCAAAATCGTTCATAATTTAAATCATATTTTATATAAATGCTTTGCAAAAAATTAGTCAAAAAAAATGAAGTTTTACTATTTGATTAAATTACTTTATATTTTATCAAAATATGAAAATTTATATACCGTCCAAATGTGATATAAAATTTAACAGTAAAATTTTCTAGATGAATTGATTTTTAGATATGTTAATCTATTAATGATATCAAACTAATTATGGTATATTCAGATTATTTTCTTAAGTATAACTATTTAGATATACTTAAATGGATAATAAATAAACAGAAACTAAATAGAAAGAATCTAAATCCGCTGAAAGAGATACAAGTAATTAAGTTTATACAGGGGGTAAAATAAGATAAAGTCCATAATATTGGGGAACAAAGTGTAATTAACCCTTATTATAACTGTGGATTGTGCAGGTGCTGTGGTACATTGAGGCTAATATGTCACAACACCCAATATAAGCCTGTGGTGGCTGAAGCCATGACGGACAAGAATGGCTACTTCTTGATCATGCCCGAGAAATTGACCAATGCTGCACATCACAAATGTAAGGTGTTTTTAGTAAAATCCCCCTCTGAGATGTGTAATGTTCCAACAAATTTCAATTACGGATTGAATGGTACAATCTTAGTTCCCACCTCCAAGCCCAATCCGTTAGGACCCAAATATGCCCTCTTCAATGTTGGGCCTTTTGCTTATGAACCCTCAAAGAAAATCCCATGCCCTCTTTGAGCTTTCAGCAGCATTCAACCCTCAATTGTCTAGTTTCAACATTTTATGCATGTAATCAATGAAATGGGTGTTACAACTCTTCTTCTTTTTTTTTTTATTGGGTAACTTTTCTATCCAGACAATATCATATGATCTGGTAGTAAGATTAGGAAATGGATAAGATGTTTGACAGATATATATAGGATTTATCTTCTTGGTGATTCCATAAGCATATGATCTATGTGAGAAGCATAATCTTATCATTTGGGTCAACGTTTGATAGCCTTATCTTCAATTGGGCTTGGTTCAAATTAGGATTGTAATGAAATCAAACTACTCGATACTGAAATTTAATTTAATTTTGTTAGAGCTTGATCAAAATTCGTCGTCTGTAATTAAATAAAGCTTTAATAAGATTTAGCATGCTTTAATTTTTTTTAATCTCAAATCAAACTCGACTCATTAATGATAAATTTACAATATGACATATAAAAATTTTAATCTACTTGACTCAATAATGATAAAACTACAATATGACATATAAAAACTTCAATCTACTTGACATCGTTTCTTAACTCGATTCGATAAAAGTAAATTTGATTTTAATTCAAAAGATAAATAATTTAAGTTTAAACATATTTACAAGTACATTTTAAAATAATCAAAAAATTTTAAATATTTAAGTGTTCAACTTGTATAAACTCGTACATTCCTGATTCTAACTCTTATATATATATATCTATACATATGCTGTTTTAAGGATTGAAGCTTTGTCAACTGGGTTAATCAAAAGTTATAAACCGAAATAGTAATCAGTCAATTAGTAAACAATTGTACCAATTGGATAGTTAATGACGCGCTCATCTTAAACACGTTTGCATGGTGGGGACAAGCAAGCATCTAAGCAACGTGAATTTTGGGTATTCTTTACACATTTTGTTATTATGCTATGTAACGAAATGATATGTATATTATTGTTATCATTAAATAATAAATAAATGTTATCTTATCACATAATGTGTGTAGTATAAAATCGAATGCGCAATCTTTAATAGTGAAACCACACCCAAACTAGCTCTTATGCTCCTCCTAATACATTAATTAATTAAACAAATTTATATGTATAATTGCACATGTATATCGATTTCATTCAAATTGGAGATATAAAACACTTAAAATATTAGTTTTCAAATTATGTACTTCTGAGTTTTTACTACAGCTTTATCGCACATCCCATCCCTTTTAACAGACCTACACCAACACATACGCATATATGCCAATTTCACAATTTTTTTTTAATTTTTATTTTTAAAGACCGCACATCTCCCCCTATCTTCGAATAATTCAAACCCAAGATCAATAGATTATAAAGAAAGCAGTCTTACCACATAAATTACACTTTGTTATCACCAATTTCATAGTTCAAACTACCTATAAATTCACTAACAAATCAGCTAGTCATCCATCCCATCCATCAATTGAAAGATATTTTATATCTCTAGAATAAAATCTACTTTATGGTTAAATAATACCACAGAATATTGAATGCAGAATAAAACAAATGATACATACCTCCAGCTATTGATAAAGTTGGATCACTATAGAACACAAAAAATCATTTTTGGTGCTTCTAAATCTTAAACAAAACTAATACGATGGTGTATTTTTCTAATAGATTGTCAGACTCAAAGATCCAAAATACTTCCTATATATTTATATTATTTTTCCCCATTAGAAAAACTAAAGTAGTTATAGTGGGTTGTTGTCACAAATGTAATAATTATTACAATTGATAAATATCAGAATTTAAATATTGAATCAAATATTTAAAATTTAAAATTAATGCCCACAAAACCCACATTGGTTAATTAAAATTCTAACATTTCTTTCACTAGATCTACATATTTTATTTGATATACAAACTATCAAATCTCACAATTAAGATCCAAAACACATGAATCATTGCGACAAGTCCTCTAAGAAACACGCATTGTCTTCCATGTATTACAATGCATTAAGTCTCTTCAATGCTAAACTTTATGTGATAACACAACTTAATGAATAAGCCTTATGCTCATTATGGGTTCAATTTAAATGAGTTTTCTCAAATAAACAAACACGTATGCACAACTGACTATGAAAAATCACAATTAAATAAGAGTTTTATTGGAAATATCAAATATACATACATGTGCATGAGGTCATGTTATGGAACCAAATCCCGTACTAACTATATGATCCTTAAAAATCTTTAGTAGCATGCCTATTTAGTAAATGGATCGACAATTATCAATTTAGTATTAACGTGTTCAATGATCACTTTATTCTCTTTAACATATTCTAGAGTGGCTAAGTACTTGATGTCGATATGTTTACTTCAACTACCACTCTTATGTTCTTATCCTTGAAAACAGCAGCTGAATTGTCACAAAATAACCTCAATGGTCTAGAAACAAAATCCACAACTCTAAACCTAGACATGAAACTCTTTAACCATACACCATGCAAGGTTGCGTCAAAACAAGAAACAAACTCAATTTACATAGTAGAGATTGCAATCAAAGTTTGTTTTGCACTTCTCTAAGAGACAGCTGTATCGGCTAGCATAAAAACATAACTAGATGTTGATTTTCGCGAATCAATGCAGCCAACATAGTCTGAATCCGAGTAGCTAAACACCTTCTAGATTATCAGTTCGTCTATACTTAAGCATGTAATCTTTCGTTCTTTGAAGGCACCTCATTACCTTCTTTGCAACTCTCCAGTGGTACATACCGATTATCTGATATCTTCCCAACACTTCCACAGCAAATGAATGTCAGGTCTTATGCAGACTTGGGCATATATCAGGCTTCCAATGATAGAAGCATACAAAATATTTTTCATCTGTTCCGCTCAAGGTCATTTTTCGAGTATTGGTCCAAGTTGAACCTGTCACCCTTCATAATGTGTGCCACAGTTGGTAAACAATTTTTCATTAAAAATCTCTCTAAAAGTTTGTTAATATAAGTCTCTTAAGACAAATCTAAAATGCACTGAATTCTATCTCTTTGGATCTTTATGCCAATGACATAAGATACTTCACCCATGTACTTCACCTCATGTAGCAATCCTTTGTCATTACTTGCAAGTAAGATGTTGTCCACATACAAAACAAGAAAATAAATCTTACTCCTATTGACCTTCTGGTATATATATTGATCCATAATATTCTATTCAGACACCAAAGAAAGATATCACACCATGAAATTTCAAATACCACTGACGAGAGGCAAGCTTCAATTCATATAATAGACTTCTTAAGCTTGTAAACCAAATACTCCTTGTCACTAGAGGAGAATCCTTCATGTTGTCTCATATAAACATCATCCTCTGGATCTCCATTAAGGAATGTAGTTTTCACATCCATTTGATGCAAATCCATATCAAAATGGGCAACCAATGGCATAATGACTCGAAGAGAATCTTTCTTAGATAGAGAAGAAAATGTTTTTGTATAATCGGTTCCTTCTTTTTGAGTGAACCCTTTGGCGACAGGTCTCGTTTTATATCTCTTGATGTTGTCTAATAAGTCTTTCTTAGTTTTGAAGACCCATTTACATCCTATGGTTTTTACACCAACAGGCAATTTGACAAGATTCCAAACTCCATTCGATGCCATCGAATCCATCTCTTCTTTCATGGTATTGTACTACAAGTCAGATTTATTTCAGCTCATGGCTTGTGAAAACATTTCAAGATCACTTTAGACTCCAATATTATACTCATACTCTTATAGATACACCATATAGTCATCACACTGGAATTGATGTTTTCCTTCCTTTAACATATCTTCTCAATGTTGTACCAACTTCATCCTGAAGAACATGTTCAACTAGTTGTTCAACAATTTCAAGTATTTGTTGAATAGGATCTACTGGATTATTATCAACAGTTTGTGGAGTTTCAGGGACTGGTTGTTCAACATGCACTTGATCTCAAGAAGTGTTGTGAATAATAATAATCCATCCATTACTAGAAGTGAAAGGTTGTCGAATAGAATATTCTATTTCAGATCCAATACCCAATGATTTGTCACTCCCACTAATCAAATCATTCTCAAGAAACTTTGGATTTCTTAACTCCACAATCCTTGTACCATTAGATGGACAATAAAATATATATCCCTTAGACCTTTCAGCATATCCAACGAAATACCTACTAATGGACCATGTGTCCAACTTCTTGTCTTGTGAGTTATAAACTCTTACTTCAGACGGGCATCCCCAAATACGTACATGTTGCAAACTCGGTTTCCAAACTTTGAATAACTAAAATAGCATCTTTGGGACAGCTTTGGTTGGTACTCATTTAATACGTACATTACCATCTTAAGAGCTTCATTCCACAAAGATTTAGAAAGTTTTGACCATGCTTGTATGCTCCGCACCATGTCCAATAATATTCGGTTTCTCCTCTTTGCTACACCATTCTGGCTCAGAGAACCAGGTGTAGTGTATTGAGTAACAATCCCATGCTCAGCAAGAAACCTTGCAAAAGGACTGGGTGCTTGTCCATCTTCAGTATACCTTCCATAAAACTCGCTACCTCTATCTGATTTCACAATTTTAATCTACTTTTTGCATTGTTTCTCTGCTTTTACCTTAAACACCTTAAAGGCGTCTAGTGTTTCATTTTTATTATTAAGCAAGTAAAGATATATGTATCGTGAGTAATTATCTATGAAGGTGATGAAATACTTCTGACAATATGTGTCTATGTTCGAACAACATATGCTTGTATGTATGATCTCCAATAAGTTTAACTCCCCTTGGCTCCTTTCTTTGACATGTTGGTCTGCTTACCTTTTATGTAGCCCACGCAAGTCTCGAAATCAGTAAAATCTAGAATACTGGGTACTCAGTTATTCACTAATCTCTTTATTCTCTGAATGGAGATGTGTCCCAATCTCCAGTGCCACAGCATAGAGGAATCCATATTCATAACACATCTTTTAATACCAGCATTATTTTGATTATGCAAAATAGTAAATATAGCATCGTTTTGCAAATTAATTTAAAAAAGACCATCAAACAAAATACCATTCCCGACAAGTTCAGATTTATAAAACAAACTAAATCCAACATCCGAAAAATACCAAGAAATCCCAAAGGTACAAGTCCTGATAATGAAATTAAATCTAGCGAAATTTAGAACATAAAATGTCCTTTTTGTATCCACCACAAAGCCATTACTGAGAACTAAGCTACATGTCCTAGTTGCCTTCGTGTGAGACAGCATCTTATTTCCTGAATACATGTATTCCTCATTTATCATTGGCTTCCTTATCGGTTTTGCAATCCCTGCAAGGAATTCGTAACATGGATTGTAGAATCAGAATCAATCCACCATGTGTTATGATTAACATCTACCATATTAGATTCATAATATATTAGTGAGATTAGATTACCTTTCTTCTCAAGCCAGCTCTAGAATTTGGCGCAATCTTTCTTCATGTGTCCCTTCTTCTTACAAAAGAAGCACTTGGATATTTTCTTAATATCTCATTGAGGAAACATCTTTTCCTTTCTCTTCTTTTTGGCTTGATTGTTCATGTTCTTTCCCTGAGTTGCCAGATGCACACACTCTCTAGTTTCTGTAAGTAACCTTCCTTCCTCTTGTACACACATGGTCATCAACTCATTGATGGACCATTGTCCTTATGTGTGTTGTACGAGATCTTGAAAGGCCCATATTGCTATGACAGAGTTCAGAATGTAGTGTACAAGAAAAGACTCAGACATTGTAACATCAAGATTTTTCAATTGAGCCGCTATGTCCCTCATGTGCATGATGTGTACTCGCGTACTCCTTTGATACCGGTAGCTTCATGATGGAGAGCTTCATGATTAGGGTGCTTGCTAAAGCCTTGTCTAAAGACTCAAATGCCCATCAACAGCGTACATTATTATATTGATTGACAGAATCCCGAATGCTAGTTGAGATGTAAGTCTTTATGAACATCACACTTAGGCGATTAGATCGCTTCCATGTTTCATAAAGTTCAACATCATTAGGTTGGCTATTCTTAGTAATCGGAGGTAGTTCGTCTTTCCTAATAGCATAATCAATGTCCATTAAACCCTAAATTAAGAAGAATGCTTTCTTTCCACAACTTATAATTGTCATCCTTGAGCTCAAGAATGTCACATTTCATATCAGAAAAATTCACAATTTGAAAAAATGCACAAAATAAATTATATATATGTTTATGTCAAAAATTGGAGGCAAATTAATAGTTATTTTGTTGTACCAATAACAAAACATACTAAGAAATATGAATTACATGACATAGAAATTACTTGTGGGCTATAATTTCTAATTCAAATAATTCATACAATCAAAATGACAAAACTATTAAATCATGCTCCTTTCCTTAATTCCTATGGGTAAATTAAGGAATATAATTTAACATTTCATCCCAATTAATCAAATAATATAATATAATTAAAAAATCCTGCGGGATAAAATTTATTATATTAAATGTGATACAAATACAATTAATGTCTATTATAAGTGATCCTAAACCAAAAGAATTATATAATTTTTTTTAATTAAAGATGTTGTGGCTACTCTATAATTAAATAAATAAATATATATATATATATGTATATATATATATATGGATTTTAACAGAACTGAACTTTAGCTTGTTTATAGAAAATTATGTTCCAAATTAAACAAGCCACTGGAGTAGCTTAACTAGTCAGAATGCCTAACCCTTAACCAAAAGGTCATGGGTTTAAAACCTTCTTTCAGAGCCTATGATTTTTTTTTTTTTTTAATTAGAATAGGACTTTAAGTACTTTATCGAAATCTTATGTTCTAAACTCTCCAAAACTACCTAAGCCACTAGGTTTGTGTGAGTTCGAACCTTTCCCTGGACTTTAGCTTGTTTATAGAAAATTATGTTCCAAAATTAAACAAGCCACTGGAGTAGCTTAACCAGTCAGAATGCCTAACCCTTAACCAGAAGGTCACGGGTTCAAACCCTTCCTTCAGCGCCTATGATTTTTTTTTTTTTTAAAATCAGAATAGGACTTTAAGTACTTTATCGAAATATTATGTTCCAAAAGATGCCTAAGCCAAGAGGTTTGTGTGAGTTCGAACCTTTCCCAGGCAACATCTTTTTTTTTTTAAAATCATCATCTTCGCTCAGTTTCGACCCAAATGGGTCCACCCGAATGTAATCCACATGTATATTCAGCCATTTGGGCATCAAGAATTAAGTTAAATATGGAAATCCAATTTTCTAATAATTTCTAACCTTAATTTTCAATAAAAATATCAAAATCATAAACCCATAATCATGATCCATAATGCATATACATGATCGGAAAATATACAGCTACATTAACCAATACCAAATAACACCAAAATAGATGTTTTAAACATGGAAAAAAAATCATAGAATCAATTTAGAAATGATTTATAATTCTAGATTTTCTCAACATCATGTCAACAGTAAACCCAAATCAACATATGCGTATATGTAAATCAAGACAAAGGCATAACATGCTCCGATACTAAATGATAGATATTTTGTATCTCTACAATAAAATCTACTCTGTGGTTAAATAATACCACAGAATATCGAATGTGGAATACAACAAGGGATACATACCTCCAACCATTGATGAAGTTGTGCCATTGCAGAACCAAAAAATAATTTTTGAGTGCTTCTATACTTACACAAAACTAATACGATGGTATATTTTTTTGATAGATTGTTCAAGTCCTTATGGAATCTAGATGTGTCTTTGAGACATCCCCATAGTGGATGCCTCGGAGACAATCAAGTAATTTAGACCCATAGGTCTCTATAACTCCTACAAAACCTGTCAAAGATCACAGACATTAACAGAGTAAGACCTATTTTGCAAAATTTTATTGGCCCCTTTCAATCCAATTTCATTCAAGGAAGGAGTAATAGAGACAATGTGATCCTAGTTCAAGAAGCAACTTATAAAATCAGTAAAAAATCAGGCAGGGAGGAATTTGGTGCTATTAAGCTTGATCTCAAAAAAACTTATGACAAATTAGAGTGGGATTTCAACAAAAAAAAAAAAGCCTTGGTTTTCTTTGGCTTTCCTACATCCCTAATCCAACTTATCATGTACTCTGTCTCCTCTACTAGACTGGTCTGTGTTCACAACGAAAGCCCTTCTGAATGGATTTCTCCTTCTAGAGGCATTCAACAGAGTGACCCGTTATCTTCCTACCTATTTACCCTATGTATGGAATTCCTTTCTCTTGCCATAGCTAAAGAAATGGAAAATAAGAACTGGATTCCCCTAAGTTTCAATAAAGGAGGCTAAAAAATAACTTACTGCATGTTTGCAGATAATGTTATATTATTCTTTTCTACAAAAGATAGGTATGTTCTGGATCTAAAAGAGGTCTTGGAGGATTTCTGTATGAGATTGAGACTCGCACTTAATCTTGATAAATCTCATATATTTTTCTCCCCCAATACCTCAGGCCAAACAAAGATCTACTATCACTGAAATTATCCGTCTTAAGGACACCAGGGATATGGGGTTATATCTAGGTTTCCCATTTTATCAAAACAAAGTCCCTTCAAAAATTTAAAGATTCATTTTAGAAAGGGAAAGACATAGGTAGACCTGGTCTTTGGCCTCACTTATAGACCTTGTGGTGTGGATTAAATGTTATGGAATCTATGACATAAGTTGATATAAGCAAGATTCTATAAGATTTAATCTTGACTGCAGGGTCTACAGGTAGGGTCAAAGACTGGTCTATGTAAGTATTTTCCTTTTAGAAAAGGTGCCAAAAAAAAAAAACTTTTCGGTTGGAAAGCAAACCTTCTATTCTTGGCTGGTAGGAAAGCTATCGTTCAACAATCCCGCTAGCTACAATTCCCAATTATTTCCTCCAAGCAACCCCACTACCATCACTCTACAATGATATAGACAGAGTTTAGAGAGATTTTTTGTGGGGTTCAAATAGAGAAAAAAGGAAGCTGCACCTAATCAATTGGGAGAAGGTGACTAGTAGTAATAGTAAAGATAGCTTTGGTTAATAAAGTTGCTCTGGCCAAGATGTGTTGGCAAGTGGCAGCTAAGGTAAACAAACCTTGGGTGGAGGTTCTTCGGCATAGATATGTAAAGGAACAAACTCCAAGTTTACTAAGTGTTCTGTCTCTAAAGTCGGGCCAAGGTTCTGTCAACCTGCACTGTCTTAAGAGAGAGGTAGAAATCTAGAATAAGGGTGCCTAAATGGCTATTGGGATATGAGATTCAATTAATGTATGGTTTGATAAGTGGTTCCCAAACGGTCCCCTTAGAAGCCTCATCCAAGGCCCTTTTTGTAGAGATGAGGACTCATTCACTAGTAATTATATTTTTGGGGAAAATGGTAACATGGCACTTGGAATTTGGATATTCTTTGTTTTGAGGTTCCTGGAGACATCAAATCCTTCGTCATTTCTATTCCTAGAACTCATAGATATGTATAAGAGGATCACATTAGTTGGGAATTGGATTCCTTTGGTATTTTCACCACAAAGTCAGCTTATGAATTATTAAGCTAGAATGATTTGAACATAAAATCTCCATCTTCTTATCATCAATTGGACTACTCTTGGATTTGGAAACTCAAACTCCGGACCAAAATCAAATTCTTTATTTGGCTCTGCCTCCTTAGTAAGGCTTTCAACTTCTTCCCTTCTCAATAAACGAAACATTACACTCCTGATAAATGTAAAGCTTGTGCAAATGAGGTTGAGAATATTGATCACATCCTAAGGAATTGTATTGGATTCCTTTGGTATTTTCACCACAAAGTCAGCTTATGAATTATTAAGCTAGAATGATTTGAACATAAAATCTTTATCTTCTTATCATCAATTGGACTACTCTTGGATTTGTGAAACTCAAACTTCGGACCAAAATCAAATTCTTTATTTGGCTTGCCTCCTTAGTAAGGCTTTCAACTTCTTCCCTTCTCAATAAACGAAACATTACCACTCCTGATAAATGTAAAGCTTGTGCAAATGAGGTTGAGAATATTGAACATGTAAGGAATTGTAAAATTACCCAACTCTTCTAGAACATTGTTGGTTTTCCTTCTAAAGAAGGAAAACCAACAAGACTCTTCCATTGGAACCAAGATGATTGTTCGGAGAAAGGAGTCTCCAATTATCAACATCTTCCTTGGGGAACTATTTTTGCCTTTTGGGATATGGACTCTATGGGTCAACAAAAATGTGTTGATTTTTTATCTTGGTTCTTCTCGACAAAATATCAATGTTTTGAAAATCGGACCGAACCACCCTGTTCGATCGGTCGGACCGCGAACCGGAAGAACCACTGGTCCGATCCAACTACATATTCGGTTTGTCCAAAAAACGGACAGACACATAAAAAATTGATTTTTTAAATCCTTTAGAATAAAAAATAATTTAAATAAAGAGAAAAATTAAAAAATCATGAAATAAAACTCCAAAATGGCAAAACATTGAACACACCAAAGCCTAAACTATTAAATTATTATTTTTTTCATCTTTTTTATACTTATTTTTGTATAAATTTCACTTTTCTTATTAGAAATTTGATCAGTATTTTTGAATATTAGGACTATAATTGTCCAAAAATACAGTTTCACTTCTATTTTAGATTTTATATAAATATATTTAAAGTCATTTTAAATTATATCACGCTTTGGTAAAAAAAAAAAAAACTAAATTAGTGAACTGGCAGGTTCAACCAATCGGACCGGTTGAACCGCGAACCGGACAGGCCACCGGTTCAATGCCCGATCCAGTTTTCAAAATATTGCAAAATATCATCTCTCTTTGCCTTTCTAAGGCTTCAGAATATTTTGTTGTTGGACGCAAGGTTTTGATAATCGGACTGGGCATTGAATCGGTGGCTTGTCCAATTCGTTGTTTAACCGGTCCCATCAGTTGAATCAACCAGCTCACTAATTGAAGTTTTTTTTTAATAAAGCGTCGTATAATTTAAGATGACCTAAAATATAATTATAAAAAATCTAAAATAGAAGAGAAACAATATTTTTGGAGAATTATAGTCCTAATATTCAAAAATATTAATTAAATTTCTAATAAGAAAAATGAAATTTGTACAAAAATAAGTATAAAAAAGATCAAAAAAATAATAAATTAATAGTTTAGACTTAGGTGTGTTCAATGTTTTGCCATTTTGGAGTTTATTTTACTATTTTTAAAATTTTTCTCTTTACTGAAATCATTTTTTTATTCTGAAATTTAAAAAATCATCAAAATTGGTTGAACCAATTTTCTACTAGTTTACGATTTTTTACCGGTTCTGTCCGATTTTTTATACAGACCGGATATATATATGGATTGGACTGGTGGTTCTTCCGGTTAACGGTCCGACCGGTCAAACCGGCCGGTCCGATTTTCATGGTTGGACCTAAACTAAACAACCTAAGAGGTCTTTGATGCTGATTGGTTGGACCCACCCTCCTTTGATGTGGTTTAAATTAAATTCTGATGATTCTACTGTGGGTAATCCTGGCAAGGCTGGAGCTGGAGGGCTAATTCAAAACCACTTAGGAACTTGGGTTAAAGGATACTTCAAAGGGTTTAGGTTTCACTTCTGCTATGATGGCTGAATTATGGGGTTGAGAGATGAGCTTGAACTAGCCAAATCCGTGCATATTCAAATGTTTCAAACGGAATTAGATGGTCAAACAATACTTGATTTGATTAAAAATTCCTTTAATCCCTCTCACCTGTTGTGCCCCTCTGATTTTGATTGCGGGAGATTGCTAGTATCCTTTAAGGAAATCAACATTAAACATTCCTACAGAGAAGCAAATAAATGCGCAGATTGGCTTACAAAAAAGGGAACTTCCTCTTTTGAAACTCTTACTGTCCCGGAGGAACGTCCACATCTTTTGAACACTATTTTAATTGAGGATTTGAGAAGAATGTGGTCTTTACCAGGAATATTTTATTCTCTAATGTAATCTAGCCTATGGCTAGAAATTTGTCTTTCTTTTGCTATTTTTTTATTCCTGTCTTTTACATGTTGTTTGTTAGTATCTTTTTCTACCGAAAAAAAAATGTATGTACTACACTCGTGACAACTATCTTAGGCCTGTTCTACTGGCACACGCCAACACGAACAACTATGGCAAATTCTCGATTACAACAAATAAGGTGATCGATAGACGTGCAATGTCCCAGATTACAACACAAGGGCGGGTGCACAATTAATTCCTAACCACACAATGTTGCGCCAAAATTTTGCACTGTACGAAGTTAGGTCTTTTGTTTTTGAATCCTCACACAAAACATGTCGTATTTGAGATTTTAGTGGGATTGAACCCTCTACTGTCTAAAACTTATGTGTCTGATGTCTAAAGTGGCATTAAATGTGGAAATAAATAGGATGCTTGGTAGTCCATCTCCAAAGTGGCATTAAATTTGGATATAATAATAATAGGATATTTAAAAAAAAAAAAGAAAAAGAGGATGTTTAATAGTCCATCTCCAAACGGGGCTTAGTTGAAAAATTTTTTAATTAGTTTATACGATTAATCAAATTTTATTAGTTAATAATTAAATATTAACCTAAATAAAAAATAATAAATTACAAACTAAATCTAAAACTAATAAAATTAAGACTTGAAAAAAAAAAAAGTTAAAAGCAATCCAAATTGTGAAGGAATAGACATACATGGAACTAGTTACTAAAATTTAAAATTTAGTCTATTTTATCAATTATTCAATTATTAATTTTCAACAACTACATTCAAATAGTAAAATCGATTTTTCTTGTTTAGTTTTTATTCAGAAAGCCAACCTAATTTGGTAAAACTGATTTATTCTTCAACCCGAACTATGAAAACACCTACTCCTAATACCAAGAACTATTTTCTCAAACATACACAAACAAATAAATAATTCTTTAGTCTTTGGTGCTACTATTAAAATTTGTTGAAAGGTTGCATTTAATTCGTGAATATAAGACCATTTCCCATTTTATACACTATTTTAAACATTTAACCTTTGTCTATCTGTGTATTAAATTGTGAACGAAATGTGAGTGAGTCAATTAGTCTACAATTGTATCAATTGTAGCAGACATGGATGCAACTCGTTATCGCTGACAATACCGGATCCGTTGAATACATTTTATTTGGCACCACTGTTTGTAAATATTATTTAGTTACAGAAAAGCTCCATATGTTTACTTAGTCATAATTTGCATTATTTTTTATTTATTTTATGGACTAATTTTATTTTATATCCCTTAATTTATATCCAATTTTTACTGTACATCTCAAATTTTAGTTTTGGATACTTTGTATCCCAAACTTTCAAATTTGTGCCACTTCAACTCTTTTTCAACACCGTCTCAAAAATTAGTGAAATTTAAAAATTGTTTACGACAAATTCTGTAGGATATAGCAAAATATTTTTGGTGCAAAAATAAAGATTTTGCTAATTTTTTTACAGTGTTAAAAAACAAGGGCTACAGTGAAACAAATTTGACAGTAAGAGTACTAAGTGTTCAAAATTAAAATTTGAAATACAAAGAAAAAATTAGGTATAAATTGACAAATATAAAATGGAATTAATCGTTGTCTTATTCACTTCCTTAGATTATAACTACTCATTATTTGTATTATGCATTTTTTGTGTCTATCTCTTATTTTTTTCCCAATCATCTATTATTTATATTATTTTTTATTTAAAAAAATTCACATGCTATATTTCCGTTATTTCAATTATTATGTATTTCCACTATGTATTGTACTATGTCATTTATACACATATAAATAAAGATGTCAAGAGAGATTTTATACTCTGAATTGAAATGTAACGTTTAAACAAATCCCTTGAAATCGCATTAATTAATTAATTTAACTAACTTCGTAATAAATCCTTCGTCTTGTTAGAAGTATAGGCGAGGTCCATACGTCCAAATTTTAACAGCTCATCTGAAGTACTGAGCAGAACGAGTGCCTACTTATCATTCAAGAATTAGGCGAATTAGAACGTCCAAATTGTAAGAGGTGATTCTTGATTCTTCCCCGAAAGTACCGGCACAAGAAGTCGCATACTTTCGAACATATAATAATTTATTCGAAACTAAAATTTTCATTATTTGATCTCCAAATACATATTTCATTATTGTAGAATAATATTCCATATATAAACGTTTATTCTATTATTTCAGAAAATAATATTCCGTATAATATTTAGTTATTATTTCAAAATAATATCCTGTTTCCAAATACTTCTTTATTTAATTTATTTGGTTAAAATAATTTCAGAAAAAAAGACTTAATTTCTTTGATCAAATAATAGTTGTTAATAATACCTAAATAATGTCTATCTAAATAGAGCCATGCACCATTGTCTCACAAGAGTTAATGCATTCCATGAGGTGGAAAACAGGAAACAACTAAAAATTTAGATTTCAAATTACGTACTTTTTATTGACAAATTTCTTACATGAATTCGATTCACACCAAAATTTTCCCTTCTTAGTTCGCTTTATACACCCCTTCCCTTCCCTTTAACTGTTTAACAAACCTACCCAGTTTATCACATAATACTGATGTATGCCAATTTCAAAGTTAAAATCTTCCCTATAAATTCACAACAAAATCAGCTAGTCAACCATCTCTTTCCAACAATATCGAAGCAGTGTTTATAAGCCCCTCTTTGGTAATTAAATATTGAAGTTCAAAATCTCTTCAAAGATCATTTTCTGCTCTAAATAGGCAATTTTTTTTTTTTGGGGGGGGGGTAAGAAAATAGACTTTTTAAAAGTCCATTGTATGAATAAAAAAAAATATAAAAAAGGGCTTTTTTTCATGTTGATAAACGTCATGAACTTTTTTGTTAATAAAAATGATGTGTTAAAAGGTCCAAAATGAGAAAAGTTAATGTTTTATGCATAGTTGAGCATGAATTGACGGGACCAATTAAGTGGACTCCTTAATTTATTATTAATCTGCATTACGTAAAAATGGCGTTTCGATACTTTATTAGTACTAGGTATAAAACCCACGAATTTTTGTTGTTCTAAAATAGTCTTATTATAAACTAAATATTCAAAGATATTTTAGTTATTTGGTAACATTCAATAATGGCCAAATTAATTAACCCTTCTTCTTTATACCATTATTCAAAAAGAGTAAAATTAATAAATTTTTAGTTTGCACGAGACAAAGTAAGACAAGATATATATTATAAACAAACAAATCAAACTTTATTTGTATTAATAGGGTCGGTTGTTTGAATCATATGACGTGATTGTACTCTATCATAAATTATATTCTCCTTAATTCTTAGATGGGTTATATTTTTTTTACAAGTTACCCAACAAGTTTTTTTCGATCTTCCCCTACCTTTCTTATAGTGACTACTCTCTGTAAATTCTACTCGCCTGATAAGCACTTCTACTGGCCGTCTTAATACAAGACCTAACGAATTTAAACTTGTTTCTCTCATCTTCTCATCAATAGGTGCTACTCCAATCTTATCACGAATATGCTCATTACGTATATTGTCAATTTTAGTGTATCCACACATCTATCTTAATATTCACATTTCTGCTACTCTCATCTTTTGCTAACGTGTGTAATTCACTGCCCAACATTCAAACCCATAAAGCATCGCTAACCTAATTGTCGTTCTATAAAATTTACCTTTAGGTTATAAAGGAGTTTTATGGTCGCATAATATCTTCGATGCCATTTTTCATTTAGTCCAATCCGCTTGTATCCGATGTGTAATATCTCGATCTATACAACCATCACTCTCAAGAACTAAAGCTAAATACTTAAAATTTTCACTTATGGGTATCTCTTGATCTCCGATACTAACTCATATTCTATTCCTATATGCATCCTTACTAAACTTAAATTCCATATATTCTATTTTTAATCTACTAAATCTAAATATTTTTGTCTCAAGTGCCTCTCTTCAAATCTCGAGTTTAGCATTAACCATATCTTTTGATTTTATCTACTAAAATAATATCATCTGCAAATAGCATATACCATGATATTTCTTTCTGTATGTGCTTTATAAGTTCATCTATTACCAATACAAATATATAAGGATTTAGAGGTGAATCTTGGTATAGACCAATGTTTATAGGGAACTCTCATCCAAATTCTGGTGTTCTCACACTTGTAACCACATACCTATACATTTCCTTTATTGATTCTATATATGCTACTCTAACTCCTATTTTTTCTAAAACTTTTCACATAACTTCTCTAGTGACTCTATCGTTTGTCTTTCCAAGATCAATAAAAATTATGTACAAATTCTTTTCCTTATCACGGTATCTTTCGGTAAGTTTCCTTGAGAGAGATATATAGTTTCAGTAGTCGATCTCCCTAACATTAAACCAAACTGGTTATCTAACACCTTAATCTTGTTTCTTAACCTTCTTTCTATCACTCCAAAATTTCACAGTATGGTTCATTAACTTAATACCTCTATAATTCGCACAATTTTATATATCTCCTTTACTTTTGAATATGGGAATAAGAATATTCTTCTTCCATTGGTCGGGCATCTTTCTACTTTTCAATATTATACGAGAACAAATTAAGTGTAATTAATCCTTGTTATTGTTGTGACTGTGCAGGTGAGTATGGTGCGGCTACTATGTCATAACAACTGGTATAGTTTGTTCTAGTGGCAAAAGCGAACACGAACAAGTATGGAAAATTCTTGATCATCACGAATAAGGTGACCGACTATGGTTTTGACGATTGTATGGTGTTCTTAATAAAATCCTCCTCCAAGGCATGCAAGGTCCCCACAAATTACAATTCTGGATTTAAGAATGCAAAATTAGTTCCTACCCACAGGGTGCTGTGGTCAAAATTGGCACTCTACAAAGTTGGGCCATTTGTTTTTCAACAATAAAGAAAACATGTCAAATTTGAGATTTCACCGGACAGAATTGAAATGTTAAGTGTCTAGTACAATAATTTCGGCATGTATGCCTATAAAATACATTAGAACTCTTTTTTTTTTTTGGATCCTTAATTTTCTTTTAGTTTTGTCTGTTGTAGTAATATTTTTTAATTTTTTTTTTATATAAATTATAAGGAGAAAGGTAGTAGGAACTAGAACGAATAATGCAGTAGCAATAAATGTAAGAATATTTAGTTCTACAATCTAATCGTTTTTTACCTTGCAATAACTCAAGTTTTGATCCCATAGAAATGATAAACCACTTTGAGCCTGTAATAATATTTAATATTATCCTAACAGCTTAAATTTCGTACCTATAATTGCCTTAAAACAATCATCTAAATATGCACTTAAAGGAATATGTACTTAAGTTTGTTAGGATTTTTTGTATAGAGACTTTTTTCTCAGCAATGGTATCCTGAATGAAGTGATACTTCACGTCAATATATTTCGTCCATTCATAATACATCTGGTCTTTAGTCAAATGAATGGCACTTTGACTATCATAGTGAATGGTAGTTATACTTTGATATAGACTGAGCTCGCCAACATAAACCCTCAACTACAAGATTTCTTTGATCGCCTCGGTGATAGCCATATATTCTGCTTCAATAGTAAACAAGGCTACAACATGTTATAAGGTTACTTTCCAGCTAACAGCACAACTGCCAATGCAAAATACATAATCTGTAAGTGGTCTTCTTTTATCAAGATCTCCAACATAGTTTGAATCTACAAAACCAACCAAAGTGTTACTGTTCCTCCTAAACTCCAAGCATGTGTTTGAAGTCTCGTACAAATATCTGAGAATCCACTTCACAACTTGCCAATGTTATTATCTGGGCAAGACATATATCTACTTACTACACCAACTGCTTATGAAATGTTCGGATGTGTGCAAACCATTGCATACATAATACTGTTGACTGCATTGGAATAAGGAATATGTGCCATATACTGCTCTTCTTCAGCTAACTGTGGTGACTGAGTAGCTAACGATCTGAAATGAGCAGCAAGATGAGTGCTTACAGGTTTAGCATCTTTCATGCCAAATCTCTCCAAGACTTTTTCTAAATAGTTTCTCAGAGTCAAGACAACTTTCCAACTCCTCGATCTCTTTTAAGCTCCTTGCCAAGAATCTTCTTATTCCAAATCTTTCATCTCCAATTCATTGTTCAACTCAGACTTCAAAGTGTGAATTTCTGTCAAATCTTTGACAGCAATGAGCACGTCATCAACATATAATAATTAAATGAAAAACACAACTATCATACATGCTTCGCGAATAACCATGACCCAACATAAATGAATCAAACCTCTTATACCACTGTCTTGAAAATACTTTAATTCGTACAAGGATATTTTTCAACAAGCAAACATGGTCTTTTTTTCCTTCAATTTCAAGTCTTTTGGGCTGTTTCATGTATATTTGTTTTTCAAAATTGCCATGTAAGAAAGCTGTCTTAATGTCAAGCTACTTCAATTGCAAATCATACATGGTAACTAAAGCAAGTAGAATACGTATAGAGCTATATTTAACAATAGGTGAGAAAATATCATTAAAATCAATACCTTGTACCTGACTCTAGTCTTTTCCAGCTAAATATGCCTTATACCTTACATCTTTAACCCCTAGAATTCCTTCCTTTTCTTGAAGACCCACTTGCAACTAATAATTTTCTTTGTGGATGGCGGCTTCACAAGAACCCACATACCATTTTTATGGAGAGACTCAATTTCTTCATTTATTGCAATCAGCCACTTAGATGAATCAGCACGTGAAACTGCCTCCAAATATATAAATGTTTCGCCAATTTCTTTAGTTTCCTATGCAACTGATAATGTATAAGAGCAACTAAATTCCCATACCTTTGTGGTAGTTGAATTTCTTTCCTTGGTCTGTCTCTCGCTATAGAATCTTTTCTTCTTTTGGTTCAGTTTCAAGTGTCTTATTCGCATTTAGCTGAACTGTAGAAGAATTTGGTTGAGAAAGACTAGTGTTTCCTATTTCGACCTCTACCTGCTTCTGCGTACTCTCATTTCCATTTATATTACAAGAACTAGAGACTCTTATCATTCTTTGATGTAACACGGAGAATTCATCAAAAGTTACATTTCTGCTAATTATGAACTTAGGTGACTTGGGATCAGGACATCATAAACGATATACTTTCACCCGAGATGGATACCCAAGAGAAATACATTTTTTAGCTCTTGGTTCCAATTTTCAACTATTTGCGTGCATGAGTATACTCAAATATTCTTAAGCCAGAATCATCATCAGGTCTAGAGTCTTAAAGTTCAAAAGTGCAGAAGAAGTATGGTTGATAATGTAACAAGCGGAAGAGATTGTCTCTGCCTTGAAGTCATTCACCAATCCATCATTTGAGATCATGCAATGAGTTCTTTCCAAAAGAGTCTTGTTCATCTGCTCTACCACACCGTTTTGCTGAGGTGTTATTCTCACAGTATGGCATCGAACAATTCCTTCATTCTTTCAAAATTTATTGAATTCGCATTCACACATTTTAAGACATTATCTGTTCTAAGCCGCTTGATTTGTTTTCCTATCTGTTTTTCAATCATAAATTTTCCATTGATTGAAAGTTAGGAAAATATCATTTTTATGTTTCAGGAAATACACCCAAACTTTTCTTGAATAATCATCAATAAAAGTCAAAATGTACGTGGCACCACCTTTGGATGGGGTACGAGAAGGCCCCCAAATACCTGAATAAATGTAATCCAAAGTACTTTTTGTTCTGTGGATTGCTAGAGATTTGAAACTGATTCTGTTCTGCTTTCCGAAGACACAATGTTCATAGAAATCCATTCTCCCGGCACTTTGTCCGAAAAGTAGACCTCTTTTGCTGAGCATTGACAGACCTTTCTCACCTATATGCCCCAAATGCATATGCCATAATTTGGTGGTGTTCGCATCAAATTTATCTGTAGTAAAAATTGCAACAGCACTTATAGCAGTAAATCCTTGCAAAATATATAACGTACCAGAGTTGTGTATCTTCATGACCACAAGAGCACCATGAGTAATTTTTAGAACTCCACCTTCACCTGTGTTTTTGCACATAATAACGTCAAGCTTCTAGGATGCCTAAAGAGATGACATTTTTCTTCAAGTTTAGAATATATCTAACATTGGTGAGTGTCCTCACCGCTCCATCATGCCTTTTGATTCAGACAGTTGCTTTACTGATAACTTTACAAACAACGTTGTTGCCCATTAGGACAATTTCATCTTCAATTGAATCATATGTTGAAAACCAGTCCCGATTCGTACACATATGATATGAACAATCCGAAATTAAAATTCACTCATTGTTAGATCTAAAATTATTTTCAGTGGATAAAAATATAATTTCAACATTTTCATTAGCTGCAACACTGGCTTCAGTCGTGTCATTATTTTCTTACTCATTTTTCTCCTTAAGCTTTTCTTTATTTTTCAGTTTAAAGTAGTCAGGCTTAATATGGCCCTTTCTACGACAAAAATCGCACACCAAATTTTTTATGTCTGGATTTGGATTTTGATTTTGACTTTTTACTGTCTGTATCTCCCTTTTCTGATCTGCTCCTAATAAACTACACATTTTCCCTGATTTTCACTATTTTTCCCAGTAATATCTTATCTATCTGATCTTTTGATTTTATAATAGATTTAATTTCTTTGTAAGTGATCATTTCCTTTCTATGAAGCATTGTGTCTCTAAAATGCTTAAACGACTGAGATAAGGAACACAACAATAATAGAGCTTGACCTTCATCTTCAATTTTAACTTCTATATTACTCAAATCTATAAGAATGGAATCAATTTATCAAGATGTGAAAGTATAGAAGTACCTTCGGTCATATGAAACATGTACAGATTTTGTTTGAGGTAAAGTCTATTCGCATCTGTCTTTTTCATATACAAAGCCTTCAACTTTTCTCACATGCCTTTGGTCATGATTTTGAAGGCTAAATCTCGTAAAATCTCATCGGAGAGATTTAACAGAATACCCGACTTAGCCTTTTTATCTAGTTGGCAAAATTCTCGTCTGATATTTTCTCTAGCTTATTCTCATTTTCCTGTCCGGTAATATCAACGCCATTGACCTGAATAAGGATAACCTCAATTTTGAGCTACCACATACCAAAGTTGGCATTTCGGTCAAATTTCTCAACATAAAACTTCTTTACCGTTATATTAGCTACTAGAAATTAACTTGGGATATCCAAGTTTTTATTCCAATTTGTTAGGATTTGAACCCAAGTAATTTAGTCAAAATTAATTTAAGGGAGTCCTTTAACATCGATAATGAAAAATAATAACAAAATATGGGGAGAAAATATAAATAGAAAGAGATATAAAGATTTATGTGGTTCAGTCAATTAGACCTAAGTTTACGGGCGAAGGGAGCAATATTTCACTATATGAAAAAGATACAAAGTCTTGGGAAAAATCCTAAAAGATTGAAAGAGAGATATAAAAATTAAAAAAAAACCTGAGAATTAGATGAAAAAACAAGTCCTAAAAAGTTTAAGATTTTCTTTGTTTTTCTTTCTATTGGTGCACTGAATAAGTTGCTTGAGCTTCCAATTTATAGATAAAGATTTAGAAAACGTATTCCAAGATGAATGAAATGATTTCAACTGGTAATTGCTTCAAGTCACGGCAAAGTCCACATTAATGGAGTGCAAATAGAAAAATGATTAAAGATCATTTTGTGGAAGTGAAAATCATCCCTCAAGTTGGATTGTTGGCCCATGGCCACTGTAGCTGACAAAGTTAACTATCTTTATCAAGATTGCAATATGTACTTAGAGGAATAAGTAAGGGATTTTCTATAAATGGTGAGTGTCAATATCAATATGCCCGAGTATGCAAGTCAAGCTCCATTTGACTCTATCAATTTGCCCGAAACATTTCAACTTGATACCTTAAGAACGGAAAATTTTTACATGGACTCGATCCACGGTAGGTGGAATGGACCCTTTGATCCATATTCATTCACATCACTGTAACTCATTAAAAATAAACTTCTTCAAGGTGATGTGAATGAATATGGATTAAAGGATCTATTTCACCTACCGTAGATCGGATCCATGTAAGAATTTTCTCCATAGAAGAACTCTGTGTGGCTGATTAGTAGAATATATATCTCTTACTCGAGCTCTTGTATAGAACTATTGAACTAAGCCAGTTTACATTAAAAAATGATGCACATATTGGGCTCTCTTGCTATGTTGCTAGTTTCCTTATCCAAATTATACACACTTACGAAAACTTAGGAGGTGTTTAGTTTATAGGTATGAGAGGAAAAAATGGGAATCAAAGTTAATGATATCCAAAGATGTTTGGTTGAGTACTATGGGAATCATTCTATGGGAATGAAAGTGTTAGAAAATGCCTACTTTCATTCTCTACTTGTAACATGAATTTCAAATTGAGTGACTCATTAATATAATGAAACCCATTCCTATTTCAAACCAAACAAGTAAGGGAGAATGATATAAATCTGTACCAATAATGAAATTTATGATTCCTATTCCGATTATAAACCAAACATCTCCTTAATTCTTCAAATCCATGAGGCCGTTGCGCCTTTAGTAAACATTGCATTACATCATATACTATATATAATAATAATAATAATAATAATAATTTTCCAATTGAATATTTTAAAAAATAAGTAATTTTCCAATTAAATGTTTTCAAAAATAAGTAGTACGTACTCATATGTGGTTAATAAAATTAATACCCGAAGAAGATTAGTCATGCTCATAAAAAAAATATGAATGTTGATTATAGCTTTGTTGATGATAATCATAACGGCCAAACTAACATTAGTAAAATGTGAAAAAATAATTTTCATGATTTATTAAATCATTTTAATAACAACAAACAATAAGAATTCATGATAATTTATTAAATTCTGTAAACATAAATTACCTGAGTAAACAGGTATGCTTATGTACTTACTCCTTGAAATGGTACCGAATCTTTCATCGGTCAATGCGCCTGAGCTATTCTCTACGTATCATTGGGCCAATTTGGAAAAATTATGTTACTACACAAACGACTTTGATGAAAAGTTTAAAATTCTACATCTTGACAAAATTATCTTGATTGGAAATTAGGGACAAAATCCTAGTCTTAATTTTGTCTTACTAGTTAGTTTATAGACAAATCAGTTGTTCGGAAGTTGGGAAAAAGATTAATTTGGTCCTTTATATTTAGGATATCAGTCAATTTTGTCCCTTATCTAATCAAAAAGACTAATTTGATCCCTCATCGCTAAAAAAATTAATTTAAGGCTTGTGACTACAAGATAAGCTAACGAAGTTGTTGGCAATACAAGCACTACAAGTTCACAACCACGTAATTATAATGTGGTTTAGTCTATTAATTTGACAATAATTTCTATCATAAACCTTAAATTAGTTAAATTTTTAAAAGATAAGGTACCAAATTTGTCTATTGTGATAGATAAAATATTAGATTGGTCGATAATCTGAAAATGAGGGTTTAAATTGATTTTTTTTTCCCTTGGAAGTTCTTAAAGAGAGAGGGGAAAAAAATCCATCCATAAAAGCTTGAGAATTATTATAGGTTGCGTTTCGATAGGTAGATTTAAACTGTGGAAAGAATTAGGATAAAATGATATGAAATTTGGATGAATTTAAAATTTACTCATTCAATCATCAAAATCTCACTCTCACTTATAGGTAAATTTTAAATTTACTTTCACGTATTTGATTAATCTAAAATAGATTTAGATTACAAATCCAAATTTATCAAAATCCTTTAATCAAAAAACAACCATGTTTCTTATGTAAATATAACGACTAATTGAAAATTGTAACCCTGAACTATTTTCAGATTGCTACTTTCCCACTGGAACCATCAAATTTAGCAATTAATTTTAGCTTAAACAATTTACTTATGCAACATTAATTAATCAAATCTCATCGCTCTAGCTAGTTGTGTTCTGGCAAAGGAAAATGTTTAGGTAGATCTAGTTTTTAACACAATTTATAAATCTTATAGTCAGAATTAAATTTAAAATTTTATTTACATCCGTTAATGTCATTTATTCCGTATGGTATAATTCACTCCACATAATCTATAAGTAAGGTTAAAGATTGGATCTATCTAAATATTACTATTGCCGGCAAAAGATTATCACAGATGACTTGCAACCCTTGCTTTTATATCCTTTTATCTCTTATTTTAATTAAGAGTTTTCTCTCTCCTACGTGACTCTCCCAATGAAAGAATATTAATGCTTCATGGGCTTACCCATTTTGTATTAAAGTATTTACCCATTAATGTCTCATTAAATCAAAATTTACAATTTCTCTCTCTTTTAAGACTTTTATCTTTTCATTTCAATCATTATTTCATACCATATAAATGACTTGGTTAGTAAATATTAGAATTGGTATATTGATATTTAATTAAAGTTAGATAATAAATTCAATTTTTTTTTTCTTTTTCGTAGGTGGCATGACAATTGAGGAAAAACTCGAGTCAAGCAATTTGAATTTTACTAAGCTTATGCACTCATTTATAACCATACTATATTTTCTTGAGGATTTTTAAATTTAGATGTGTATAAGATTTTTTTTTGATAAATGTATTTTGGATTCAAATTTAAGCAATTATATTTTCAGCTAGGTTTTTTAAAATTCAATATATATATATGTATGTATGTGTGTATATATATATACATATATATGTATATATAACTTTTTTATCATCTTTTTAAAAGAACTTAGAAAAATAATAATCTTTTCATCTATTTATACTGTCACACTTCGCATATGTTCCAACAAAAATGTCACGTTACTTAAAACAGATGATTTGTATTTTTCAAATTTCAAATTTACTCTTCTAAAAATTTAAAATATTCTCAACTCCAATTACTAATGATTCCCAATAATTAATTTTTTTGATGAAACCCAACAATCAATTCATCATCCCTCTCTTCTCTTCGCTTTCCTCTCTCCTCTCTCTCATTTCCTCCTAATAAAAGTTACCCAATTGCAAATATGGATTAAATACAATAAATCTCCTTAAGATTTGGATTATTTTGCACTAAACCCCCTAACATTATTTTTTTCTTAATTTGCCTCTTCCGTTAGTATACATCAACAATTTGACTATTAAAAAGTCAAAAAGTGTACAAGCAAATTTTTAAATATATGAAACCCATAATCATCTATTAAAGTTCCATCATTCTCTTTTCTTTTTGCTTTTCTTTATATTTATTTAAAATGATTTGGAGTTACAAAAAAAGTGATTTTCTTCTTACTTTTTTTTCCTTGTTAATATAATTAAACTTCATACACATAAACTAAAACTCAAATTAAAATAATTTAGATGAAATAGCTTTAATCATTCATCAAAAAATTTAAAATTAATTATTTCATTGTATTTTAAAATATAAATATTGAAGAAAGCAAAATTCGAGAATTAGAATATTAATTAATTTGGTGCATACTTATATTTTAACAATATTGACAACATTATTGCTTTTTTACTTTTATCCCAAAGTATTAAATAATAGATAACTTACATGAGGGACTTAAGTGAAATCTCTCTTAAACCTTAAGGGAGTTTAGCGTAGCTAACCTTTAGAGATAAATTTATCTTTTTGAAAAGACTAACAGAGGAAGGGCTAAAGTGACAAAAAATAACATTAGGGGATTTAGTACAAAACAGCGCAAACCTTACGGGGGTTAATTGTGTTTAACTATGCAAATATTTGTCCATTAGTATATGAAGTCAATTCTCTTATACACATCTAGATGTGTATAAGAGAATAAAAATTTTCATAAATTATAATTTGGACTTTTTGTAGTTTGGCTAATATTCACGTTACCCCATTATATTTTTTCAAATCTACAATTTGCCCCCTTGTGGTTTGAATTTTTTTAGAAAATGAATGGAAAGTTAAAAATTTAACGATTTTGGATTTGTGCAAAAAGTCCAAAATACTCTTGACCTTAATACCCCTCTATCGCTTGAAAAATCGGTTAGCCGAAAGGGAGGGTGTGTTTTGTATTAAACATAATAATTTACCTTGATTAGAGGTTTTAAATAACTAAAATAACCTTTTAAATAAAAAAATTTCTGCCTCCTAACAATTACTTAATGGAATATTTAACGATTACATTTTAATCTAAACTATAAGGGGGTAGATTGTATATTTGAAAAACTATTTGGGAGGTAACGTGAGTATTAGCCATACTACAGGAGTCTCTTGTAATTTATCCTAGAAGTATTAGTTGTCTAAAACTTTCTACAAATGTGTAAAGTGACAATTAATTATATTGAGATGGAGGGGTAAAAATCCCATACACATGCGCATATTACCATCTAGTTTAGCAATTAACCACCTTAAATAATTAACTTTTGCCACTTCTTTTTGTGTAAATTACAATGAACGCCATTGTGGTTTAACTAATTTTCATGTTACCCTAACTTTATGATTTTTAAATTTAAAATGGATAGAAAGTTAAAAAGTTAACAGATTTGTGCAAAAAGTCCAAAATACCCCTAATCCTAATACCCCTCTACTGCCCAAAAAACTCCTCCATTAGAAAAGAGGGGTTGTATTTTATATTAAAATAAATAACTAGCTTTAGTTGGAGAGTTTAAATGACTAAAATAACCCTTTGAATAAAAAATTTTCAACCTTCTAACAATCACTTAACAAAACATTTAATGATTTCACTTTAATCCAAACTATAATGGCGTATATTGTAAATCTGAAAATCATAAGAGATAGCGTGAACATTAACCAAAGCACAAGGAGGCTCCTTGTATTTTACCCTTTTTTCTTTAAAGATGATCTATAGTAGATTTCTACCTACCCCTTGGTGACTTGATGGTTGGTTGATGCCATGTTACAACATTAATCAAATCTCATCGATTTGGTTGGTTGTTGTTTGGCAAAAAGAATATCACAATGACTTGCACGTTTCCTTTTATTGACCCTCAATATATTTTCACTACCATCAACACAAACTATTACCAATATTATCAAGGGCAAAAGGCCATATGCCCCCCTTTAACTTTCACGTGTTATTGAAGTTACCCACTAAACATTTTTTATAGCGGAAATGGTCACTTAACTCTCAAAATTTTCAAGCAATGCCCATTCTATTAATTTTGGACTTTAAAGTGGTCATTATGAGCAAAACGTGATTTGCACATGAGTTTTCTAAAGGATAAAAATGTCTTTAAAATAACATGTTTGTTTATGGGTCAAATTATGAAATAATTGATGGGTCAAATTAGAATTTTAAAAAAATGTCTTCTTCTTCAACTAACCTTCCCGTCACTTGTTTCCCTGCTCCCTCCTACATCTCCTCTTCCTCTACTCTCTCCACCACCACTCCTCAAGTCCTTTGCCTCCTACTCTACTCCTATTGCCACCAGCTTATCCTCTTTCTTCAGTATCCTACTTCATTCCTACTATCAACACTTCTCCTCCTTCATATCCCTCCATACCTCTCACCCAGTTCCTCCACCTTCTCTTCCTCCATCCCTTTTCTAGTTCCTTCATCTCTTCCTTCTCAAATCCCTCTGCCATGGTATTTTTTTAGATCTAACAATTTTCAAATCCAACAATTATGGTGGGTAGCGATAGAGGTTAAGGGAAGAAAACAATCAATGGCTTCAAGAATAAAACTTGAGAATGATATTCCAAAAAATTTCTTTTCTTTGTTTGAGGATTAAGTTGTTTATGAAGATTTAAATTGATTTTTTTTTTCATGTTGATGATAATAGTAAGTGGTAATACTTTTGGAGTGAAAGAAAGTAAATTTAAGAAGAGATTATTTGCCCTATTATCAACTATCAACAGTCTAACTATCCACTAGCTTACCACCACACTGTACTCCATAGTGCTAGAACAAGTTGGGAGAGCAAGGCTTTAGAAAATGAAAAGTTGGAGAAGAAGTAAATGGGATAGTTTAGGGTATTTTATTGTTGCCAATAGGGT
Source organism: Cinchona pubescens (assembly GCA_025175665.1). Lineage (NCBI taxonomy): Eukaryota > Viridiplantae > Streptophyta > Magnoliopsida > Gentianales > Rubiaceae > Cinchona > Cinchona pubescens. The sequence goes on along the minus strand of JANKKI010000554.1, from coordinate 357,583 downwards.
ATTAAAATTGTCATCACAGGTTATTTTGATAAATTTTTGGAAGTGCTACGGTCACATTAGAAAACCATCTCATTGTGTTTTTAAAATCTTATACAATACAAGTATTTAAAATACAAGATATTGTATTGTACAAATTTAAAGTGCAATGGACCTTACCCTAGAGGGATAATAGAATTTTTTCTAATTTTTAGTTAATTAGTGTAACGTGCCCGAAACTAATAAATATGAAAAAGACAATTTTGGTCCCTTATACTTGGGCTGTGCCATAATTTGATCCCTTATGTATTAGAACAAGCCAATTTAGTCATTCATCTATCAAAATATTAGCCAATGTAGGGTTTTGGACTAAAAAATGACAAACTATCGGTGAAAGGTTACTTAAATCTAAACGTGGTTGTTTCCTCATGGCCTCAATATTCTTTTTCATTTCTCTTTCATCCTTTTCAAACAATCTTCAAATGACAGAAATTAACGATTCAAATTTCATCATTTTAAGGTTTTTAACTTCCCAGTCATTTGAAAGTTTAAAAGCTAATGATGTTCTCGTGGCCTCCACTGTTAGTTTGTCAGTTTTTCTATCAAAAGTCTTAAATTAGCTAGCATTTTAAAAGATAAGACACTAAATTACTTGCTGTGATACAAAAAGGACTAAATTAGAATCACAAAAGGGACCAAAATAGTCTTTTTCCCAAATAGATTAATGTAGTAAAATACTATAATCAATACTTTAGGGAGCATATGGCATATTTTACCATTAATCCTAAATGTAATTAAGAAAGTGTAACAACAAGCGCACATTAGTAATAGGCCTAAATTGATGATCTTTTCTCTTAAGAACCTACTGCTTACATTAAGAGAGTTTAACAATGGGACATTATTTACTGAATTATGATTTCAGGGCTCCAATTTGGTATTCTACGCAAAAAACCAACGAGCCAAAAAGTACTTATTCAATAATTTATAGCTTTTTCAACTCTTTCATGTACCTGGACCTAATCAACTTCAGACATTTAAAATTTAAATAGATTAATAATGTATAGTGTATATTTTATGCTAATGCAACAGGAATTTGGTGCAAGAAAACCTAATGCATCATATATTCTATTTTGGTTCACAGAACAAGCTAGCATGTTTGACAAGGCTCTTAAGAAGACTTTTGGAACTCATTAAGTTTTCGCTTGGGAACCTTGGATTTGGCTGGAAAAGAAAAGAAAAGGAAGGAATAATCAATTTTCCATCATCAGAGAGTTTTAGATGAGAAGCTTAATTCCATTTAGACAGTTATTATTTTTGAAATATTATTCTATAATATACTGTAACAACTGATGTGATATATATGAGATGAAAAGGTAATTGAAAAACATGTATGAAACAATTACAGAATATTAGTTGATCGAACTGTTTGGACAGTTATTATTCTTGAAACATTATTTGGAAAAGTACTATAGTAACTTTTTTAATGAGATGTATGTAATATAGAAATGTAATTGAAAATGTGTATGAAATGATTGCAAAATATTATTTGGAGAATAATAGAAAAACACAACCATCCAAACCAACTGAATTGGTCAAAAAATTTTGTAGCTATATTTTAATAAAATTTTCTTCCCAAATTGGACCAAAATAGATAGAAAATGGTGGAGATGACAATTAAAACTTTTCAAAATGTCACCTTTGCCCTGTCTTTACGATGGAAAAAAACTATTGACACTCATATTCCAAATTATTTCATTTCTTTTTGAAACAAAATTATAATCCCTCATTTTCCCTTCTCTTCTCTTCCCTTCTCTTCTCTTCTCTCTTTAACTTTAAATTTTCCCTTATTTTCTTTTCTGTCCTAAACTCCCAAACCAACCGTAAATAACTGGGAGAAAATATTTAAAATGCTAGTGTATGTTCGTGTATCTTGAAGACATTTCTTTTTTCATTTTTACTTGCAACTATAATTTGAAACATGCATCTGTACTCAAATCTAAATAACCCTAAGAGACTGAAAACTTAATGCCAGATGAAAAGTGTACAATTAATATGTATTTCCGATCCGAATACTACTACAGTACTTAAGGTCCTCATTTAGCTTGTGGGATAAAGTGTATTTTTTCCATAAAAAAAAGGGTGCATTATATACATATCTATGTGTATAAGTATATATATATATATATATATATATATATATATATATATATATATAAGGTTTTCAAGTGGTCTCCATCAATTACGTTATTTCTCGAATTCAAGACCTACAAGTTATACAATAAAACGAATTAAATTACACTTAATTATTGAGAGATAAAAAAAAAAAAAAAAAAAATTCTTCTGTGGATAAAATTTATAATACGTGTCATGTACTTTTTGATGAAAAATTATCCATTATAAAGTGATCTGAGTAATTCTGACCAAGTGTTAAGAATCAGTCTATTTAAAATTTTCTCCGCAAGGGATACATTCATTCACTTCAAAGGCGAAGAATAATTGCCCCTAATTTAGGGGTAAACTGTTATTAACCCTGTATTAATCAAAGCACTAATGCACTAATGCACTAATTATATAAAATATCTTACCTAGTCTAATCTGTATTGTTGAAATGCTTCTTGATTAGTGCATCACATCCAAAGGCTAAAGTCATCAAACAGGGCCATAACAGAAATGACACTAGATTAGTCATCTATCATCAAGGGCCCTTTCAAGTCAATGGCACATATTGAAACACGTTTGACAAATTCTTCTTTCTCCCTGGACCCCACCCACAACCTAGTCTGAAATTCCAACCTTCATCAATTAGACCAGTAACAGTTGGCCTCTACCTCATCTTCCACCACCACTCTCTCCATTCACCCGCCCAACCCCAGGACTTTACGTGTCGAAACACCATTGGCACGTAAACTCACGCGCCACAACAAATATGTAATTTTTTTTTTTTTTTTTTTTCTTCAAGATTACTGAAAAGTCCCCCAAACAAAATATTTAGATGTGTAACTAAAGAAAGTAACAAAGTCCCCCGTTTCAAAGTAACCACTCTCTCCTCCATTCAATAATCTATTTCTCTCTCTCTCATTTACTCGTTCAGACTTCAGTTTTCAACTCTTTCTTATTTCTCACACACGGATCTACATGTGGAAACACGCACAGAAGAACTGTGCCATGGAAAACTCAATAAGAATTCAAGAAAACAGAAACCCATGTCTGCTTCCATCACCAAAGAGCTATACCACAAACAGTTCAAGCAGCAGTAGCAGCAGCAGCAATGGACTACCACCCACTCCAGACCTGTTTAACACCCATACCCATAACCAGATCCGAACCCAACAACCCGTACCCGACGACCTTCGTCCAATCAGATACCACCTCCTTCAAACAAGTCGTCCAAATGCTCACCGGATCTTCCGAGACAGTCAAGTCGCCATCCGGGTCTACCCGACCCGAACCCAGATCCGGTCCTTCAAAGAACCATACCATCCCGCCCATCAGGATTGGCCACAAGAAGGAGAAGTCTTCCTCCAAGCTGTATGAACGGAGGAACAGCCTCAAGAACTTCAAAATAAGCCCGTTAGCACCCGGGTTTGATTATGCTTCGAATTCGCCCCGACCCGTTACGCCGGAGATCTTATCTCCTAGTTTGCTTGATTTTCCTTCTTTAGTGCTCAGCCCGGTTACGCCCCTAATACCCGACCCGTTTAACAGGTCTCCGCATAGCGGGTCGAGTAGTAATAGTAGTAATCTGGATACGGAGGCTGAGGATAAAGCTATAGCTAAAAAAGGATTTTATTTCCATCCATCTCCCTCGAATACTCAGAGGGATTCGGAGCCCCGACTTTTACCACTATTTCCGGTGACTTCACCTAGAGTTTCAGGTTCTTCAAGTTCTGGTTCTTAAATAATTATTATTATTATTAATTTTCTTTACTTTTTTGATGTGTAACGATTTTTATCTGTAAAATCACGTAGATATGATATGATATGATTTGTAATCGAGGAGATCAAAAAAAATTTAAAAGTGGTTATGATATCGGAAATTTAAATTTTAAATTCTTGTTCGATACACTACAAACTTTTAAAGTTACTTGTGGTTATGTGAATTATGATGTAATATGACAAATTTGAGAAGAATGAAATTGGGTGGGGTGGTATAGTTTCCTGATTTCATCCTATCTTTCTTGCAAAGTTGCATTGGCTGTTTTTTTTTTTTAAATCTTTTGAGATGATAAATTATGCTAAAGCTTTCCTTTTTCCTTTTCTTGCTTTTTAAAATTGATTACTTATAATCGAAAGCAAGAGAAATGTTATGTTAGGATTTAGGAAAGAATAAGAAGAGATTGTATTCCCTCGTGCTGTTTGAGAGTTTGGGATATAATTATCAAATACGTACTACTCGAAATATATCTCGAATGTAATAAAATATTTTTTTTTATAAAAAGTATATATATATATATACACGTATATGGTACGTATGATGTATAGTACAAATTAGTACACGATATAAAAAGTTACCAGTAAATCTAATAACTATGATTAGAAATTTAAAAGAATGAAAAAAATTACTAATACGTGAATTTTATAAGTTTATCCTTCAATTTGATTAGTACCAATCTTTCGAATGTGTCTTCATTCGGCAATAGTCACATTATAATATGTTTTAGAGAGTAAATTAGTAACTCCCCTTCCGTTCCTGTACATATATGGGGAGAAAAATTTTCGATGGTAAATATATTTGCTAAACAAAAGTTTGACAGATTAATTAGAGTTATTACCTAATCTAACCATGGATGTTCTTTTGGAGTATTATAAATAAAATTTAGTTACGATAATCATTGTGACTTTGGTCATTATCATTAATACAATCCCATGTTCCTTTGCTTAGATGGTAGTAAATTGTTTTGCTAAATAAAATATTGACCGATTAATTACATTGATTGGGTGAATGGACCTAATGTAACCATGGATGAATGTTCTTTTGGAATATTATTGAAGGTTTAGTTAAGAAAGCATATTGCACATGGTATAGAGCAAAAGAAAAAGAGGAAAAAGGGGAAATCACGAGGAAAGCGAGTCTGGGGAGTTGGGAGTAATTATTAAGTTGGATTAGCAAATGGACCACAGTTGTCAATGGGAAATTCACCCAAATCATAGATTTTTTGGTTTAAAAATTTTTACATCATCCCACATCACTTAAAGGAGATGATATAGAATTTTCTGAATCAAAAAATTTATTACACTATTATCTATTATAAATCTGGTTCGTATAAAAATTTTTCGTTGTCAATTAAAGAGCAGAAGAATAGGCAAAAATCCTCGACTCTTTCATTGTTGTGTTTTGCAATAGAAGGAAGATGACAAGAGTGGGCAGGCAAAAATCCTCGACTCTTTCATTTTTCAATTATTTTTCTAATCATCATGATAATGTTATTTTTATATAATAGAAGCAACAGTGTTAATTGTGTTTTGTAGCTCATGCTATTGTGTGTCCTTATTTCTGCACATCAATCTTGAGAGTCCAGACATTGGTATTTGTCTTTTTTGGTTACAAAAACTAGCAAAATGAAGTTATTGCCGGTAATTAGTTAACTATTTGATCTGAAAAGGGCCAAAGATTGTAAATTCTAGCATGAGTTATGGACCGTGCTACAATAGTTCTAGAGTTTTTTTATGGGAAAGGGTTACTGGGCCGAACAATTTGCCGTAACCTGTTCTGATTCCTTCTTTCTAAATTTTTTATTAATAAAAAAAAAAATATATATATATATGATTAAGACCATACTTGCATGGCCTATAGTTAAAAATTTACTCAATGGAATTTGGTCTAAAAAAAGATGAAGGTGTCATCCATGCACAAGTTTTGGTGTTGTGGCAAGGAAAAAAAAAAAAGAATCATTATAGTATTTTTTTTTTTTTTAATACTAATTTGGTATTCTAATGTACTTGTATTTATCAGTGGACATAGTACCTGCATTTAGGTCAAAACTAGTCGTGACCACTAATAAATCAATGCGAATGAATTGGCGATCTTGATTGAGCAATTAAAGAAACAATTAGTGGGATCCACGAATTAGGGGTCCACAGGCCAATTCTCAATTTTCCCATGTTAGGCGGGAGATAGTACTCTTTAATGCAACTAAGAAAATTGGCGCAAGAAAATCAGGCAAAGGCAGCGTTCTCCTTTCGTCTGAATCTAAGACACTCAAGGTCGAGCCTATTTTTTGACTTAAAAAATTGTAAAGGAGGAAAGCTAATTAATAGAGACTCTGAGAAAGTAAAGGGTGGTGGGAGAGGACTGGAGTGGGACTCTGTGATGATGAAAGGATTTGAAAAATCAATAAATAAAAGGCCAACTAGCCTTAAGGTGATCTATATTCTATTCGTAATATAATTTCAACAACGGATAATAACTCTATTGGTATGATGATGCTTCACATTTGATTTATAGATTTTAAATTTAAGTAATCGATGTAGCTCTTATAGTACTACGACTCTCTATATATGTGAATTGTAATTTATGACAACGAAATGTATTTTAAATAATATTATTATATTTTTTTTTATTTATAATTTAGATCACAGATTCGATTAATCAAAAGGTGATTAAGGGTTAGGAAAATAAATGGAGATTTATTGTAAATTTTTTTCTTTTTTATGGAAAAAAAAAAGTGCATATATGAATATCTAATCTACTTTGGATTCTTTTTTTATATTTTATATACAAATAAATAAAAGGCTACAGAACATGGTGATGGGGCGTAAAAAATTCTTAGACTCTCTTTATAATATAGTGATATAAATTTTTTAATTCATAAATTTTTACATCACTCTATATTACCTCACTTACTTTAGTGGAGTAATATCTATATAAAAAGTTCTCGCGGCGGAGCTAATTGCTTCGATGGTGGGTTACATTCAGGGCGGATGCAGCAATTGTACTTAGACGAGGCAAGAGTTAATAAACACATAATTATTAAAATTAATTTATATTTTTTTAAAAAATTTAAGAGGATAAAATATAAATTTTATAAGAATATAAATTAAATTTTAAAAATTTTAAAAAATTAAAATTTTATTTTGTAGAATCTTTAAGGCGGTGGCCCCCGCCCGCCAGCCCCTGAATCCAACCCTGACTACATCTATACATGTGAAGTCATATAGCAATTACTGCTTTGAAACTTTCGGCATCTTTAATTTGCACCATTTTGTCTGCCCTCCACACCATGGTACTAGTATAAATTTGCCGTCAATTGTTGACTATATAATTCATTGCTATCATAGTAGTAGTAAAGCATTTCCCTTTCTCTTTCTTTCTTTCTAATATTTTGTCTTTTTCATTTTACAACAAAATGATGAAATTAGATCAAAAGTCAGTTGTCTCTTCTTTTTTTTTTTTTTTTTTCCCCTGAATTTCTCATTCTGTCGATATCGTTTAAAATGAACCAAATGGTTTCCAGAGTCATTTACTTTACCAAATTAGTCAATCCCGCAACTTTGTCGTCTTACTAAAAGAAACAAGTTATGGACATGAGCCAATTTCAAAAGACACGATCAGTGTTATCATACTGCTACGGTTACGAGATACGATAATTTTTATAGTTTGTACTACATGGAGGTAGATTTAATGATTTCAAATTTTTTATTTATAGTACGATATATTTTTCATATATGATTATGTGGCGTTCGAAAAATTGTGTATATTTGATTGTTGCTAGAATTGTCATGTACACAAGTAAGTTATGTACTTAATTGTACTGGAATTAGTTGTACTATAATTTTATTTGTACTAATTTTAGTTAAATTAGAATTTTAGGTATGTTTGTATGGTTGAGTTTTGTAATGTTACAATTTTCATATTGGCAAGTCCATGTATTACATTCTAATACAAATCTACCAATACGAAAATCGAAAAATATAATGACGTATTAAGTAATATTGAACACGATGTTTCTACTGTTGATCAATAAAATTACATATGGGTTGATGGTTGAACATGACATGAAACTTGAAACTTCTTGTTGTAAGTGACCTCATACATAAATGGGCAAGTAAATCATAAAAATGTTTCAAATGTAACTCTTGTTGTCATTGTCTCTGTTGGAAAAGGGATAGCTTAGCCTAGTAACCTCTTTTTAAAAATTTTCCACCAAAAAAAAAAAAAAAAAAGAAAGAAAGAAAAAAAAAATAAAATCGCTGGTTGCACACTCCTTGTGCAGTAGCTTCTGGTTGGACCAAGGCCACCGTCTTGCAATTTTAAATACAATGTATTAATACAAAGTGACAGTGATAAAATTATTGATGTGTCATTAAATTTGTAAAAAACAATCAAAATTTGATTAGATATATAAAATCAGAAATTGATGATTTAATATAATTTTGACATGTTGAATAATTTTAACAAATAATTTTAAATTTTTGACTTCATATCCAAATAAATGTCCTTGAATAAAATTTGTTCCCCTTGAACCATGTTCTTTATTCTTTTCTTTTTTTTATCCATTGGCCTGTCCAACTGTTGATTATATAGACTTACGTCCCTAAATTCTTTAATTGGAGCAAAAACTCTGATGGAGCGAAAGAAAGCAGTTCTGAGACAGAAGACTCTTTGGAAGCCGTCATGTTCTCATTTAATGCCCCGAGCTGCCCTAGCAGAGTCAGCAAAAGAAGGAAGCTAAGTGATACAGAGGCAAGTGAAGTTGGTGAGCCGTATGAGGGGCAACTATCTCCTACAATTTAGGGAGAACTCAACTATTAGTTACTTCACTCAAACATACATTTGCACGTATGTATCTTTTTTTGTTATTTTCCTGTACATAAAGGAAAATAACTCTATATAATGGAGATATCACACCCCAAATTTAGCGTTTTGCTGGTCTCGATTAAAACAAGAAAGAAAAAGAACTAAGCACACCACCAATGGAAATGAAAGAGAATTGATATGTTGAACTTGAAACCATTTGAGCATGCGAAAATGGAGTTTTAACTCAACAAATTAAACATGTTTAACCACTCGCATAACTCGAAGAGTAAAACTAGTTGTAAATGCATGTCTCACGTTGACAATTGAGGTATTGATAATGTCAATTCAATTCCAATTGATCAAAATAAACATATTGAACTTCTCAAAAATTGGCTTCAAGTGTAGAAAGATCACTGAGACTTGTTTTAAGAAGTACTAGAGATGTCTTCACACTTAGAAGCAGTGAACATGCAAAGATATTTATCGGCACAACAAGACTTAGCTAAGAACACTAACCAAAGGAATGCTTCACTCTGCAATTTTCTAAGATCTTATAGTTTAGATCAAGGATCATATAGGTCTTTCAAACCTTGTTATGTAGGCTAAGGTTAAGGGTAGGATGCATATGGACAAAAGTGACTCCTTTCACCATAGTCATTCACAACAAACTTTTGGACCTAATCCCTTGAACAAAAATCCCTGCATTGGCCACATACAAACTAATTCTCACTTGAAGTACCGAATCAACTAAATCTATTTCTAAGGAGACATTTTGAGTCTCTTTTATTACAGATGTATATACAACATTGCAAAAATTACAAGAAGCAAGAATGGATTTTTTTTTAATGAGATATAAATTAAAAATTACGTGGTAATATGAACTGGATCACATCTAATTACATATAGAAAATCGAGACAAGATTGAGCATTTAGACTTCAATTTCTGAACACTAGTGCAAAAGTTAGTCTTCATTTTACCATATAACTTGAACTTCCATGTATTAGGTTCTACAATGATCAATGTGATGGGACGAAGAGATGGTAAATTAACAAGGATCTCTTATACATATTAGTTGTGATCCAGTATAAGATTTAAGGCACGTAAAGATGGCCTATGGGACACTAGGGATACATTGATTTGATGTTGATAGGATACAATGCAATAGATCCCTGTCTTTATACACATCTAGATTTTTATAAATCTAGCTATTTGATGCATAGGAGACTAATATCCTAAATAAATCTCACAAACCCACAAAATATCCTATAATGCAATTCATACTAAATGACCAAAGATGCTTAAATCATTTCTTTCTACACTATCATGCCAATTTTCCAAAAACATCAACAGATTTACACCTAATCAACAATGAAGTGAATGCAACATTCAACCAATACTTATGTGTCAAAATAGAGTTTAATGTCAAAACTAGCCAAGGAAAAACATTTTGCATGAAAGAGGCCATACACTCGTTAAGGTGAAGCAAATTAAAGAGTGAAAATCTATTATGCGCATGAATATCAATCAAGTTCAACAACCAATTCATCCATTCCAAAAACGCATACCATAAAACACAACTAAAAAGAAAACACCACTGCACTTTTCACAATATTATAGTGATGAGTACTACTCATCCATTCGCTCACCGTTGAGCACAAGAAATAAAAATGAACATAAATGGAACCAAACAAGCAATAAATGACTAAGATTGAATCTTGTCAAAAAGGCTCCAATGCTTCAATAAACCATAAGAACAAACATAATCAATATTACAAAGAGTTGACCGTACCAAAATGGCCAATGGTCACCTTTTCAAAACCAAGTATTAACTATGTTAAGGGTCAAAACCAATTGAACAATCCATAACACTGGACCCCTTAACCAAAAATATTATTCAAAACCATAAAGCTACTACTAAAAATCCATAGAATACTAAAAGTCTAGAAATAACGAAAATGTAGTGAAAGTGTATCTCTACCTCTCTCAGTCTACATCTAATCATTCATATATAATGGGTGATAGGGGTAAAAAGCAAAAAATATTAGAGAAGAAAGGTCTTCTCAATGGTGTGGTCAGGGTGGGCACCAATCATTCTTCTCATCGTCCTCATCTTCTTCACCTAGCTCCTCGAACAAATCGTCACTGGAATTCTCAGGGTTGCCTCCCACATCCTATCCTTGCTCCTTCTCCACATTAGTGCTTTCTTCCTCTCCAACTCCTTGTGGTGCTACTTCGTGTTTGTCTTGGGTTTAGAAGAATGCTTGACCACGTGGTGGTCCATAATGCTAGATCGGTAGAGGTCTTGGATGGATCCAAGTGTCAAGGATGGTTGCCTAGAGAGATTGGCTAATAAGCATCAGGTTATTATGGATGATCATCTAACTATAGATCTAGTAGGCTTGCATCCCATCCCACTTATGGCCAATCTGCGACGGGTTGCAGATATACCTGTTAGGCATAGTGAGGAATGATGCCTGAAAAGTTGCTTGAGGGGCTCGCACTCGCCTTGTGCGTCTTCTTCCAGGTGGTACCTCTTAAACTCTTTCATCATGTTACATACGTAGGCCCCATTGATTCGTGCCTGTGCATGAACTTCCTCTTCTCCCAGATTATGCTGGCAACCTAATCCAGACACAATTGAGTAACAAGACCAGGAAGAGAGAATGTGGGTTTTACCGACTTTGAATTCTTCATGAAGTCCCAATATATCAGTTTTTCGTAGGCAATGCTCAACCCTTCTAAAATCCCAAACACTAGGCAAACATTATCTCTTTGACAAAGCTAAAAGTGAAGGTCCCTGTGATACGACAACAGATAAAATACAACCAAGTCTTAGGTAATAAATGAATATGCTTTTTGCACTGACCCAAGACTTTGGTTTGAGCGTAACTAGACACCCACTGAGGATCCTCCCCACATAACCGTGCCCAAATATTAATACCATCCTCCAAATTGCGGGTTCATCAAATCCCCATACCCACTACTATCAAGATTCGGGACTTAGGTTCAACATAGAATTATTTTTCTTGGGTTTAGATCGACCCAATTGCCTCTAACATAGACTTTCTCATCTTGAATTTCACTCAAATTGCAGTGGAATTCCTTTGTTAAGTTCACATACCCCTTTAGAGTTGTTTCATTGAAAGCCATCCAATTTCAAAGGAATCAATTGGCGCTCAATTTCCATGCGAATGACCTTTCAAACTCCCCCCAACTGTTGGGTAAGTCAAAACTTCTTTCTTGAATTATGTTATGTTTAGCATGTTTTTGAAAAACCTTAGAAGCTTTGGCACTAAAAAAAGTGATCATTAAAGACCTCGTTATCCCCATTTTAGATTGGAAATGTGTTCCCATTTTCCTCTTTTTACTGAAAAGAGTCATTGCCACAACGTTACCCTTTCCTTTTTCTCTAACCATTTATAATAACATCTAGATGATTTAAGACAAGTATTTATGGAAAAATCAGCCAAACAAAAAAGTCCCACAAATCAAATCAACAATAATTGATCCAATATTATTTCCAACAAACCAACAATTATCCAAAACTTCCTCAAAAATTCAAAAAGATGGCAAAATTGGAGGCATAGGATGCTTACAAACCTAGATTGAAGATTTGGAATGAATTTACCCAGTGAAAATACAATTTGAGAAGCCCGTTGATGAAGTTCTTGCCTGAATAATCCTCCACACCTTGAAAGGAATTGAGTTGGGATGCTTTGTGGAAGATTTGAGAAGATTTTTGGTGAAAATGGGTGATTTTCATGTGAAAGGGGGGAGAATGAGAGGAGAAGTTTGTTAAAAATTCAAGGGAGGTGAGATTTTCTTAAAATTTTTGAGGTTAAAATATATTTATACCAAGGCAGGGAGGCACCGCGATCGAAAATTTTTGGTGAAAATGGGTGATTTTCATGTGAAAGGGGGGAGAATGAGAGGAGAAGTTTGTTAAAAATTCAAGGGAGGTGAGATTTTCTTAAAATTTTTGAGGTTAAAATATATTTATACCAAGGCAGGGAGGCACCGCGATCGAAAATTTTTGAACTGAATTTTTTTACCACGATTAAGGAATGCAGTTAGGGTTTTGAAAATAGACCGCTGTTACTCTTCAAAAAAAATTTCAAATCGAGTGGTTGTCGTCATTGAGATACCACTACTAGAAAAATAGCAATTTGCAATGGAATTAGTGACGGATTTTGCCCAAAAATCTGTTGCTACGGGGCTTATTAATGGATTTGTGACAGAAATTGGCCATCAAATTTTACCTCTTTGCTAATATTTAGTGACGGATTTTTTTCTGATGGATCTTGTGGCATATTTGTTGTTGCAAAAAATGGGTCATTCGTTGTCAATACAGGGTGGTTAGCGATGGATTTTTCTATTAGAAAATTAGCGATGAATTTTTCTATCACTAAATTGAAACGGAAAAATTCGTCGCTAAAGTCTGTTGCTAACTTCAATAAAACAATTAAAAAAATCTAAAACCCCATAATACCCTGCTTAAAGCCAAATTTCTCATTTAAAATGCAAATGTCAATTGATGACACAATTATTTCAATTTTAGCACTACATTAATGCTTTTCAATTTAAAACATATGATAAGAGTAGTAAAACTAAAATACTAGTTAAAATTATTACAAAGTTAAGAAAACATGAATCTCATATAAGAGAATTATTTTATTTTCCTATCTTAAAATCTTATGTGTGTGCAACACTAATCAAGTGTAATTATGAAACAACACGTTTGGTGGATGTTTTCTTGTAGCAATTTGCAGCATTTACATAAGCACGCATCGTGTCATGCTCGATATGTTTGGTAGAAGAATCAAGTAGTCAAAGTAACTGAGAAGTACCATGCCCACAATGAATCAAAATGTTAGCACACTAAAATTGTGAATTAGATAGCCAACCATATACAGGTCACCTAAAATCTTTACCTTCAAATGCAAATTCAACAGCTTGATGAAAGCCAGTGCCGCTCTGTCACTAGTTGTTGATTTTAATCCTATAAGTCGCCAATTGAATCCTTTAACCAAAGTTATTGAATAATGAAAAAATAGACCAATATTAACTGAGTTTTATTAAGAAATTCCAACATCCAAGGAAAAGGTTTTGAATCGAAAATTAGATAGAGAAAATTACAACTAATATCACTACAAAAAGGAAAACAATAGAGTAAACAGATAGTGAATTAGTATAATAGGTTGAAATATAGCATAAACTGCCTAATACCAAACAAGTAAAAGCTGGAAATTCTTTTAAGGTGCCAAATCAACCATCCAAAATCCAAATACAATAGAAAACAATAGATTACATCACCTCATAATACATGATTAATGTATTGCTTTATCCACATATCGTAATTGGACTAACCTTTTTATTAAGGAATAATTGATTACACAGTACGTGAAAAAGTGAGTAACATTTCAATCCCAATACATCAATCAGTGTATATTAAAAAAGAAAGAGGAATATACATCATGTCTTTTAATGTTGAGTAATGTATTGAAACTTTAAATTTCTGAAGTATAGATATTATTTAGGAACATAGATGGTATAAGAATGTAAATCATTAAATTTCATAAACAAGGAGTAAATCACATATAACAACTAAATCACTATGTGAAACATGCAAATGACCCAAAACAAAGTAAGTGTGAGTGGGAATGACAATGACTAGATAACTATAATGCAAGCATTATGCAGGTCTATAAATTGTGTAGACATTCTACTTGTATATATTTACTTGGGACTTTTTGGATGGCTAGATTTAATACATTGCACTTTTTTCATGTAGAGATATAATATTTAAATATGGGAACAAAATAGTTATACTTCCATTTATCCAATTCATACAAGTTACAAATGCATATACCAACAATTGTAACAAAATGATCCTTGTCAAATTTAAATTTATAAATAAATAAATAAATTCATTAGTTTCTCTTCAAATTTATCTATCAGCTAATTTGATTCTGATCAGTTTTCTCCATGACTTCAAAGGACCATGCAACTAAGAAGCACATGTTTCAAACACAGATATGCAGTAAATAAATATTGAACTTATTTATTCTTAACCATAGAACTAGTACACATATATGGCTTCTGATGTCACATGAAAAAATTTGCTAGCTATACAAAAGTCACGGAATTATTGTTACAAAATTTTCTCCTTTAATAAGGGAAAGGAAATGAGAATACAAAATACATAGAATCAAATTCCATAGAAAATGATAGAATTAGAGAGAATTGTCAGTGTAATTAAAAAATATGAGCAATTCTTAAAACCTGCTTCACTTTTTTTGGTTTTCCTTGTTCTTTTATCCTTAGTTAACTTTTCCTTCCGTTAACTACTCTATGGTATTAGCACTATTCAAAAGCAAACCAAACTTCTATACTACACATAAGTAACTTATCTTTCTGACAAATAATTGTCTTTCTAATGAATAAAGTGCTAAGTACCAAGGAAAATCTTTGAACACTGAGCAAAGATAATAGGAACTCCATATTCTGATAAATCAAGCAGTACAAATTCGAAAACTCCAAAGAGAAAGATAGTAAAGCAATAATTATGAAAATCCTTTTTCTGTAACCATAAAAATAATCTTCATGAAACAAGATTTTCCTGTAAAAATAACAAAATGAAACTTCTCACATCAAACCTTGTCTCTTTAATGAAAATATGCACAGACCAATGAACCAGATAATTAACCCCCCCTCTAATTTGAGGGAAAAGCAAGAAAATAATTCAAGGTAGCTTTGAATTACTGACTTGTTTTCTTTAATCTTGAATCATATAATGCTAGAGAAGTGCCTTCTAAATCTAATCTAATAAAATATCAGAAATATTTGAAATCCTATAGTATTGCATAACTACTACTAAAAAAATCAAATCAATATCAGATCCACTTTCAACTTCTATAAATCAATCCAACCAAAATATCTAAACACCAATAAAATAAAGTAAAAAGAAAAAAAAAAGTTCAATTTTTTGGCAACAAAAACTAACCTTGCGTACATCAAATCTAACAAAGCTCATATATTCATCCAATTCTGGAAACTATAGAGATTCTCCTCTACAATGTCAGAGATTAGGGAATGGTGTGGATTGGACTTGGTAGTGGTGGCAAATGTAGAATTAGGGAGAAAAGGGAATGGGGAAGTGTAAAAACCTCTTCCACTCTTCCTCCACCCTTCACAACTCATCCCTTATCTCTCTCACCCTACGACACTCTTTCTTTCCTTACTATTAGCACCCACCCTTTGCAACCATTCTTCAATGCCCTTGACCTTCCTTTGGTAGCCTCATTCGTTTCTTTCCCATTACCCTTACAGCTCCTCACTCCTCCCAAATGCCATTTAACTCATCTTCTTTCTTCCCAATCATAGAACCTGACCCTCTACAACCACTCTTATCTTCTCCTCGCCGTATTCTTCCACGGTTCTTATTTCACCACGCAGCTCCTCCTTTCTCCCCAACATCCCACACAATCCTTCTTCCATCCCTGTCACACCAACAACCCCTCCATCTCCTCCGTCATGTAGCATCCGTCCTACTTACTAACGCAGCCACAGCGCCTCACACATAAGACGTGCTAAAACCCCATCACCTTTAAGAAGAAAACTAGATGGACTAAAACTTTTCAGCCGAGGATAACCACTAGTTCTGTACCTTAGCTGGGACAATCATGCTGCCCCAGCCCCACGTTTCTAGCCCCGGTAAAGTTTAGATCCATGAAATTGAAGCTATTGTAGACAATCTCACATGGTTTCTTTTTCGTTTTATAGATCTAATTGTTTGAATCGAGTACCCCAAGGAGCTCGACAAGAGGAGGGATCCGAGGGATAGCCAGGGGATTTGGGAAAAAATGGAATGGGAAATTCCATGGGGAAAGGGATAGGAGATAAGGAAGAGGGAGAAAGGGGTGAGTTATTTATGTGGTGAGGGAGAAAGGGAAGATAGAGAATGGGGTGGATTTCGATAGAGAAAGGGGTAAGGGATCTTGCTTTAGGCAGAGTAAGGGATCCCTGTTTCAAAAGAATATTGGGTCTTCAAATATAGTCCGATCTGGTTCCATTGGTACAAGGGTCATAATTTTTTTAATTTTAAATAAAACTTAAATCCTTCCCTCAAAAAGATTTTAAAATAAATACACCTAAAAAAAACTATGCAAGTTATTTACGTTTTCCTTTGAAAATTTTGCGACGAGAAAATCCGTTAAATCTGCCATAAACATATTTTTGTAATTTTTCGAGATTTTTTGCAAATTCATTGGAAATTTCGTCACATCACTAATTTTCATTGGAAATTAGTGCATTTCTAGTAGTGCGTGGTCAACTTTCCAAAGAGTTCAGGCCGCAAATTGACTGTGGTAAAAAATTTGAATAACCGTAGTTAATTATGAATTAGAAAAATTTTCAATCAAAACACCTAGATTGACCACCGTTAAAAATTTTTGTTCTTGAGAAAATTGACCGCACTCAAAAATACTTAAACAAAATTTTCTCAAAACTTCCAATGATTGATTGTGGTTACTGGACCGCAGTCAACTTTTCAATGATTGTGGTTAAGATTCTCAATGACCCAACTGCAGTCAATAAAAAAAGACTTTAAAAACATTGACCGCAGTTGATTGATTTAGAAATATGCTTCACATCTCTTATCCTCTTGTGATTTAACAATTATTTGCATATATAATTTTCTTATGAGTATCTAGAACTGTGTTACCATACACATAACTATGTGTATAAGAGACAGTATATCTATAAAGAATGCTAATAGTCGAACTAAGACTATTCTCTTCTAGATCACCTATAAACAGAAAGACCTCAATTCAGAGATTCATTCCACTTGCAATTCACCAAAACAACTTCAAACAAGAAATAAACTATATTAGTACTAAAATTTAGCTAATTAAACCTATCTACAGCTAATTAATCAAAGCATAAACAAGTAAAAGAGAAGAAACTTGGATTATCTCCCAAGAAGTGCTTTTGTTTATAGTCGTTAGTTCGACTAGGACTTGTGGGATCAAGCATCAATATAGAGGACAGTGGTGTGTCCTTTCTTCTCCAATTCACCATAGTAGAGCCTCTTAGTGCCCATTCATTTCATGAAATTTGATTGTGTGTCCTTCAACTCTACAGCTCCATGTGGAAAAAACATTAATCACCTCAAACAGACCTTTCTACCCAAATTTGAGCTTGCTCGAAAACAACTTAGCCTCAAATTGTAGAGTCTGACATGTTCACCTGAAGTGAATTCATTAAGAAAATGAGCTTGCCGTGCCAAACCTTGGTAAGTGCTTTATGGATCAATGAGTTCTCAAATGCTTCCCTACTAAACTTGTCTAACTCATTCAAATCTAGAAGTCCCTTCTCACTAGCTTCTTTTAAATCAAAGTTCAAACTGTTATAGCTCAATATGCCTGATTCTCAAGCAGATCAACATGTGAGAAGATTTGCCATAAACTATGCAGTAAGGAGACATTCCAATTGGAGTCTTGAATACCGTATAGTATGCCCAAAGAGTATCATCCAACTTGGTTGCCAATCATTTCTTGAGCTGTTCACCTTTTTTCTCCAAGATTCTATTGAGTTCCCTATTTGACACCTCCTGTGATATTTGTCCTGAAGTTTAGGGGTGATATGCTAGAGCAATCTTGTGCTTCACCCCATATTTCGACATCAAGGCTTCAAATTGAGAGTTCTTAAAGTGAGTTCTCCCATCACTTATGATTGTCCTAGGCACTTCAAACCGGGAGAAGATGTTCTTTCTAAGGAACTTAGTCACAACTTTTGCATCATTGGTTGGTGTGGCAATAGCTTCTAGACTACTTTGAGACATAGTCCGCTTATAAGATAAGATGTGTTAAGAGATATGATATCGAGAATGGACCTAAAAAGTTAATACCCCATGCATCAAAGACTTCTAACTCTGAAATTCCATTGAGTGGCATCTCTTGTTTTCTTGAAATATTACCGATCCTTTGGCATTTATCACACTCAAGCACAAAATTTCTAGTCTTTGAAGATGCTTGGCCAATACAACCCACTTTGTAAGGCCTTGAAAGCTGTCCTTTATTCTCCATGGTGGCCTTCTACAAGGAATGGTTGGCAATATTTCAAATATGTCTTCCACTTCCCCTTTTGGAACACATTTCCTTAGGACTTGATCACTACACCTTCAAAAAAGATAGGGTTCATCCCAAAAATAATGCTTGATTTTCGAAAAGAACTTTCGTCATTGATTGGCATTCAACATACTTGGCACCACCCTTGCAACTAAGTAATTCATGATGTCCGCATACCAAGACTATGCCTCCCTAACTACAAGCAATTTTTCAGTTGATGACTCCTCCACGATGGCTGTTTCTTCTTGATTCACAAGTCGAGACTCTTCTATCCTTAACAAATGGTCTGCCTCTACATTCTTGTATCCCTTTTTATCGATGACCTCCCAATCAAACTCCTACAAAAGAAGTACCCATCTTAATAAGTGAGGTTTTGCTTCTTGTTTAGAGAATAAATACTTCCACGCATAGTGATCGGTGTGCACAATGGTCTTAGAACCAATGTGATATGACATAAACTTGTCAAATGCAAATCCTATAGCAAGTAGTTCCTTTTCTATAGTAGTGGAGTAATTCATTTGTTCATCATTCGAGGTCCTACTAGCATAGTGAATCATGTGCAACACTTTATCAACTTTTGATACAGAATAGCTCCTATTGCATGGTCACTTGCATCACAAATAAGTTCAAATAGAATAGACCAATTTAGTGCCACAATGATAGGTGCATTGACAAGTGCGTGTTTCAATTCATTAAAAGCATTGAAAAAAGGACCGTCAAAGTTAAAAATACAATCTTTTTGAAGCAAAGAGCATAAAGGTCTAGCAATTTGAAAGAAGTCCTTAATGAACCTTCTATAAAATCCCACATGAACAAAGTAACTTCTCACCTCTTGTAGATTAATAGATGGAGGCAATTTCTCAATCACCTCTACCTTAGCTCAATCAACCTCTGTACCCTTAGACGAAAATCTACGTCCTAAAACTATGCGCTCTTGCATCATGAAATGGCATGTTTTTCCAATTAAGGGTCAAATTGGTTTCCACACATCTCTTCAACACATTAGTGGAAAGAAGTTAGCCAAACAATCATCAAAGGACACACCAAATACATTAAAATCGCCTATAAAAATTTCTATGCCTTTTTCTACCATATCATGAAAGATAGCAAACATACACCGTTTGATCAATGAAGGGCAAAGGAAAGTAGTCCTTACGGGTGGCTTCATTCAACTTCCAAAAGTCAATACAAACACGCCATCCTGTAACCACTCTAAAGAGAAGGAGCTCATTGCTATCACTAATTACAACGGTGATGCCGCCCTTTTTAGGCACAGCTTGAGTTGGGCTAACCCACTATCACTAATAGGATAGATTATACCAACATCCAAGAGTTTCATAACTCCTTTCCCTTGCTGTCATTTTGGGTTGTAATTCACAAGCAAAATCAACAAACTCTCATCTATCAAACACACAAACGAAATTAGGAAAAACACCCATTGTAATCACATCAACTATGTTTAAAAGTGGATAGGCCCCACATTAATCTCCCCAAGATCTTTTGTAATTATATCCTCTATGCCCTTCTCATCTACCCACACCAATATTAAAAAAGGAAAAACAAAGGAAAGAATAGCTCAGAATTTTGTGTACAATTAACAAATTAAAGAGAATAAACTTTTTTTTTTTTTTTGGATTACATTAGCATTTGCAAGACTCTTATTAAACCCAGTCTATTATTCATTTGTTGTATTTTATATGCTGATATATTTAAATGTAAAGAGAATATGACTTCTTAAGGGGTTATTAAAGTAATGGCTCTCATTAATTCTAAAGTCCTATTCACATATTCTCTCTCTTTTGACGAGTAGTAATTGAGGTTCGAGCCTTGGTCAACAGGGAGATATTTGGATCCGGGTGGCCTTCAAATGATACATCACTAGAAGGTTTAGTTTTCTTTAGTACTTCCTAGTAGATTTTGATGGATGAATGAGGGTGAAAGGAGTTGATGATAGAAAAAGAATTGGAGAAGAAGGGCCATAATTATTGAGATAAAATGGTTTCCACAAATCGACAGGGGAATCCTTCATATTTTGAGGGCAATTTTGTCAATAAAGACAAAATTACTCTGGCAAAAAATTAATTGCTCTAGCCATAACGCCAGCCTTTTAAGATACTTGATGTCAAATGAATTAAAAATAAATAAATGGACATTAGTCTTATATTATTGAAGGAACTTATTGTCCGGAAACTATAATTAATCCAAACTTTATGTATACAACTATGGGCAAAAAGTCGTACATCCTCCTTAACTTTCACATGTTATTAATATTGCCCACTCAATTTTTTTTTTTTTTTTGTGGTCAAAACAATCATTGAACTTTCAAATTCACCAACTACTACCCATTTCGTCCATTTTCAACGTTAAAGTGACAATTATGTGAAAAAATCAGAGGAACATGCTTTTTTAAGGGGCAAAACTGTCAAAACAAATAATATTTTTTCTTTAAAAAATTTATTCGGTCACTTCATTTTTTTTTTAACTTTTCTTTTCTTTTTCTTTGCCTTTTCTTTTCTTTTTGGCTGAAACATTGCAACACCACGAGTTACCACCATCTCTTCCCAAAAACCCTAACCATCTTCTTCTGAACCCATCAACACCCATCCTCACTGTCTCTCCATAGCCACCACCTCATCCTCCTCCTGCTCCTCAAGCACCTGTCATCTTATCATCACCTTTCCTACTCTCGTCACCCAGTCCTTTTGGTCACCCCGCCTTTCTCTTCCTTCTAAACTCTCTCTTATACTCCTCTAGATTGTATAAGAGGACAGCCTTTCCTTTCCCTTATCTCATCTCCCCCTCTCTCTGTCCTACTATTTGTCTACCCTTCCTCTTTCCTTTACCTTCGTATCCGTTCCTTTATGCTCCCATTTCCCCTTTCCCTTGTATCCTCCCCTCCTCACCTGCTC
Source organism: Cinchona pubescens (assembly GCA_025175665.1). Classification (NCBI taxonomy): domain Eukaryota; kingdom Viridiplantae; phylum Streptophyta; class Magnoliopsida; order Gentianales; family Rubiaceae; genus Cinchona; species Cinchona pubescens. Next base: position 335,833 of record JANKKI010000554.1, on the reverse strand, counting down.
CTTTTGGGTTGCATGGTGGGTTGTGTTTTTTTTAAACTTGAAGGTTGTATTGGATTTTTTTTTTTTTTTTTTTGTAGAAATTGGAGTTGATAAATTCATTTTTTGTCTGAAGGTGAAGGATTATGACTATTGAGTTGATTTTTGTTAGAAATTTTAAACGATGAAATTTTGAGATAAAGAATGAAATTTGTTATTAGGATTCTTTTTTATTTTTTTATTTTTTCGTTGGATATGGATAGAAGAAGTGGTGGCAAGGAGGAAGAAGAGAAGGAGGAGGTAGCAACAGTGTCAGGGGAATAGAGGAAAAGGAGGAGGAGGAGAAGAAAGAGGCAGCAGACCCCTGAATGGGGGTATACACATCTAGATGTGTATAAGAGACAGGGAATGGTGGAGCAGGGGAAGGGAAAGGTAGGGAAGAAGAAGATAATTTTTTAAAATTCTAATTTGACCTACCAAGTATTTTAATTTTTTTGTTTGGCCCATTAAGCAAATCAATTATTGTAAAGACCTTTTTACCCTTTAGAAAATTCATGTGCAAATCACATTTTGGACAAAACCGTCACTTTAATGTCCGAAATGGATGAAATGGGCAGTAATCGATGATTTTGAGAGTTCAATGACTGTTTTGAGTACAAAAAAAAGTTGAGGTGGCAATTTTAGTAACATGTAAAAATTAGGTAAGGGGATATACGGCCTTTTACCCTAAATCTATAGAGGTGATCAAATTTGGATCCTCTCTATTTATTTGACCATTTACCTATAACTGAGTAATTAAAAGTTAAAAAATAATTTGATACAACCTTAGTTTTAACTTATTGAGAATATCATCATATTGAAAAAATAAATTTCACCGTTAAATTTATATTTTTTTGATAACAAAATTTTTTAAATAGTCATTTACTTGTTGTAATTGGTGTTTTAATATTAAATTTTATTATTTTTTCTAATTTTTTTGCAGGGTTCTTATATAAAATATTATTTAAATTATAAACATTTTTTACTTTAAAAAATACTTTTCAAATTTTTATTTTTAAGAGTAAATAGATGTTTCTACCTTTACTTAAGAATGGAAAGGATACTTGTCCATGTCCACTCCAAGCAATTTATATCCGTTTCATGGTTTGAATGTGAAAAGAATAAAAATAGTAAAAACAGGTAGAACAAGTCAATGCATCACATGTGCTGCACACCACTTGTTACGCCATTAAAAATTATCTTGTCTTTTTGTGATTCTTTAACAGTCTAATTAATTTGACTGGATGGATGGAAAATAAAAGGCATTAAGAGTTCTGAGGGATGATAGATTCTAAGTTACGCAAGTCTCATCTATGCAAGTTTGCATGTTTTTACTGGAAATTTTTTATTTGTCCAGTAATAACTATTGAGTATGTTCAACAATTACTCATCAATTAATGTAAATCCTTCATTTGCAAGGCACATTCTTTTAAAATGGATGAACCCCTCCCCTCTCCCAACCCCTATTTTTTAAAGAAAAAATTAGCCTCCCACTTTAAATGGAGGTCTTACTTAAATTCAGGAGTAATTAATAAAGATGCCAAAAATTCCTTTCGTTTCTTATTACATTTCTTCTGAAGGAGAAGAAAATGGCACATTGTATAATGTATCATAATTTTTCTTTCTTCGTTTCTTTTCTTAGTATTTTTTTTTTTAAAATTTTCCTAATCACGCTTCTCTATATAGAAATTTCAGCTACAACCTTCTGCATCCCCTACACATAAATAGAGGCAGGCAGAGCAAATGTTGGTTTATTTTTATGACAACTATATAGTATTCCCAACAAAAAAGTTTTATGCAAAGTACAAAGTTTGTAAATATATATTCGCAATTATTAGCTCTAACCTTGAATCCGACATTTATAATGCAACAATTTGCATAATTCATCAAGTACTAACTTGCAAATAAAAGGGCGTGAGTCAAAAATTAAACTTATGGTAAATTAGCCAATAATTTATCTTTTCTAATTATTATTCTTATTTTAGCCATAGTATTACTTGATTTTTTTTAGAAAAAAAAATTTCATTCTTTCTGTAAAGTATAAATGTAATGGATGCAAATTAAAGAATTAGCAAAAAAACTCACCTATAAGTTAAAAAATAGTCATCTTCTCATACTCTATAATAATTATTAATTCTTTAGGAGAAGGATTGAGAACAAACTCTTTTATTTCTAAAACTTGAAAATGCTAATAATTATGGCCCCATTTGTATTTCTTTATTTTGGTTTCGTAGGTGTCCTTTTCTTGGTTAGCTCGTGCTGAGATTTCTTAAAATATATGACAAAAAGATTCAAAAAAAAAATAAATAAATAAAAAATAACCGAAAGCAAGCTGACAAGTGAAAATTGATATGCATTGATCACTATTTTGTTTTTACATGGGTGTTGTTATGGACCAGATCAACGTCACATTGACAATATATATATATGTCCTTCTTTCCTTCTATTTTCTTAACTAGTAACTGAAGCACATTCCATAGTGTGTTTGGAGTGGTGACTAATTATTGAAATTGCCATTTAGACTATTTTTTAGGATTAATTCCGGTTATGTCCTCTGTTGTTTGGCTATTTCCCAAATAACCTCTTATAATTTAAAAACCTACAAACATATCCTTATAATTTTGGTTTAAATATCTAATGGACAAAAAATGGTTTAACTGACGAAACCGTTAATATAGTCAATTATACCCCTGTGTCTTCCATTTTTAATAAAATATTATATTCTCATATTAAAAAAATTAAAAAAAAAACCATGAAAACAAAAAATTAAAATTAAAAAAAGAAAAGAAGAGAAAATTCATTCAAAGAAAAAAATGGAAACAAAAATAGAAAGATGGTTGGGGTATGGGGATGGGGCTGAATAGGGATGAGTAAAATCAAGGGGAAGAAGGAGTGAGCAAAATTGGGGGTTCAGGGTTGGGGGCACGGAGATGGGATATGGGTACAGGGGGGGTAAGCCAAGGGGTTATGAGTGAAACAAGGGTTGGGGTAAAGGGTGATGGAGGTTGACCAGGGGTACGGTAGGGGTGAAACAGGCTAGGAAGGGGATAGGGGTCGATCGAGGGTATCGTAGGGTTGAAACAAACTATGAAAGGGGGATGAAGATTAGGGTATGTTGAGCAAGGAAGGAGGAATGGGTGGTGTGGATGCAAATCAAGGGATAGGAGTGGTTAGGAAGCTAATGGGGAGTGGTTGGTGATGGGCGTTGGGGATCTAGATGGGGTAAAGGCTGAGAATGGTCGGGATGATGGATCTAGGTGATAGAAGTAGTGGTGGGACTTCAGGGATGGTGGTTATGGCTAGTAGGGAAGGAGGGATGGATGATTTTAATCCTAAATTTTTGTTAAATTCTATTTTGTTCTTAAAGTAATTTTATAACATATAATATTTATTTGTTAAGGATAATTTGGAAAGAAAATTGTGCAAGATGCTAAAATTTTCAAAATCATATAGCTTGCATTTAGATTGATGAATTTTCGGAAGAATTTAAAATCTACTTATTATTTGATAGATTTGTTTTAGCTAAACTAAATCGATTTCAAATACGCTCAAATTAGAAGCAATTTGAAATATTTTATTTCACATTTTTTAATTTGAGTAAATTTATACTTCATTAGTTTTAACCCTAAAAATTACTCTAACAAATCAATGAATTTTAAATCATTGGCCAAATCTATCGATCAAAACTCAACAATAAATACTTCTACATGTCCGTTAACACATACGAATTTTCTGTCCGTTAGACATTGTAGGGGTTTAAACCATAAGGCAGTTATGTGGAAAACTACCAAATTATATAAGGTGCTAGTGGAATTTATCCATCCTTAGAACATGTAGCTTTTTGTGTGTCTCAAATCTAATTTGATTTGAATATCCATGTAAGCATGAAGAACTTAAAACTATTGTGAATAAACTGTATACATACACGAAAAAAAATTCCATAGGTAAAATACAGACGCAAGGTAGAAAAAGACAAAAATTGCATTGGCAATAATTCAAAGAATGATATTTTATAGGTTATAAGATCAACAACATTCTTTGCATGTTCTGTTTCTATGAAAGAATGCAACTAATGTATTCTTCTAGCGTTACTCAGATTTACAGTTCCCTCATAAATACAAATACTATTAGTGTTTCCTTCTTTTACAATTTGAGCTATCATGATGACATAGCCTCTTCAGTTGGCTCTCCAAGCAGTTTCCAAATAGACAGTTGTCCTGTAGCATCAGCCAGTCAAAAAGAGGCCACCACAATCTATAGCAATTGCCTCAACTCCACTCTTTGCAAATATTCTGCCCCTCTCAGCCAAACTGCAAATATTTAAATGAACGAATTAGTATGTCCGATGTAGGAAAACAATGAAATCTTTCCACATATGATGGAAAATCTATAAATGTGACACTCACGATGGCAAGTCATATGGGCTAACAGTATTGTCTTTAAACGAGCAAAGCAGAATTGGCTTAGTCTCTGCATCTTCTATTCCAGATAGAGCAAGTATACCGCTTTCCTCTTCAACTTCACAAATTACTTGCAAGCATCCTAGATCAGTGGCTGCCTCCTTTAATGTATTATCCAATGATCCAGATAACAAATAGCTGTCCCAGCAAATGAGAGAGGTGATGAAATTAGCATGTCCATTTAGTGTTTGCAGATATTGTAATGTTTTGATGTCTGGTACATGAAATTTGAGTAGGAAATTCAATATTAGGACTAAAATCAATAGAAGATATGATTTTAATTTCAAATCTTGTGTATTATCACGAGACGTACTCTTATGGTTTCATCCTTGGACACTGAGTAGAGCCTTTTAGCTCCCACAATGGAGAGAATAGCAAGCTTGTGGCCCTTTAGAGTTTCCACCAATTCAGATGAACTGGATTCTGCATTGGACTTCCATGCCAATGTACAACCGTGCTGTCTCCAAGCAGCAACAAAAGTTCAGAATCATAAAGAAATTTAGCACATCTATAACTTCTAAAAGCAAAAAGCTTCAAAAGCAAAAAGCTTCTAAAAGCAAAAAGCTTTCAACCCATAGAAATAATGATCAATGTGATGTTGAGTTTTCTCAAGTGGTAGACCCAAATAAATATCAAATAATATCACACCAAATATATTACCACAAATTACTTAAATATTACACCAAATATTATACATGTGGGACACTAGAACAATAAACATGAAGACCTAACACTACACTTGAACACTCCACTCACACAATACTTCAAAATTTGGTCTAGAAAATAAGACTTACCCCTTGCAATTACAAAAGCCCCTATGACCTATTTGTACTACTCTAAAAGTCGGTTAGGACTATTGCAGAACATTCTAGTCTACATTTTTCTACGACATATTGGTGAACTAATCATCTAGAGAAATCAGGAAGCAAATGGAAAAATTCTAGAATGGTAATCCAAAGGGTTTAGCCCATGGAATAATCTAGAAGAGTCTAGTAATAGTTATGACTTTGACACTCGTCTCAACAACTACTTTCATCACTAGAACTTTTTCTTCTTTACTTTGTTTACAATATTTTTTCTTTTTCTAATATTTTTTCTTGATCCCTTTTTCAACTCTTTCGACTCATTCTTTACCATATTATAGTCCACATATCTTGGATATAACTCCCTTTCTTGAGACGTTCCTTGAATATATAGTTCCATATCTTCAATCAGCTCGTCAAAATGACTTTGCCGCACTTTTCTAATAATTTTATCACATACACCTATTTCCCACGAGCTCAACATGTAAGTTTTTCTTGTATCTTCATACGCGAGTACCCAATGCTATCCGCAAGATCACTATATTTTCCTTCCAATTTTTCTTTTACCTTCACTTCATCTCCTTTAGAATTTGGAAGCAGATAGTCTTGAAAAAACCAACCTAATGACACGTCATCAAAAATCACATGCTTTGTAGTCTCCACATACGCTTCTTGGACAGACGCATACATTGTCTCTATTTCGTACCTCCATGATTGGTTCATCTATATCTTCCAAGTTTCGAGATATGCTCATGTCATCCGACACGAACGACATATCATTCTCTGACCTTGCCATCACTGTCAACGACGGCTTCTCTTCAGGTTCCATCACAAAGGATTCTTCCTCTGCTTCTTCAGTCATACGTGATGCTTCAAAATGCCATTTACCGTCTCTTTGGTCGTCATCCTAGTATAATGTTGTTGATTCTTTGTCCATATTTGTGCAGCAATCCTCTTCGAATTCTTTGATTGTAGTAAACGCTTTGGCATGATCCATTCTGAAAGTCCTGCTTTTCCTCAAGTGCAAGTAAAGCTTGAAAATTCCACTCTTCGTCACTTTCTTCGTCGTACCTCGCATGTGTTGCCACATTGCTTTCTTCTTGTTCTTAGTGGCAATCACATGCATAATGTCCTTTCCTTCCACAATTGAAGCATCCATCATTTCGTCTTTGATCTCTCATGCTGTACTCTTCATCGTCATCAGCTTCACTTGTATCACAGTCTTTATTTGCTCCCCCTTGCTGGGAATTCTTCCATTGTCTCCTTCTCCAACTTGATTGATTACTTTTCTCTTCTCCATCCTTCAATCTCCCAACTCTTCGATTTTGTCGTAATTTTTACCAAAGAGAACTTGGTCCTCATCTTTAATTGTAACTTGGGATATTTTATCATCTAAAGTTTCTTGATTCACCAATAAATTCTCCAACTCCTTTGGAGTTGGTTGTTTAGCCCATCCACGGATTGTAGTGACAAGACTCTTGAACTCTGGTCTCAGGGCCGTGAATGAGAATTCTTCTCATTCGTGCCTCACTAACCTCATTATCTGGATCTAACTTCAAAATTTTCTCACGGAAGGATTTCATTTTGGAAAAGTGCTGACTTACAGTGAGATTTCATTGCACGATAGAAAAAAGCTCATTCTCGAGCCGTTGGAATTTTGCTTCGTTCCTTTTGGCAAATGTTGATGCCAAGGTGTCCCATGCTTCCTTTGGTGTCTTCATTGACTTGATCGTTGTAGTTGCTCGTCCTCCACAGCAACTGTCAACACATACATTGCCTTTCCGCATTCCTATTCCACTCCTCGAGTGCTTTAGGATCACTTGGTGGCGTAGTTTTATCACCACTAACAATGTCCCACAAACCTTGTCCAATTAGAAAATATATCATACGGGTACTCCAATTCCCGTAGTTATTGTTGCTGAGCTTCTCAGCAACACTCATTGATGTGGCAAAATCTTTCATCTCCTCTTGGTGTGCCCAGTACTAACCAAGTAACAGATGGTCCCAAACCAATATATTTCACAGTCCCAAACCAATATATTTCATAGTCCCAAACTATGATTCAACGAGATTTTTCACATATCTCGTTCAATGGTTCGCGACCGTTCCCTCCGGCAAAGTAACGATGTATTCGGTCCCTAACCAAACCACCTGCATAAAGATCACCTCAAACGAAAAATGACGGTCCCAAATCGTTCTACTCTGATACCACTTGTTGAGTTTTCTCAAATGGTAAGCCCAAACAAATATCAAACAATATTGTACCAAATATATTACCACAAATCACTTAAATATTACACCAAACATTATATACGTGGGACACTAGAACAATAAACTTGAAGACCTAACACTGCACTTGAACACTCAACTCACAAACACTTTAAAAAATAAGACTTACACCTTGCAATTACAAAAGCCCCTAAGAGCTATTCATATTACTCTAAAGGTCGATTAGGACTATTGTAGAACATTCTAGTCTACATTTTTCTAAGGCATATTGGTGAAACACTAATCACCTGGAGAAATCTTGAAGCAAATGGAAAATTTCTAGAATGGTATACAAAGGCTTTAGCCTATGGAATAATCTAGAAGATTCTAGTAGTAGTTGTTGACTTCAACAAGTGTATTTTGGCAATGACTTAGGTAGACCCGGTCTTTGGCCCCACTTGTATACCCTGTGGTGTGGATTAAACTTTAGAGAATCTATGACATCAGCTGATGTAAGCAAGATTATTTAAGGTTTAATCCTGACCACAGGGTCTACAGGTGGGGCTAAAGACCGGGTCTACCTAAGTATTTTCCATATATTTTACCTACACACCACCAAAAATTATATCGTTACCCATAACCGAGGCCTTAAGTAGACCAACTGGTCCACTAAGAAGAGGTTCAGTCTCTGTTTGAATGTTCCACACCTTCATCGCATTTTACGGAACAAACACCCAAGGACCTTTACTAATCAAGCCCTAACCACTTCACCTAGTTCAACAGTGGTAATGCACTGACTGGAGTTGCAAGGTGTCCCAAACACATGCACTATCATTCTTGCTGCCCGAAAATAGCTTGTCAGAGCCAAATGGAAGGGCCATTGCAGTAATAGCCTTATTGTGCTTTTCCAACTTTGTCAATTGGGAGAACCCCAACAACTTTTGCTGATCCTTGTCACTACTTCCAACAAGGCCAGCTTCTTGAGTGGTTGAAGAAACCATTTTTTGAGTAGGACAACCATTTTTAGCATCAGAGCCCACCACTGGAACTCCAACTCCAGTAGATGGCCCTATTTCATTTTTTGAGATAGTTTGGTTGAGATTCTTTGATAACCTTAGAATAGAGGTTATTATTATGTCCTTTTAAATTTAGTATTTGAGTTGTTTTATCGCGTTTTATTTATGTTTTGTGTTAAATTGTCTAATTAACATAAATTATGTGTTTTTAAGTAATTTTAGTGCTTACTTCAATTTTATTTAGTTATTTGTGTTTATTTTAATTTTTATGCAAATAAAAAGATAATTTTACCAAAATTGGATGTCTATTGGATTTTGGGGCGTTGACTTCATAGGTCCATTTTCGAGTTCTTTTTCCAACAAATACATCTTAGTAGCTATGAACTATGTCTCTAAATGGGTGGAAGCAGTAATATTACCTACCAATAAAGCTCGGGTGGTTACCAAATTCATGGTAAGCGAAATATTTTCTCAATGTTTGGAGTTCCACGAGCGATCATTAGTGATGGAGGTTTACATTCCAAAAATTCCCAATTTAAAACTTTATTGTCAAAATATGGGGTAGCACTTAAGGTTTCATTACTTAACATCCCCAAACTTCATGGAAAGTAGAAGTTTCAAATAAAGAACTTAGAGAATTTGGAAAGGATTGTTAATGCTTCTTCCAGGGATTGGTCTCATAAACTGGATGATGCATTGTGGCATATAGGGCAGCATTCAAAGCTCCTATAAACTGGTATTTGGAAAGGCATATCACTTACCAATTGAATTGGAGCACAAGGATTTTAGGTAATCAAGGCCCTCAACTTATACGACTACAAAGTAGCTAGTGAAAATAGTTTACTCAAACTAGGCCTGTAAACGGGTTGAATCCGGGTCAGATTTGGCATATCTAGACCCAGATCTATTTAATATAACCAGATTCGGATTCTAATCCAAATCTCCAATGAATCTATAAAATTAGATCCATACCTGAATCCGTCGAGTCTTATCAAATCCGTATCCAGATCCGAGTCTTGATATTCCTTTTACAACTTTTAAAATTATATATAGAACTAGTACAACTTATCAAATTTTTTCTTTTTTAATTATAAAAAAGTATTTAGTTTATAATTCATATTTATGCACTATTCTACATTAAAATATAAATTATATGGGCAATTTACACAACATATATGTATATATTCATATAGAATACTACTAATATATAATAATTTTATTATATATTAAATATTGTAATCAGATCTGGGTCTTAGTTAGGTCAGAATAAAAAGATCCAAATCCGATCTATTTATAATATCTAAATGGGTTTGGATCAGATCTGGATAATCAGAATTTGTTATAGATCCGGACTAGCATAAACGGATCTGGATTGAGTTGGGTCCTGGTCTAGACCCGACCCATTGACAGACCTAATTCGAACGATGTGAGTTGGAAGAATTCCAAGGAGAAGCTTATGACAATGCAAGACTCTACAATGAAATAACTAAGAAGTGACATGATAGAAACATTTTGTACAAGGAATTCCATGTAGGTGACAAAGTGTTGCTCTATAATTCTCGTCTTTGATTATTACCTGGGAAACTTAAGTCCAGATGGAGTGAACCCTATGAGGTAGTACAAGTATTTCCATATGGTGTGGTCGAGATTAGATGCAAGGATTCCATATTCAAGGTCAATGATGATCGCTGAAGTTGTATCATGGTGGAAAAGTGGAAGAAGGGGACACGACATTGTTCCTCTAGCCTGATCAACAAAGGAAGTCAAACTAATGACATAAAAGAAGTGCTGCTTGGGAAGAAACCCAGCAAATTTACTTAATTTCTTTCTAATGTTCCTTAGATTAGTTATTTTATAAATGTTAATCTTATTTATTATCCATTTACAGATAAAGGAGCAAAAGAGCATAAGGAAATGTACGAGTTATTAAAAAAAATTTACTCTAACAAAAGTGAAGTTCGCTGCGACAAATGAACTAATGCCTTTTTGTTCGCCACAGTGAACTAATTTGAAATTTTACGTAGTAGCAAAATTTGCTGCTGCGAAACAGAAGTGTTTTTCACCAAGGCAAACCATTTTAATGTTGTCCCATTCAACGCAGTGAACACTCAGAATTGGGATTTTGAAATTCAAAATTACTTCCATGATATTTTCCCCTTATTTTCTCCCCAAAATTTGAAATTTCCCTTTTTTTTACTCCTAAAAACTTTTCCTTTTCTTTCCTTTTCCATCTTAAACTCTTTTTCTTCTCTCTTATTCTTTCCTACTTGCCAAAAACCCCAACCACATTCTCATTCCAAATCCAACATAATCCCTTTAAATCTTCCATTTTCACCATAAAAATTCCAAAAATTTTCTCCATGATATCTTCAACCACTCTAAAAAACCCTCCATCTCCATCTCTATCTCCATTTTCATCTAAACATTTTCCAAGGCAAAGGCAGGAGCTTTTCACTCTTCAAGGGGATTATTCTCCTCAACTACTATTAAAAACTCTCTCCTTTGGCAAGTAAGATCTCTTTTATATTTTCTTTGGGTTAAGTATTCATCAATTTTTGCCTATTTTATTTTTATATAATTAATTTTGTGCATATTTGTGTGAATATTTCGATATTTATTCTGGTTTTGTTGGAATCAATTGTGTTCTAGTCTACCTTATTTTGAGCTATTCATTGCATTGGCTATGACTAAAAGAAAAAGACTTCTCCTACTGCCCAAGTTAGTGGCCCAGTTGCATACACCACCACTTCTCCGGTCAAATATGATTGTAATAGATTTGTTAGTGTGGAGGCCGAATGTATGCATGATGAAAAACTGGCTAGGTTTAGCAAACCTTGTTTGGACAGGGAGTTTCAAGTTCTATATATCACAGGAAAATAACCCCAACAATCGTGGAGCATGGGTCGTGAGGGTGATCTTAAGTATGCACTAGATAGTAGGAGTTTGGGTATTTTTCAGCATTTACCAAAAAATGAGGGTAACAAAATACTTCTTCATGAATTTATTGCTAAATTCTCATAAGGTTTTTGGTACAGTAGTTGTGGTTAGAAAGAAGCCTATTGTAGGGATATTATTAATATTCATTATCAACTCCCAGATATTGAAAATAGTGACCATGCTCGACTTCTGAATTCTAATATTGTTTATGACATGGTCTTGTGTGAATTATGTGATGATAAATTCCAACAGGTATGGCTACTTCGAAGAATTTTCATGGTGGTAGACACAAACAATTTAATAGGACTTCTCTTTCAATTCATTCTCTTGTTTGGTGCTAATTTGTTACTTCTCAAATTATGCCAGCCACTAACCTAAGTAAAGTTACTAGGGATTGAGCATTGTTGGTGTATAATACATGCATTGATGAAAGGGACAACCATTAAAATTAGTCCTAGAATCCAGCAAGAAATTCTACGTAATAGGAACAAGGATCCCATTACCTTAATCTTTCCCAGTTCAATTACCTATCTGTATTCCAACACAGGTGTTTCTCTAAAGAATGGTTACACTACACTTCCAGAAAAGCCAATTATGGGGGCATGGATTCAAACTACCCTCCAAAAGCATAACAAAGTAATTCAAGATTGGCTAGCTGCACAACAACACCTACACTAACACCAACAAGGGAAAGGTGGAGACTAAAACCTTTGGGCCCTCTTCTGCCGGAGAATCCTGATTATACGTTGCGCTGACGTTGCACTCAAATGGGAGTCTAAAAACTCTTGTTTTATCAAAGAAATAGTCTTTATGTCGTTCATCGAAAACTTGACATCATTGCTCATCGGATACACCATATGCATCCATTTGATATGACTAGTTGGCCTGCAGAGCCTTAAGCTAATCATTGGCATTACGGGCCACAGTATACGAAGATGTAGGCACCGATGAAGAGAAAGCAGTCGAAGATGAATATGAGGATGAGTCAAGTGAGCAGAGTGAGAATGAGAAGGATGGTGAGGCTGATCCATCTATGGCCACTTGAGAGAGCCTTTCTTCCTTTTCTTTTCTTTTCTGCAAATGAATAATTGAACTCTTTCAATATTTAGCACTTGTGTTTTTACCAATTTGGCAAACATTGGGGACAATACTTAGTTCAAACTAGGGGGATTGGAGATGGTGTTTTGCATTAATTGTTGTCATGGTAATGTTTTCTGTGTTATGTTTTTGGGTTGTATTTTGTGTTTTAAATTCTCACAGTTTGTTTTATTTTTGAGTCTAGTGGTGTCTAGTTAGATCGTTTGTGTCTTTATGTCTGTATTTGTTGTGTGTATATGTGTTTTAGTTGTGTTTAAGTGTCTTGTGTTGAAGTGTACATAATAATCATATGAATTCGTATACTTGGAAGTGAATGATGAGTCAATTTAATTATTGAATTAGTAAATTGATAATTCTAATTGTATGGGAATTTTTTATTTTGTGACCCCATTCACTCATGAAAATGCTATTACCCCATTTATACATGCCCAAGTGTGATGTGAATGAGTGGGAGCATAGTAATTTTCTTGAGTGTAATCTTGGTGGCTTATGGAATCTTTGTTTTGCTTAATACAATGGGTTGAGGATTCTTGTATGTAACAAATATGGGCAATACTTGGACCTTGGAAATGATTTAGGTACTTTCTTTGGGCCTTTTGAGCCAAATTGCCTACCTTTTTTGAATAATATCCTTATTGTCCCCTTTTAAGCTTAATTAGAAATTTTTTCTTTTTTTTTTTTGAAAAACCACATGATTAGCCAATTTACCTTTTTCATATGTTAAACTTCTCTTTTAGCCATCACCTTGCTTGACACGAATGCTATTTATGCATTGTTTGGATGATCTTATATGATGGATAAATGAGGAGCCGATGTTATCATTCAAAGAACGAAAAAAATGTAAATATGAAGCCTGCATGAATAATTGTTATGTAGGCTAACGGAATTGTGAGTAGGAGGATTATTACCTTTTGAATTGAAGTGTACTTTTGATCATATCAGCTATTGTGTTAAGATTTTCTTCATGTTTGTGAGTTTTTGGTTTGGCTGATTACAATGGTATTTACTGAGAATGCGGGAATTGGTGCAAAGTCAAATTGTAATGTGACTAAGGTGATTTTAACTACTTCAGCTATATTTATCTTACCCTAGCCTCCAGCTTGCATTATGATATTTTAAGCCTTATTTGATCATTGGTCCATATTTGTTTGAATTAATAATTATAGGATGATTGCACTTTGTGCCCAACCATGTCATATGGCTAAACTTGGTGGATGTAAGTTATTGAGATTGGTAAGATAAGTGACTCGGCTTCTTACTTCTTCTTGTGAGGGCAAGAGTATGGCATTTTTGTGATGAATATATGATCGTGGGTCAAATTTTTCTATGCATTAGTCTAATCTAACTTTTTGCTCAAGTGATTTCACTAATATTGATACAGTTCCATTAGAGTTATATTGTTTACTTGTATGTTCATTTTTGTTTTTTTCGTTTCTTTTGCTCAGGACGAACAAAAGGCTAAGTTGGGGAAAGTTTTATAATCTTAGAATTAAGGTTATTATTATGTTCTTTTAGACTTATTTTTATACTTTTAAGTTGTTTTATTAATAGTTTGTGTCAATTTGTCTAATTAGAATAAATAATATATTTTTAATTAATTTTAGTGTTTATTTGAGTTCTATGAAGTTATTTATATTTGGTTTAATTCCTACGCAGGTAAAAAAATAATTTTACCAAAGTTGGAAGTCAAGATCAAGTGTGAATGCTAAAATTTCGGACCATGCATTAGCCATTTGCCACGGCGAAGTTCCACATTCTAATCATCTACCACGGCGAACCAGTAAAAACTAGAAACAGAAGCAAATTTTTTCACGGCAAACATTTCAAAAAGAAATATGTTCATCGCAGTGAACCACACCTGGAGGGCTCAATTTTGGAAATATTTTGCGAATAATAGATTTTAAAATTTCACTTGTATTAGGCTTTTATTTTGGAAATTTATTTGACTGGGAAACCTCTTAACTTTTAGGAATTCAGCAGGAAATAAATGGGGATTTCCTAGTCTTGCATTTCACATTTTGGCAGTGATAATTTTAGGAAATTAGAGTTATATATATATCCTAAATTTGAGTGTTTTGGCCCTAGTTTCGAACATTCTTAGTGCTTTAGTGCGTGTTTTTGTTTATTTTCACTTTTATGTGTTAGAATGTGTTATTAAGTATTTTAGTGCTTAATTAAGTGTTAATTATCATATTGTAGTAGGTCCTTGTGTTTAAAATCTGTGTCTTGTCATTGACCTAATTTCATTGAGAGTTGAGTTTTTATTGGTGTTTGTTCGTCATTTGATTTTAGTCTCTTTTATGAGTATTTATTTCAGTGTTTAAGAATTATTTTAAGTATTTATTATACCGAATAATGGTGTCTTATGTTGTTAGGGTCTCATGAAAAAAAATGACGCATCAATCGAACAACGGATAAGGATTTTTGAAGCAAAACAACGAAGGAGTACTGAAGCTAAATCGTTGAGCATGTCAACAACCACGATCAAATTCTAGAAGGTTAAAAATGTGCTAAACGAAGCTATACTATGGATGAAACTTCTCCCCCAACCCTAACACTATAAATAACACATTTAAGCTTCTTTTTTCACATAGTTAGGGTATGTTGGTAGGTGTAGAAGTACGCTAGAGTTCTCCTTCATTTTTCCCCTCATTTGGGGAGGATTTTCTTTGATTAGGAGTGGTGTAGTATAATTTTTATATCCCTAGTTGTAGATTGAAAACTCTTAGTGTAAGTTCTCTTTAATTTTGTGTCTAATTTCACTTGTTTTGTATTAATTTAGCATAGTTTAGTTTAATTGCTTTCATCTAATTGCTTTCTTTACTTGATTTCTTAGTTTAGTTGGTAGAATTAATTCATGGGCTTCTCATTTAAATGCCTTATTAACTTGATTATTTAGTATAATTGTTAAATTAGTTTATGGGCTTTCTTTAAAAATGCTTTCTTAGTGATAATTTGTAGTTTAGATTAACTAATTAGAGTAGTCTAGTTGAATTTCCCTTCTTTAATTGCTTTCTTTACTTGTTTTCTTAGTAGTAAATGGTAGAAACTACTTGTTGCTTTTCTTTAGTTATGCTTCCTTTGTGTTAACAAGTAATTAGATTAGTAAATTGCTTTCTTAAAGTGCTTGCTCTCTTACTTACATCCTCTAAATTGCACTCTTAAATGCTTACTTTTCAAATGCTTTCTTAAGAAAAATGCTTTCTTAGTATAAATCTTTACTTTAATGCACTAGATAACCTTTAAATTCCTTTCTTATTTCTTTAATTCTAGTTTTAGTCAAAACTCCTCTTAAAAATCAATCATTCAACTAATAATCTAACCAAATAATCAGTAATCACCAACTAATCCTTGTAGGTTCAATCCCTACTTCCCTTTATCAACAACTAGTTGACAATCTAAATACTTGCAAGGTGCCGCTTAATTAGTATTAGGATTTAGGTATTTTTATAAATGATTTAACTTGGTAAATTTTCTCAGGGTAAAATGCAAATAATCCCCTTGTGATATCTTTAATATGCACTTTACCCTCTTGTAGTTATCAAATGTGCACTTGACCCGTTTGTGCTTTAATTTTTTTTTGCAAATTAGATGGAAACTGTCAAAACTAACCAGTTTTGTGAGACACGCGCCTACACCTCATTTGGGGCTGTTTTAAAAAAAATTTAACACTTGAATTGACTTTTTTATCCCTTAAAAACTCTAACCTTTCATCCTTTCTTCCACACCACCCTAGCAATCATTAAGTATACCAACTCTACCACACATCATCTCTCCTACCCAATAACCACCACATCTACTTCCACAAATACCTCATTCTATCTCTATTCCAGGCACCACCACTACCACCAAAGTACCCCAGCCACCTCTCTCTCTCCGCACCATAGCTGTGCCCCACTATCCTACCTCCATATCCTCCTTTCTTCAGCTTAATTCTGTTGTTCTGTCCCCTCCTTTCTTTAGTCGCCGGCCACTTTCCACCCCCACCCCTACCTCAACCTCTCATTCTCATTCTGATCCCCCATCCCACCGCCGTTGATCTCTTTCCTTCTCTACCCCTCGTTCATCTTTCCCCAATGCCCCATCTTCTCTCCCCTTCCCTGTCCTCACCTAGTTTGGATTTCTCATCCCTCACCCCACTTTGCAATCTCTCTCCCTCCTACCCAATTTGCAATTTCCCACCCCAACCCCTAGTTTGTCATCTCTTTTCCATCCTCCCTATTCCCAGTTTATTATTCTCCACTTATGTGATGGTGGTGGTGGTGGTGACTGGGGGTGGTTGCTAAGTGGTGGAAAAGGGGGGAAAGTGTTAATTTTTTTTTAATTTACAATTTTACTCTTTTAGATTTCATTTTGACCCAAAACTTTGTTACTCATTTTTTGTTTTTAATTTAACCCCAAACTCCTTGTCAAACAGTTGAATTGGCTAGGGATATGTATAACATTTCACAAGTTGGGGTTAGTTTTAATAGTTTTCATCCATTTTACAAAAAAAAAAAAATTTAAAATTAAAGCACAAGGGGGTCGATTGCACATTTGATAACCACAATGGGGTAAAGTGTATAGTAGGGATACCACAAGGGGATTATTAGCATTTTACCCCTTTTCTTAAAGGCATCAAGTTCTTGGCACTATTGCCGGGGATTGGTTTTCCGTGCTATTGATATTATTTGGTTGGGTTGCTAAATTAAAGTCTTTTGTTTTTCTTGTACTGTTGTTTCACTTATTTGAAAAACCAAAAAGATTTTTATTTTGTAGTTGTGTTGTTACTTTGAGAAATGCAAAAAGATTTTCTTATTGATGAATGGTTTAGACTAGCTAGTAGTCTATACTTTCGTACTTTTCTTGTTTGTGTGTTAGTTCTTTTTCTTGTTTTTGTTTGTGTTGTTTATTGCTCCAAAATCTTGCAAAGAATACCAAATTGGAATGTTGCATACCAAGAAAATTATCATTATTACGACAATGGAGGTTGCCCAATAAGCATGATTCTTGTTATGGTTACTCTCCTTACCCCTTAAATTACCAAGAAGGATAGTCTAGCCATCCATATCCATATAAGAGTTACCAAGGAAATCCCTATGCTTTCCCTCCATTTCAATAGCTATTTTATGAACCAATGGAGCACCAATTCTTTCACCCACCAACCCAAGAATTTGATGAGACTAGATCAATGGAAAGGAGGATCTTGCTTTAAGACATAGCTCAACTCTAAGAAGAACAAACTCAACTTCTAGGAGAGATGGATAGATTTTGAGAAGACCACGCCACATCCATCAAAAGGTTACAAGACCAATTTGCCAAAGTTCAACAAATAATGGATAGTGAAGGGCAATAGACTCTAACACTCCCACCAATAAATGAGAAACCGGGACAAGAAGAAGAAAATAAAGAATACATATTAAAGGAACCCAGTTCCCACTAGAGCCTCAGGAGTTTGAAGTGATAACAACTAGATCACTCAACACTTACACATATGAGTGTGAACTTTTCCCAGTTCCAACAAAAGAGATTCTATTTGGAGTGTTTGTAATAAAAAAAAATGGTTTGAGGAGGAGGAGAAGAAGAAGGATATTTCTTACTGGGGGTCGGGGAGGTACAATCCACATATACCGGAATTCAAATCCATGAGGATTTCAGAGGAGCTCAACAAAAGTGCAAATTTACCAAGGATTACAATATCCTTGGGAAGCCTCCTTAGTATTGAGGGAGTACTTCTTTCCTTTTTATTTATTGTGCTTCTTGTAATTTACTTGCTTTAATTTAAGTAGCCTAGTAGGTAATAAAGATTTGTAACCTTGTGATTAATTTAGTTATGTATTCATGTTGAAAATGATTTTTGGACATTCTTGGACGAATTTGGTTATTTAAGATAATGATGATGGCAATATACGACTTGTGAGTTGTGAGTAGTTTATGATTTATTGGTCGGTAAACTTGAACTTATTTTAATCATTTTATTATGGATATTCTAGTTGTTAATACACTTCATGTACTAAATAATTGAGTTTAGTTTGAGAAAATCATGTAAATGATTGATATAGTTTGAGAGTAGTCTTGTTGGTTGTATGATTCTTAGAAGCCAATCTCTTGAGAAATTACGTTTGGGAGATGAGTTAGACATTTAGATAACCCATTTGTTGTGATAAATCTTGTTACCCTTATGTGTTTTTGGTTCTTTTATTTAATTGTTTGAACCCTATGAAGCCCCAAGAACTTTTCTTCTTAGTGTATCCATACCGGTGGTTGAAAAAAATTCAATTTTTAAGATTTATATGTTTAATTCATAAAGCATTTATATGGTTTACTTATAATTGCTCATTGCTTAGACAGTTTAGTGTTGAACTTTATTTTGATACTTATTCCATAATTAAGGGTAGAACTCTTGTTATAAGTTCACTTTGTGCTAATTATTCACATTCACATTCACATTCATTTGATTGTTATGTTATTTTCTAGATGAACTTTTTGTCGTACAAGTATACTTTAAAATCATTGCTTTATATTATGTCTAGCTAGTTTTATACTTTTTAGTAGCATTTTTGTTTCTTGTCATATGAGTGAGTGGTAGGATGACTTATACTCATCATTGAAATAATGTGAAAAGTTTGGTGGTATGTATTGTCTTGTTTGTGGGAATGGTTTTTGTTTTGTTGTTTGTGAAAGTTGAAATTAAATGTTGAACATAGGTTGCATTTCATGAGAAAAACAGGACTTAACTCTTGAAACTCAATAATGTTTTCACTTATTTCATAAAAATGATTTTCTTGACTAGTTTTAACCTCAAACTTTACTTTTTCCGTAGAGTTTTTCCAATATCAAGTCCAATTGATGGTTGATATGGTTAAACATTTCAAAATTTTTGAGAATTGATTTTGAATGTAGAAAGAAATGTCTTAGGCCATCATTTGATCATGTTGTATAAGCTTGCATTTTGGGGATATTTTGTGTTGTTAAGATTTCATTTGGTACATTGATTGGGGTAATGTAAATCTCTCATTTTAACCAAGTTAACTAGATCTTGAAAATGATCTAAGTATTTTCTTGGACCATTTGAGCCAAAAAAATCCTACCTTACATCGATATTATTCCTAGTGTCCCCATAAAGCCTTTTAGCCTAATTTTTTTTGTTAACCACATAACTTAGCCACTCCACTTTCTTTATTTATCCTCTCTTCATCCTATCACCTTAGTCATTACGGAATTAATTGTAGTTCTCTAATATAATAGTTCAAGATTCTTATGATGGTTTGAAGGAAATTTTTGTGTAAGAAAATCATAATGATGTCAAGACACATCATATATCCCCTATGTTATAAGAGTTGTTATGTTATTGCAAAAGTAAAAATGAAAAAAAAAACAAAAAAAGAAAAAGAAAAAGAAAGAACAAAAAAAAAAAAAAGAGAAAAGAAAAGAAAATTGCAAGTATTATGTTTTTATTGAATATCAAGAAGATTCATCTTGCCTTTAAAAGTTGATCTAGTGTGAAATAATATTTTTTTACTTCAAAGTATAAATTCATTACGTAAAATTGGTTTTTGGACTCGTATGATTGGGGTAGTGGTACATAAGTTTGTAGTGGATTGACTAAGATGATTTAAGTTACTTTTATCCAAATTTATCGTACCTTATTACCTTAGCCTACATCAAATACTTTAAAAGTCCTAAATGATCCTTAATCTAGGCTAATAGATATTAGAGAGTTGGGGGTGATGCATTGTTTCGGTTAATATTCTTTGCTAAACTTATGGTGCCAACAAATATCCTTGTATATTCATTTGCGTTGATTTGTACTTTTTGAAATAAATCCTAATGATCTTTCTATACTTGGGACAATTTTTGAAAAAGTTTGACTTGTTTATTCTAGATCAACATGCATTTGAATTGACATTTAATTAACTCTTCATTTATCAAAGTAATTTTGTGATCGAAACTAGTGTATACATTTCTTGGATATGAAATGGTAGATGAAAATGTTGAATTTATTGAGTTAAAACCCCATTTTTACTTTTAACTTGTGCACTAGAGTTCAACATTTCAATTTCAATTCCTTGGTAGAGTTATGTGTTTTGTGTTGGTTGTAATTGTTGTTCTTTATTTTGCTCAGGACGAGCAAAATCTTAAATTTGGGGGTGTGATAACTTTAGAAAATTAGAGTTATATATATCCTAAACTTGAGTGTTTTGTCCCTAGTTTCGAGCATTATTAGTGTTTTAGTACATGTTTTTGTCTATTTTTACTTTTATGTGTTACAATATGTTAGTATATGCTTATTAAGTATTTTAGAGCTTAACTAGGTGTTAATAATCATATTTTACTATGTTCTTGTGCTTAGAATTTTTGTATTGTCTTTAACCTAATTCCATTGAGAGTTAAGTTTTCATTAGTATTTGTTCGTTTTTTATTTTTGGTCTCTTTTATGATTATTTTATTTCAGTGTTTAAGAATTTTTTAGTTAGTGTTTATTATAGCTAATAATGTGATCTTATGCATTAGTGTTGCATGAAAAAAACGCGCATCAATCAGACATAGGATGAGGATTTTTGAAGCAAAATTCAGCGAATGAGTGCTGAGTTGAATCGTTGACCGTGGTCAACAACCACAATTAAAGTTCCAGAGGGATAAAAATGTCTTGAACGAAGCTATTTTGTGGCTGAAACTTTTCCCCCATCCCTAACACTATAAATATCACATCTTTTTTCACATAGTTAAGGTGTGTTAATAGGTGTAGAAGTAGGCTGGAGTTTTCCTTCATTTTTCTCCCCATTTGGGGAGAATTTTCTTAGATTAGGAGTAGTGCAGTATAATTTCTAAATCCCTAGTTGTAGAATGCAAACTCCTAGTGTAAATTCTCTTTAATTTATGTCTAATTTCACTTGTTTTGTGTTAATTTAGTGTAGTTTAATTTAATTGATTTCATCCAATTGCTTACTTTACTTGATCTCTTAGTTTAGTTGGTAGAATTAATTCATGAGTTTTTCATTTAAATGCTTTCTTCACTTGATTACTTAGTGTAATTATTAAATTAGTTTGTAGGTTTTCTTTAAAAATGCTTTCTTAGTGACAATTTGTAGTTTACATTAGCTAATTAGAGTAGTTGAGTTGAATTTCTTTTCTTTAATTGCTTTATTTACTTACTTTCTTAGTAGTAAATGGTAGATTAATTAATGGATTTTCTTTAATTACGCTTCCTTAGTGTTAATAGTAGCTAGATTAGTAAATTGCTTGCTCTCTTACTTGCATCCTCGAATTGCACTCTAAAAATGCTTCATTTTCAAATACTTTCTTAGTGTAAATCTTTACTTTAATGCATTAGATAACCTTTAAATTTCTTTCTTAACTCTTTAACTCTAATTTTAGTCAAAATTCCTCTTTAAATTCAATCACTTCAACTAATACTTCAACCAAATAATCAGCAATCACCAACCAATATATCCTTGTGGTTTCAATCCCTACTTCTCCTGTAGTTACAACTAGTTAACAACTGTATACAGGCAAGATACCACCTAGTTAGTATTAGGATTTAGAAATTAGGTTGTGGTTGTGAGTTTGTGATAACTCTAGAAAACTAGAGTTATATGTACCCTAAACTTGAAGGTTTGGCTACTAGTTTCGAGCATTTTTAGTGTTTTCGTGTGTTTTTTTGTCTATTTTGCATCCATGTGTTAGAATGTGGTAATATGTATTTATTAAGTATTTTAGTACTTAGCATATTTTATTTGGTTCTTGTATATAGAGTTGTGTCGTGCCTTTGACTTAACTTTGTTGGGAGTTAAGTTTTTGTTCGTCTTTGTTTGTCATTCACTTTTTGGGCTATTTTGAGAGAATTTTATTTATATATTTAGGTATTTATTTTCAGTGTTTATTATGGATAATAATATTCTCCTATGTGTTAGGGTCGCATGAAAAAAAACGGCTCATCAATCGGACGTCGGATGAAGATTTTCGAAGCAAAACTTTGAAGTGCTGCATATCAAAGTCTTCAGAAGTTTCATAGAATAGTTTGTGGGCTTTTATTAATTATGATTTCTTAGTGGTAATTAGTAGTCTAGATTAGTTAATTGCTTCTTTAAGTTATTTTTCCCTTTTAATTGCTTTCTAAAAAATGACTTCTTTTTACATGCTTCCATTTTACTGGGTTTCTTAAACATACTTTCTTAGTGTTAGTCTTTACTTTAATGCAATAGATAGTCTCTAAATTGCTTTCTTTGTTCTTTAGTTCTAGTTTTAGTTAAATCTCTTCTCTTAATCAATCGCTTCAACTTGTAATCTAACTAAATAACCGGTAATTATCAACCAATCCTTGTGGGTACGATCCCTACTTCCCTTTGCTACTAGTTGACAACCTTATACTTGTAGGATGCCACCTAGTTAGTAGTAGAATTTAGGTATTTTATAAATTTATAACTAGGTGTGTAAAGCACTTGTTTGGCAAATCCGGATAAAGAAACCTACATGGGTTCCTGGTGCGCTTCACTATAAGCCACCGTACTTGCAAACTCGATTCTTGACATAGTGTTGTCCTTCTCCTCCTAATTGATCAAAAACTGACCCGTTTGTCCTCTTATAAAAACTCGTTGTTGCGATATAGATCATTCTACATCTAAAGAATTTGAAGAGTGCCACACAATCACTTTCCAACACCACTAAGAGTATAAAACACTTGCGCAATATAAAACCCTAATTCCCAACAAAGAACTACCATCCTCCTAAAACAACTCCAATAACTAAAAATCAGCAGAAACCCGAAAAACTTATTCCTTGATAGTATCTGATTTTACCAACCAAAATCTGATCTTGCATGTAGACTTCACAACAACAAACACACCAATATCAAAAGGGCATTGAAATATCTCAACTCCAAATTAGTAGTAGAACTTAAGATTTCCTCTCTGATCAATACATCTAGCAAGATCTAAAAAACTACTTAGCTACTACTCTATTCTATAAACCTCATATATCAGAAAAAGAATTACAAAAACATTAAAAATTGAGTAATCCACAATCATGAAACGTGAAGAACCCATAAATCCCAAAAGGGTTGAGAAATCCAACGTGAATAAGCAAGAAGATTGGATGAAATCAGAGTCAAAGCCATTCACAAAGTCCTATTGATGACGATTAATAAATTAATTAATTAGAAAAGTAAGACAAATATTTGAAAAGAAAATACCAAAATCAAGAAATCCCCGAAAAGGCAAAATCAGGGCAGAGCAATTTCGGTGGAGAAATTTAAAAATTTGATACAGCAAAGATGATGACGAAAACTCAGAAAGCAATTGCGTGAACTCAACATGACACAAAACTTTTCCTCAACAGGAAATTCTCCGAGTGAGGGAGTGAGGGTGTGAGAGAATTAGAATTTCATGTATTGATAGACTATAGATGTTAACCGCGGGACAAGGTCAGTGATAGAGACGTAATTTCCTATTGCTTTCGTTGTTTCCTAAAATTTGACTTAAGTCATTAGTTATATAAGGAACGTTAATTACTAATAGTACTTAATTTATTTATTTCTTTTGTTCTTTTGGACAATATTTTAAGTTTGGGCATCAAATTTTTATTTTTAACCCACTGATAACTATAGAAATTTGGGGTCAATTGACATCTATTATGAACCCTAATTTGATGTTTTGTAACCCTAATTTTGTGTGTTCTGTGTGTGGTTTAGGGTTATTAAGTTAAAATTAGGTTTTGTGCATTTTTGTGTGTTTTGGTAATTTTTGTGTTAAAAGTTGTTAATAATGTTTGGTATTTATTTTTGTAGGTAAGAATGGCAATTTTGGAAGTTTAACAAAGTTGGGAACAATTATTTAGAAAACTTGGAAGAAAAGGAAAATAAGTCCCTAAATGAAAAGAAAACCAAGTACCAGCAAGAAAATAGAAGTTGGGCTTTCTTAACAAGTAGACAAGAAACCTATGCTATTACTCTATACATATAGCCCTTCCTTCCTCATCAAATTATATAGTTAATAGTTACTAGTTAGTTTTTAAAGTAGTAGTAGTTTTAGAGTAGTTTGCAATTAGTTTTTAATGTAGTCAGTTTTAGAGTAGTTTGCAATTAGTTTTTAGAATAATTCTAAAGCAATCACTAGGATTTTTCAAGGGAATTCAAGACAGTTTTATTGTAATTTATTCTCAAATAATATTTAGTTTTTCAGTTCCGTAGCGAATTTATTCTACTTTGTACTTTTGGATTCATGGATTTACAGGATAACTTGTGATAATTTTTGGGGGATTCTTGCACTTCTTTATTTATCGGTTAATTACTTTTTACTTTAACTTTTTTCTTCAATTATTGCTTTCTGTTGATTTTAATTAATTTTAGTTAGTCTTAATTTATAGTTGAATTCCATTATTTACTTTAATTTTCTTTCTTTAATTCTCAATTAATTCTAGTAGGGTTTCAATAATTCTAATCAATTAAGAGACAGGTAATCAAATTAGTTTCAATTCAATTTGTGCAATTTTATTCTTCCGTAATTTGCTAGGGTTAGCTCATAGAATGTTTGATTTATTTTTATTAAGGAAAAATAAAAATCCAAAAATAACTCTTTTTAAATTGTGATCATCTTAATAGTATTTTATACTAGGTTTTCGATAATTGACTTAAATTTGATCCTCATAGGAACGATTTCTGTTACTTATATACTACGCTACTTGTGCACTTATAGAGACGTGCATTAATACGTAAATAATATTTTAATTAAGGTTTTACACATATCATCCACTCAATGCTTTTATTCTTACCTTTTATCTTTTTTTCTTCACAAATATACCTACCCTTGGATAAGAAAGAATTTGATGACTTCTTTATTTAAAAAAATTTGTAGTTCAAACAGAGTCTGTAACTCACTCGAATCCATTTCATCAGTCATTTTAAACTATTTGTTTTATTCAAAAGTATACGTTGATTTAAAATTTCAAGGGAGTATAAATAAATTTTTTGTCTAATTTTACTATTAATGTCATATTAATTGGGAGGAATGATTATGTGTTGGACACTTTAACTATAAGACGGTATATTAGTCACTTTGAACTATATTTTTTTAAAATTAATACAATCTATATTTTTGTAGAATTAATACAATTTAATACCTTTATTGTTCTTGCCAATCCAAAATGATAGTTAAAATAGAATCGAAAGAGTAATAATTATAGAACTTCAATTAAAAAATTCACCAACAATATATTGTTATTTGTTAATAAAAAAATTCACCAACAATAATTTATTGGTATAATAATCAAGTCAAAGCAGAATCCAAAAATCATACTCCAAAAGAGTCATTCAAAATCCAATCAATGTCCTGTGGTACATATAATAAACTAAAAACCAGTATCGAGAAATCAAGTATAGGATTGTAATTGAGTTTTAACAAGTTTAATAAGGGTATGTTTAAGTTTGGATCATTTAATATAGAAGACTATTTGTATTCAGCTTAAATTCGAGTCCATATCAAAGAGTAATGATCAAATTAAACATTAAATGTTTGGTAATTTTTTGAGAAAAGTTTATATGGCTTAACTCATAACTTTCGAATCAAACTCGAACATATTCATAATTCATTTATTTGTAACTTTCACCATAATTTGCCATGTTCTTACCCTAAAATTTTGCTCTATAATAGTTTAGAGTTCAATTATAATGTTAAAGGAAGGACATGATGTGAATGCCTATTACAATTATTTAGGGAAGTGATTTGCAACTTATGATTCAAAATATAAGCAAAAAAACAAGGAAAAAAAGATTCAATAAAGAAAATAACTAATAAGTGAGAAAAATGAAAGATATTCTGTACAATTACATTCCCTACTTCCAATCTTCTATTTTATATTCATGAACTTATCAAGTTGAATAACATGATGATTGTGCTTGGCTCGTTAAAAAAATTGAGTCTCAAAAGTCATACAAGTTTGGATTGATAATTTAATAAACTAATTTAAACAAATTTATCTCGAATCAAGTTCAAATTGAATGCCAAACTATTTAAATTCATTTACAACTCCAATTAATTATGATCTTATTAAATTGGCAGAGGCAGCAAATCTAATATGTCTAGAAATGCTTGCAAGTTGAAATTATCCCAACACGTTTTAACGATAATATGAGTAGTAAAACAATTAGACACAACAGTAAATCCTTCTAGCATATTATCTAAACGTCAATTTTTATTTTTATTTTTTTGTCGAAAAAGGTTGAAAATTCATTAGCCAAATCGCTGGAAAAAAGTCCAGCAACAAACTATTTACAAACTCTGGTGGAGAGTTCCAGACAAATTTAGATTGAGAACAAGTCTTGCCAAATTTAGCAAATTCATAAGCTAGCCTATTTTTCTACCTTGTAATCCAAGAAATACTAGCAACATTGGTACAAGCTAAAATTTCTTTAATATAAAAAATATCAGAGTTGAAAATTCATCATCTTCATCTTGTATCATTCGGATAAGTGATTGAGCATTTCCCTCTAATCTAAACGTCAATTTCTTATCAAAAAGTAAATGACTACAAATTTCTCTCAATTTTCTAATTACTAATCATATGTGATACAGTACATCTGTACAAAGTTACAAATTTATTAATGTATGATTTGATTCGGAAAAAAAAAGGAACGAAATTCAACTAAATATTAAAATCAGGAATTTGATGATTTAATGTGATTTTGACAATCGATGTTGAATTTGTGGCTTTACAAATTATTTTCCTTTGTGATATACTATTTCCTTGAAAAACAAATACTATATTTTCTATTCGAATTGGATGTATTATCCATCTTCCTCTGATCAGTGAAATGTAACTACGCAAGTATAAGATAACTATAATAGCAAGGATATTTAGTTCCCTAGACCAACATAAATAAAAAAATAAACAAATTGTTAAGTACTGAAATTCAAATTTAATAAGTTATCATTCTGTCAATTTCATAGTTAAAGATGCAGAAGTATCCACGGGAAGTAGGACTCAAATGGTTCCTCTACAAGATTATCGAAAAACACCAGGTACGAGGAGCCTTGATATTTTTGAAGCGGAGTCGTGTAGTTTGGGCCTTTTTTTTGATTCTGAACAGTTGGTGATGGCTGGTTTTATTATTCACCAACGAAGTACAACAGCGGACAGCCCATGCATTCATGGATAACTGAGGTAAGCAAGATCTAATCCCACCTGTAAATCTTATTATCAGAATTAAATATTTGTCAAATTCTAATCATTTCAAACTTCCTCACCCTTTCTTCTCCGATTACATCCATAAACTAACCAAATTAGTTTAATTTTCGATAATTATTGTTTGGCACAATATTCAATTTAACCAAACAAATACTTAAAAATTGTTTGTACCATTTGGATCTAGTTATTATTTAGAAATAAATAATCGAATAATCAGTCAAAGTTTTTGTTTGCTTAATCTTAAGCATGCCGATTTGCTTAATCTTAAAGCATACCGATATAAATAATATTTTAATGGCTTTAGTTTTAGTTTTAATGTTTTGCGCATAGTTTTACTAGTTATTCTAAATTTCCAATATTTTATATCGATTTCAAAATAGTTTAGGGTTTGTTGTCTAAAAAACTTTCATTTTATTAAGGGTTAATGCCACTTTGCCCCTTATAATTAATATTGACGTTATCTCACTCTACCCTTAAAAAAATTTAATCATTATTTATCCCTTTTTGACTAAGTATCAATAAGAATATTAGATTGACTGTGAGTGAATAGTATCAAATGACTTAAATGACCTTGAATATTTAGTTGATATTTTCTAATTTACTATTTTGGAGAAAAAAAATTATTTTATTAACCCTATAATTGAGGCCATAAAAAAAACTATATTTGAGGTAAAAGTGACATCTTGTAAAATACAACATGAAAAATAAGAAAAAAAAAATAGTCTGGTGTATAAAAGGGAAAAAAAACCTCAAAATGAAAGGAAAATGGTCCAAAGAATAATAGGAAAGAATTTAAAAATAGTATATGGATTTGTTTCAAAATTAAGTACATTTATAGATGTTCATATGTAATTTTACCTTCAAAATTTTAAAGACAGATGACACATGCTGGAGCAATGTGATAACAACTTATACTTAAAATTTTGTATTTAAACTTTAGAAGTTTTTCTTTTATTTAGTCTTTTTCTTTTTTGTAGGACAAACTAAAACTTTTTTCTTTTTGTTTTTAGGCATGTGTCATGCACATGCTATTTTTTTTCTTCTAATTCAAGGATAATAATAGAACTTGAATATTTCTTTTGACACAATAATAATAAAACATTCTTATCAACTAATATTGGAGGTTATTTTAATTATTTTGCTTTATTTGATTAGTGGTCAAACTAACTATTTCTGTTATTTATTAGCCAGAGGGGTAAAGTGAGGATAAAACTTTTATAGGGGCAAAATGAGACAGCAACCATATTATAAGGGGGCAATGTACAATTAACTCTTTTATTAATGATTGAAACAAAAGTTACAAGGAGCAAGACATAAAAGGCAAAACCTTAAAACCCTATGATATCTAGGAATGTTTTACAATGTCTAATGTAATGTAAGCACAATTCAAAGCCGAGATCTATTCTAGTCTACCACACCCAACTGCCAAGTAACAATCGAACGCGAAGTTGACCGTGAAATCCGTGGCTGTGTTTGCTTCTCTAATTGTGTGTTGGAAGATGAAATTCATTCTTGATGATTGGTCCGAATGGATGTCTACAAACTAATTTACTAACCCTACACTACTTTAAATTAACTCTAATAAGGTAGTAGCTCCTTCCTTCCATGTTGGAAGATGCTTCTCTCATTTTGTTATATGATAACACACACCCACGATAATAGAATAAAATTGAAACACCAAGAATAGTATATAATGAAAGAAATACTAATATTTAACTAGACTGAAACTCACATGACATTGTGTCTCAATCCTACAATTTAAACTTGCTACCAGAAATAGTTAGAATAATAATACTGATATTTGCTGCCACTGTATCTCCTCCTGACACCACCAAAAAAAAAAAGACTCATTCATTAATTAGAAAATCGATTTCCTACACCATGTGGCTTTCTCTCGTGAGATAAGCTTAGTTTAAAAACTTAAAAAAATTCAATCGAATTATTATAAATTGATCTAAATTTGGCAGAATTATACGTGATTTAATAAAAAAACTTCATTAATTTCGAATTGTAAATTAAACTCCAATAAACTTAATGAATAATTACAAGTATTTATCCCGGTCGACTCTATTTAATATTCATATTATAATATATTGTCAACAAAATTTTTGTCACTTAAATTTTCTGAATTGCTAATAAATGATATGTACAAGACTCTTATAAAAAATATAAAACGTCATATACTTAATTCTTACTATAATAGTTTTAATTTTTAAAATAATAAATGAATATGACTTATAATTTCGAGTTTTTAAAATTTTTAACTCAATAAAATCGATTGAATTTCCAAATACATTTGACTCAATGACTTTTCGAGTCGCGTCTAAGTTTTATTTTTATAAATATGAAAAATATTTATGTAGAGATTTGATTTTGAATTATATGTGTAAGTTGTATTTTCCCTTAAACATTGGCTACAAGAAGAGTACGTATTGTACTTGATATATGATAAAGGAAACCCAATCAACCGGCTAACAAGTACAGTCCACCACTAGATGATGGCGATTATACAGTTTGGATATTTAGCTAGCAACCACTTCATTCAGTGCAATTAATGTCAAGTTTATGAATTCGACCTAACAACAACTACGAATGTCCTTGTGGGCCGGATGCATGCCTTATCCTTTGACATTCAACCTCTCTACTTCCTCTCCAATAATTAAACTAGTCAAATGTAAAAAAATTGAATCCTTTTAGACAGAAATTTTTATTCATTATTTTTTAAGGGTTTGTTTGGTTCATAAGATGATGTAGAATTGAATAATTAATCCTATATCATCATGTTTGGTTGGTTTTTTTGACGTGAAATTGTTATCCCATTAACTGAATTAATCTCTTGTGGAAGAGATAAAATAATATTATGGGGACGGTGGTATTAAGTACTCCAGGTTTACTCCTATATGAGATAATAAAAATTTTGACTTATTTACTGTTGATTAACTTTGTGATCTTACATCATATAATATCATATTGAATTATAAGGGTATTCATAGATCAGGTATTAGGTCATATGACCAATGGACGACCCGATCCGACCCGAATTTAAACGGGTCGAGAAAATCGACATTATATTCGGTCCTTTTACATGGTACCTAACCTAATACATTTATGATAATTTTGTGTTTCCAAAATTTAAAAAATAAAAAATTTGACTTGCTAATTTATACAAATATCCCTATAAATGAGTAGGATATAAGAGAAAGCCAATTAATATCAGGACAGGAGAATGTAAAATTACATAATTGATTTAAAAAATTAAAAAGACTACTAAATGCACATATGCATTTGCAAATGAATATAGGAGTAAAAGTTCCTATTATTAGGTCATAATATGTAAAATTATATAATTGACCCAATATACGCATTGGGTTAGGTTATCTACTGGGTCACAAATTATTGACTCACTAATCCTAAAACCCTAACTAGTAATATTATTCAATTCAAATTCTCAATTTTTATGGTTCGAAATAGACTAAGTTATTAGGTTTTTTGGATTAGTGGATCGAGATTAACACCATGAATTATTCTATATAATAACAATTTATTTAATTCTCGCATTTATTTTTAGCACATTATAATTACAATAATATTGTTTGTTGAATTACACAAAATAAAGTACAAATTTAATATGTATGTTCAGATACATGTGTATATTAGAATTTTATGAGATATCTCAAAAATGTAATCATCTTACATTTTTGGGGATCGGATGAAATCAATTACAACAGAAACTAACTGGAGAATAGGACTAATCATTCGGGATGATTCATCCTAGGATTAATTGTCCAAGAATGAAACATCCTATCTCATCCGGTTCGTGAACCAAACGGATTAAATGCAAAAAACTCGCTTAAACTTATACTCCGATTACAATTTGTCCCCTCATTATGACACTTATTTAATAAACACTTAATCTTCCCTTTTATATTTTGAGACAAAATTACCCTTATTATTCTAATTATTATTGTTTTTCTTTTTTCTTCTTCTTTTTCCTTTCTATATATTTTCTCTCTATTGTTTTTCTTTTATTTTTCACTGTTCTCTCTTTCTATACTATTAAACAATTGTAATATTACTTTTAATAATATAACTAAAATTCTAACTTTCACAC
Source organism: Cinchona pubescens (assembly GCA_025175665.1). Lineage (NCBI taxonomy): Eukaryota > Viridiplantae > Streptophyta > Magnoliopsida > Gentianales > Rubiaceae > Cinchona > Cinchona pubescens. Next base: position 304,026 of record JANKKI010000554.1, on the reverse strand, counting down.
GTATCTGAATAATATATTTATGGATTAATCATTGTTTAGTGCAACTAATATATCTTATTATAATATAAAGTTTGTGAATAACTATTAATAATAAGATTAACAAATAAACTACGGTAAAAAAAATTTAGCTAATGAAAATTAAAAATTTTAATATAGAAATAAAATTGTACATTGAAAAATCTTGTATAACCTTACATTATTAGTGTAACAGTGATAAAATATAGTAAGAAAATATTACGACCACCTAATATAAGGGTTTTCTCTTTACAAGTAGACTCAACTAAGAATACTATGACTCGTCATTTGACCTATACAAAAAAAAAAAAATTGTTTATATACTTAGAATAAATATAACATTATTTTAGTTAATTCTTTTTTATTTTAAGTAGTTTGCTTATTTGTTAATTATAGTGTTAATAATTACTCATAAAATCCACATTATATTAATAAAATCTAGATTTAAAGAGATTAATATAAAGTTAATTTATTCTTTAAATCATTTAGACACGTGAAAAAATTAGAACTTCTAAATTATTAATTACTAGTAGTATAATAGTTTTATAATAGTAAGAAATAATGGGGAAAAAGAAAAGATTAAAAGGAAAAATATGGGAGAGAAATTAAAAAATTAGTAAGAAGACAAAAATAAAAAGAAAATTATTAACTAATATTAACTGTCTAATTTGGTCACAAAACACGAAGTAAGGGGGTAAACTACTTATTAAATAAATTGAGGAGGCAAATTGCAACTATAGTGTAAGTTTAAGAGGATTTTCTGCATTTAGCCCTTCTTCAAATGATATAAAGGTCTATAAATTATTTACGTTTTTAAACCACCTTTTTTCTCACATATATTACATATCAAAAAAATAGTTACAGTAATTATTCAAATAATATTCAAAATAATATCCTAAATAATATTTTGAATAATAATAGTATCACATATCTAGCTTAATTTACTTTCTTGACTCATAAAGTCGGTTTCAAAAAAATAAGATTAATCTTTAATACATTGTCAATATAGAAAATTTTTTATATCGAACGTGGATGTATATCACATGTAGAAAATATTTTCAACCTACCCAAACAGATCCTAAATTCAGCTTGTTTACCCCATAAAAATTATCATAATTTACAGTTATATAAACTGCAAAATTGCACCAAAAAATACGCTAAAAGATATACACATTCATATCCATCATTATATATTGTATATGTGGTTGTGTATATTTATTCGTTTACTTAATGATTTTTGCATTTTTTTTTTTTTTTTTGCTACATATTAATTTTGGATCTGTGCATGAAAGATAGTTCATTTTGGAAATGTATACTTATCAACCCTCAATAATGTCTTGCTTCTTCGGGAGCAGATGATATATAATGGCTTCTTTTCTGGCTGTGTTAATTGTTGGCTGAATGGAGCAAATAATTAGTTTACTGTAGTCCGTGTTAACCAATAGAAAATGTCGTAACCATTTTCAACCATAGAAACCTCTTTGACCAACACCACCCACCAGTCCACGAGCCCAAGGTTTGAAAAATGAAAACATATTCTGGCTTTGCTGCCACAAAAATATTTCCACTACTGGTAAGTACTAACACTATTTAGTAAACAAAGAATCCATAATAATTTTGGGGTTGGCATGAGGATACTCCTAGAACTGCCAAGCCCGGAAATTTTTGAACTTTAAGGTAAATTGGATAGAGACTAAAGATTCAAAAATGATTTAAACATTCTATTACACAATTATATGTTACGTTTGTATGAATGTGATTTGAGTCAATATCAATTTGGATAAATTACGTGAACAATCCTTCTTTAACTTTTTTGGTTAAATTGAAATAGTCCATTAACTTAAATTTTAATCACTTTAATCCGTCAATTAAATATTTGCGCCAATTCAGTTCTTATTTGATTGTGTCGCTTGAAACATAAGTTTTTTCTCAATTGCACCACCCACAATCCCACTAATGACCACCGTTGGAAAAAATACAAAAAAGTTAAGTTTTAAACGGTGCATCCACACGGGGCCCAATTAACTATAAATATTTAGTTAAGTAACTAAATTAGCGAAAATTGAAATTGAAAGACCAGTTCAATTTTAATTTTAAAAGATTAAGTTAAATGATTATTTAAATAATTTATCCCATCATTTTTTAATATTCTGTTACACCTTATATGACACATGTAATAAGTTGACATGCATTCTCACATGAGAACTTTATAGTAGTTTAATTAATGAGGGATACAAGTGTCTCCTATTAACATGTATAACAAATATGAAACTCATAAGTGTTTTCAAATACCTAGAATGGTTAATATGGGTGAAGAATTCTTAATTAATTGTCCATGTATATTAAATGAAGAGATATATATGGCATTAATACTAAAAGAGTAACAAAATATTTAAAGCGAGATAAAAAATGATAAGGGTAAATTATAAGGAATTTCATTGTGGTTTGGTCAATATACGGATTACCTTTTTATGGTGTGTTAATATACATTTACCCCTTTGTAGTTTTGTGGGTAAACTAAAATTGTTAGATTTTCTGTTAGTTTAAAATTTAAAGGATAAAAAATTTTGACTTTAAGGATTTTTTGTCATATAAAATAACCAATGAATGCTAGTAACGTAATTTAAGTACAAACCTTCATCTCTTCGCTCCGTTCCACCCCAGATCTGGTAGCCACCCCGATCCCTTCCTTTCCCCATCACCTTTCTCTCCATCCTATCCCAGATCCACAACTACCAACCACTCCCTCTCCTTTCCAACCTATCACCTTTATCCACACCCACAAATAACTCTACCCACCAACACTACCACCCAACTACACCCTAGTCTAGGCATTTTCCACTTCACCCTACCGTAGCCCTACTTCCTCCTTCCTCTTTCCACCTTAGTTCAAGGCAAGAAAGGATAGGAGAGCTTAGATTAGGAAAGGACAGGGATGGAAAGGTTAGATCGGGGCGAGGAAATGGGTAGGAAAGGCAGATCAAGATGGGTAAAGGGGTGGGAAATGGCGAGAAGAATGAGAGGCAAATTGTGGGAGAAGATAGGGGTTGGGGTGGCAGTGAAGAGAGATGGAAAAGCAAATCTAGGTAGAGAAGGGAGGGTTGAGATGGCGAGAGGCAGTGATAGATGAAGGGGAGTGGCTAGTAGCGGTGGCGGTAATGGCTGAGGTGGCAGAAGTGAAAGCTATATGGGGAAGGAGATGAATTGTTAGGGTTGGGGTAGTAGTGGAGGTGGAGTAGGGATTAGGTTTGGGTGTGGTGGATTTGATTAATGAGAGGAAAATGAAGGTAGGGGCAGGGGAGAGGTGGTTGACGAGGGAGGGAGACAAAGAAGGAATGAAGGAAAAGAGAAAGAGATTAGTGTTTGTGTGGGGTTTTTTGGTAAGGGTATTTTTGACTTTTCGAACAATTCTGTAACATTTTTTTATTTATGTCAATTTAACAGAAAAAATCTAAACTACAAGAGGTTAAAAGTATGTTAGCAAAATACAAAAAGATAATCTATATATTGACCAAATTGGAAGGGTTTTTTTTTGTCATTTATCCAAAAGATAATGATGATAAGTCCACTTTATTGCATCCCACCTGATTTACTTACTTTAATGAAAAAAAATACATCTAAACAGAAGGGCTATTTTACTCCTTTTAGCAGAATCTCATTAAGATCAGCCACCCTCTAGAATGAGTTTAGATGGAAAGAAATAGGAGGTCCTAGAAGAGAAAAAAAGGAAAAATTTAGAGTTTTGTTACTTGGGGAGTTTAAATTAGAAAAAAAAAAAAAATTAAAAAATAGAAAAAATAAGAAAAAAAATTGACCCACTATATTATTAATTACTGAAATATCATATTTATTTTTTAAATATAATATAAAATATCATAAGAAACGATATTTTAATAAAAAAATTAAAATTAATAAAATTTTCTTCTCAAAATCCATGAATTAACTTAGTTAAAATTTCTCCTCCCTCTTCTTCTCTTCTCTTGACCTTCCATCTTTCCAACTCCTTTCCTAAACACCCCAAACTCAACTTTGTCTGTTTCACAACTAAAACAATATCATAGGTGGCGAAACCCAAACATTCTTGATTTCAGTTCGCACTTCCTTTCTTCTTTCTCTGTCATCCCGCGCATCTCTCTCTCAAAAGTGTATCTTTGTTCTTTAAGCTAAATCTTTACAATTTTTGTAGTGAATAATTCTATAGATTCAATTTGTTAGATACAATTATTAATCAGGTACTTTACTTCATTTCTTTCTGATCAGTGATCACAGCAACTTTCATTACCACTTTCTAATCATCTTTAACTGCTTTTCTTGTTTCTTTTTCTTCTTGATTTCTTTTATCTGTTTTTTTAAGCTCTGTAGTTAATATTATACACTAATTTGTCATGCTTGATGGGTTATACTTAATTTTACGTGAAAATGTATTGTTTATTAATTAGTATATTTGGATTGTTAGATTATGGTCATGATCTTTTGTCTTGTGGAAAATATTTATGGTTATAAAAATGTATAATTGTAATTTAATATTAGTGTTTTTATTTTCTTGGACTAACTATTATGTATATGGTGATTGACGTGTGACGTGTGACGTGTGACGTGTGATATTTACTTATATTGACAATAGAGATGACTTTTTGGGTCTTTCTGGTTCTGTTCGTTGTCCTGGTTAAGAAAAAAGTCCATAAATGAATTGATTATATTACCTTTTTTTTTTTTTTTTGGGTACTTGCAGCAATATGCGTTGATGAGTAAGAAAAATGGGATTTTTAATGAAGTTATTATATGTGAAAAATACTAAGTATTGAATTTTATTGTTATATGTCAACCAATTTGTTTACGTTTCGCAGAATTTTAAAGCAGATTTTGGGGATGTGATATTGCAGAAGTTACTTTGTACAAGGTATTTTACAAAGCATTCCAATCTTGAAACTGTTTGGTAGATGTTTTAATTATCATATAATTACACTATTTTCTTGATGGAGAGGATTCAGAGTGATAAGGTAAGCCAAACCAGGTTTATTTGTAGAATTTTACACTAGATATATTGAAACAAGATTAATGTGTATCTTCCAGGTAATGAGTCCCTGAATTGGTCATAATTTAAGAAGTTCAGTAATAGGACTAATGGAGATTGATACACCTGCTGCGTATACAGATCGGCTGCTAAAACAGGATGGTTTTCTTGAGGTAGTTATTGAAGCTGAGAATAAGGATGATTTGTTTACTAATTCTTTTTAAGTTTTGTTTTTCATGCTATAGATTACGATAAATTTCCTGATTCCGATGTTTCATTGTTCTTTAGGTTCTTAATACTGAGAAACAGTTATTGGGATTGATTTATTCATTCCGAAAGGCCTGTTACATAAACATGTTCAAGAGTTGTATCGAAAAGTGAGAGCTGCTTATCAGAGTATAATTTTGAATGGTTATGATGTTGTAAGGACCTTCAAGAAATTGAACACTTTCTGTGGAAGCTTCACTATAAGCACATCTATGAGTTTCGCAAGAACATAAGGCAACGTTGTATAAATGGAGAGATTATAAAAGAGGAAACTCTCCGAGTTGATGCTGAAGTTCAGGGAAACATGAATAGATATGTGGAAGGATTGAAATCATTCCTGTCTGAAGCATCTAGATGTCTATAAGAGACAGTTTAATCAAAAAGTTCAGAGAAGTTTGTGGCCTGCCCGGGGAAGTCTTCCTGTATAAGAATGGAGAAACTTCATTTTCTACTCAACCAATGAAATTAAGCAAGTGTCAGTTTGCATGCCATCGCTTTCTAATTTGTCTTGGGGATCTTGCTAGATATGGTGAGCTTTGCAAGAAACTGGATGCTTCTAAATGGTCAGTCGCATTTTTCCAGCTTACTACTTAGAAGCAAGCAGGATATGGCCAGCTAGTGGGAATCCCCATAATCAGGTATGTTCCTTCATAATATTTATTGATGGACACAGTCTTTTCATCTAAATTACAAGAAGCAATTCTTGTATTTGTTATCTTACCTTTGAGAACTTTTAGTTCCAAATTTTACACAACTCTTGGGGATAGTTGTATTACCTTGGTCCATTTCTATTTTATTTCTTTGGAAAGACACAGAGAAATTGTTTTATATTTTTTTCTGAATTTTCAGATGACAGCGTTGGCAACATATGTTGGTGATGCTTTCCTTGCCTTGTACCACTGCACAAGAAGTTGGGCTGTTAAAGAACCTTTCCCTGATGCCAGGGATAACCTTATGCTAATCTTTGAAGAGGTAAGAGCTGTTACTATTCTTTCTCATCTTTCTCCCCTCACCAACATTACAAGAAACATGAAGTAAATAGTTACACTCTCAGTTTCACTCCTAGGTTTTTGACTTTTTTAGTGTGAGCTTGTGACTTGATTCATTTTAGCTCCCCAGTTCGGTAACCATTGTTTCTTGTGATTTTGCAGAACAGGTCAATGCATCCGCCTTCGCTTTCTAATGAGGCACACATTGATTTCTTCAAGCCAGCTGAGAAAATCTACCTATCATCTGTATCGCAGTCTATCGATGGTTCTTCAAACAGCAGTAACGCGGAAACCACCAGCATTCTTTCCCCTGAAAAATCTGAAATCTGGCCTCTATTTGTCAGATTGATAAGTTTTTTCCTTGGCAGATCCAGGTAATTGGTGCTGTACATTATTTTCTTAACTGAGGTTCACAACATTAGATTATGGCTAGTATAACAAATGTAGTATTTATACCTGTTTATTATGGTCATGCATACCATTTTCGTTGCTGTTTATCAATTTTGGTGCTTATCAGGACCCTATCATGCTGAAGCTCTCTAGTACTCTGAATTATGCACCACTAATTTGTCAGACCCGTAAAAACATGTCTAACTGGTAACTACCTCATGGCAACTGCATATGTAGTAGGATTAGCCTCTGACATGATATGTGATTTTCTTGAACTTTTTGGTTAATCATCCAACAACCTGAGCAAGGTCATCTCCTCTCCAGGTGGGTGGCCTTAATTAGTTTCTGGGAGCCCAATGCACGAGTAACTGTAGAAAGTCCTAGGCATATTTCCTTCAGAAGCGTTTCTATCTATTACATGTTTATTACTTTTATCAAGTTATGAAAAATCAGACATTTATTGCATTCATTTCCTTCAAACAGCTTGATCACCGTAAGATTACAGCATAAGATGTTCTTTTTACATTTCTCATTTTGCTTTTGCAATATGAACTTGTTTTTTTGTGTAAACATGGATTTGTGCTTTTACAATCAGGGTGAGCATTTTAGTTGTGCTCAGGTATTTGAATACTTGTGGCATTAGAATACAAGTCTTTAAAGATTTTGGTACTACGTGGTTTTTGTGAGACGTTTTCGAATGTTTTCATCCAGCTTCAATCAAAATTCTGTTTAACTTCAATATGTCATGTGCAGTATAATTAGCTTAGTCTTGCAAGACTTTATAATCAGCAATGGCAAGACTAGGGAAAAATCATAGAGAGAAATTGCATGACTATATGGTTGTCTTCTACATTGTCATCAACTTTGTTTCTTTGTTCCTGTTCTCTCCCTTTTGGGCACCTTGTACATAAATGTTTGCATCATTAATTCTCCCACCTGGAAGGATGTTCTTTTATATGTAGTTTATGAATTTTTAGTTGATTATGAAATCAGCTTGAATGTTTTTCATGTCATACAGTTTGGAGGAATTCCATTGCACTCTTTCTTCTATTGTCAGACATTTGGAAGCTTTGGTACTACTAGATGATGAGCAACTAAAAGCTGCTTTGGAGTCATATCAGTTGATGGATTCATTGAGAAGAGGCCCTTATCGTGCACTTCAACTTGTTTCTATATTCATCTTCATCTTACATAGCCTGACTGAAATCCATCGTAAAATGAGAAGCTGAATGAAAATGATAAGGAGCAGCAATCCGCACAGACTGCACTGGCCTATTCGGCACTCACTGCTACATTCATTTGCATTGCTCGGCTTCTTGAGAGATGCCTAAAGAGTAATCAACTGGAGAACTGTCCACTTTTGCCTGCTGTGCTGGTTTTTGTGGAGTGGTTGGTGGGAACGCTAGACCAAGCAGAAGCATATGCTGCTGATGAAAAGGTTACCAGTGCAATGTCCTACTTTTTTAGGACTCTTGCTGATCTTCTCAACCGACTTAATTTAAGTGAGGGTGAAACAGCTTTGGATAAATCTGCTCTATGGGAAGATTATGAATTGAGGGGTTTTGAACCTATGGCCCATGCACACTCCTCTCTGGATTTTACAAGTACTCATTGGGAATGGATGGAGAGTTTCAATTCGAAACGTTCTCAGCGCATCTTTCATGCAGGAATGGGATTCATTAACAGATCCAGTAACAACAAACAATGGATCTATTTTATCAGCTTGATACAAAAGGAACGAAATTCTATACATTGGGATCACTGAAAATTCTAGGAGGACGAGAAGAAATAGGGGAATCCTATTCAAGTCTGGAAGTCGAGCCCCTTGAACAGAAATGCAGAAATGTGAAAGTACATACAGAAGATTCTCCCGGAGAAAGTTGTCAAAAGAGCCTACCTGTTCCTCCTGAAGAGGAAGAAGTCATTCTCTTCAAGCCTATCACACGACACAATTCAGCACCACTCTATAAATATATCACAGAAAAAGATCATGTTTCTATAGGAGTTAAGGAGCAAACTAAATCTGCTTCAGGAAGTTTGCGCCGAGCAACATCATTGTCCACAGGGAAAAACCAGTTGTGGAGTGAACGATCAAGTTTACCCTCTGATGCCACAGATATGAAGTACAGCAAACCATTGAAGGAGTCAGCAACTTACCCTGCTGGACCTCCCTCCCTTAGTGCCTGGGTATTTGATACAGATAAAGCAAGTTATGAGCCAGAAAAATTAAGAGAACAAGAACTTCAATAAAAATGAGTTAAGTCCTATTCCAGAAATATCTTTCGAATCCTTGACTAGTCTATCTCTTGATAAAATGGACCCCATTGCTGGTTCTGATCATGCCAATGCAGCCACCAAGATTCTTTCTCCTCCCACTTATGTTGCTCCAGTGCCTTCGGCTCCTTTGTTGCCCGACAATGTCATTTGGTTTACAAGGAAACTCGCCAAGTTTTCTCGAGACAGACAGTATTCTTGGTGCTCCACCTGGGAGTAAGGTGACAGACAGTATTCTTGGTGCTCCACCTGTAAGTGAATACTCCAGTGGTTCAACGCCTCACGTACCATTGGACTGTAGCTCTGTACTTCCAGGATTAGTTCGCGGATACCCTCCACTACTTGGAATGAGCTCTTCTGAATGGCTTTATCATTACAGAAACAATCACAAACTTGATCAAACCAGTACTCTCCTGTGGCCGGTACACATGATCAATGGACCAGGACATTTCTCAATTGTTTTCACACAAACGATATCTCGAGGTTGGATATATTTAATCAATGGGGAAACCCTTTGAGTTTTACTCCGGCCTTCCACATGGAGAGCCCTCAGTTGCATCCAGGTTCTTCTCTTGTTTACGGTATGGTTGAACAACAAAAGGATAATCTCCTTGGTTACCAAAGACCATCACATTTTGTTTGTGCTGCTGTTAGTGACTCCAAAACTGAGCAGCAACCACTTCGTCAATATCTGAAAGAGAAAGAATGGCAACTGCATTCTTCTCAGTTAAGGGGTTCTTCTGCTTTCTTGGGGAACTAAAATCTCGTCATTTGAGGCACTTCTTGATCATACATTGCCTTTAGTTCATGCTGTGCGCTTTGCTTCTTAATTACTGATTGCATCAAGCTGGTTTTGATGGCCAACATTGATCTTACTCGCACAAGTATAGATGTAAATGGGTACAATTTACTGGAGAGTGAACTATGAGAGGTTGCTAGCAGAAAGCCAGAAACTGTTCCTCAGGTGTTATAAAAAGACCAGTGCAGTCTCCATTTTGTAAAGCTATGCATCATGAGCATGTTATAGTGTCAAGCCACAGTGTAATATATGTACTATGTATGTAGTTCCACCGCATCCACACTTTGAAATGGAATTGAAAGATTTTGGCTTTGTTTGCACCGTTAATTTTGATATATTACAATAAATGATAGAAATTTTAAATATAATTTGGTTCCATTTACGTAACTTGTGAGACTTTACAACGAAATTAGTAAAATACTTCTTTATGATCTATTACTCATGAATTCGAGTTATTAATGAGTGATAAGAGAGGTGGTTAAAAAAAAAAAAAAATTGAGACTATTAAATGTTTATAACTACTTGAACAATCGAACCAAATTAACTGATATTCTTAATTGAATTTAGTTGTGTAAAAGAACGTTTTAATTTGGTTTGTCATAATAAATCCAATGTTAAATAAAACTGATATTCTTAATTGAATTCAGTTGTGTAAAAGAACGTACAGACATGGAATTTGGTTTCTCATAATAAATTTAATGTTAAATAAAATTTAATATTCGTTGACGGTTACAATTTGATTTGTCAATTATTAAGCTAATTTTAAATAAAATTTGATATCGTTAATTTTTGAATTCACCTAAATGCGACTAAGTTTAAAATTTTAATTTACACTATTTGAAATCGGTTCAAAGTAAAATCTTGTTCAAGTTTGATTTAAAATATAAACAAGTCAATATTAAATATATTTACAAATTCTTTAAAATAATTAAATAAATTTAAATACATTTACAAATTCGTTAATACAATCAAAAAAATTTAAATACATGACGGAAGTGGTTTGGGATAATTTCACCCCATTAATATTAGTATATGATTTTGAAAAATTTTACATTAGTCCCCCAATCTCTCCCCCTAGTGCTCAAAAGTCCAACAAGAACTTCTAGTAAACCCAAAAAATCTCTCCAAAACATGGAACCAAAAACTTCCTGCCGGCCTGAAGATTTGTCATCTGCAGAAGCAGTATTGATAGGGGCCTTAGCTCCTGGGGTAAATGTCAGTACAAACACTTCCCATTTTATGTCTTCTCAAATAGGGGGTTAAGGTTTCTTTCAAACGTTAATAATATCTAATAAAAATAAATGATGGTGGTTTTATATTTCAGGTTCCCACATGGAATACGCTAAAGATTGCAATTTTTATGCTGGGTTTGAGTTTGATTGCCATTTTGGGCATAGCTTTCTCTTCAAGTGACACTGCTTTGACCCTTCATGTTGCTGTTCTTGTTTTGATTACTGGAACCCTTTCTCTTCTTTTAAGCAGGTATGTTAATCTTCTTTACTTAAATCTCTTTATTCTTAACTTATTTCATTTTTTTTTTTTGGCTTGTTTTTTCTGGTTATTAGATTCCACAGTTGGCAATAAAATGTGAGATCTGGTTTCAAGATTAAATTGTAAGAGTTTCTTTTTTAAAGGGATCAATCTGTAAATAATGGAGATTCTGATTAAGAATATGATATGCAATGCAAATTCCGTGGACTAATCTGATGATTGTGAATATATGAAGATTGAAAAACTAGTAGCTGTTAAAAGAAGTAACTTCTTGATGGGATATTTAGAGTGCCACTGCAGTGCATGGAGGATCCCGGCTTTGCAAGGTTAGGGGGAAGGAATGTTGCATATGTAACCTTGCCCCTGCTTTCTAGCTACAGCTGAAAATCGAACAAAGCTACCCAAAATTCGAATCGATCTTGGCTCGGTTAGAACTTGTTAGAGTTTGGTTTGTTAGTAATCAATCCATGCCTGAATAAGATCTAGCATTCCATTAATTTAATTTAATTTGTTTTTTGGCTCGGCTCGAATTTGGCTTGATAAGGTAAAAACTTTAAATTTATATGTAAAAAATTCAAGCTACCCAGAGGTGGATTTGAGTTCGCTCGAAAGATAAACAAGTCAAATTTGAACAAAACTACAAGCTCGTTAAAATAATGAAACAAGCTTGAACACTAGAGTGTTCGACTTGTTTATATTCATTTATACCCCCTGCTTTCTAGGTTTTCCATGACTCAAAAACGTGACTTTTAGGTCACTAAGGGAGCAACCTTTCGTTGTGCCAGACCTTCCCATTTTCTCGATGAGATACTTGAACAAAAAAAAAAAGGAAGGAAAAAAGAATTTTTTGTTCAGATATTAATTGTGGTATCAAAGATTAAATGTGAAGCCATTAGGAAACAAAGAAATTCTAAATCTCCCACGCTAGCCTAGACTTGATGGTACATGAGGTGATGTATTTTTTGTCAATTGTCACTGATTGCGTAACTTAATTGCTATGTCTATGATCTATAGCCTATTTGATGTGCTTACCCTTCGTTTTAACTTGTATGTCATAAAGTATAAGACACCTAGTATAGTTTTTTCTTATGCTTTTTCGGCTGAGTGGTTGTGTACTAACACAAAAGGCAAATCTCAGTTATGAGACTGCTGCAATTGCATGTCCAGATATGCCCATGGATATGGAGCATTACTTGGCAAGCAGTGCAAATTTTGATGCAACTCTAATGTTGCCTTAGGTGCCATAGATTCGTGGTTGCAAGAAGATGTTCTCTATGAACTCTCCTGAGGTGTTTTGCTGGAAAAGGCCTTAAAGAGCAAGCATTAAGGGTTTGTTCTCACCTGAGATAAAATGTGCATGTAATTACATGGTTTTATTTAGTCAATAGAATGGAGGAGAGAGAATAACATGTCATTTTCAAACTGATTTTCAGCTTTTATTGGCTTTCTCATGTTTTTAGACTGCTTAATTGTTGTACAGTGGTTGAACACGCACTACTGATTTATTTTTTAGATAATTATTGCTGATCTTATCTGAGTTGTATTTACTAAACCTTTCTTTGGCAGAACCTTGAGAAAGTAAAAAGTTATTTCCTTTCCAAGATCGAATCAATGTGGGAAGATTAGGAAATCATCATAGATGAAGTTATCTATCCCACCTTCTAACGCAATTTTTTCTTGGCATCCTGAATGGCGCTGCTTTGAGAATGTTCTTTTGAGATAGCGTCAACTTAAAGTTATAACTTTAATAACTTGGGAAGGCCTGTGTAAAAGTTCACGTGGTGTTTTCCATCTCATATAGAAATTAATGTGTATGGATGTCAGGTGGAATCAAAGTGAAGAATGTCTAAATTTATGTTAGGATGATCTATGTGGATGGGCGTTGTTTTCTTTTTGACAGCTTATGTAAAGGCTATTGAGTGAGAAGGATTTTGGCATAAAAGTACAGGGCAACTAACAGCAGTTACTTTATGAGAATGAGGACCTATGGGGCATGAACATTAGCCAGGAATCCAAACTTGGGAACTTTGGCTATCTGTAGAAAATTTTGATTTTCAAATGTTGTGCTGTCTTCTTGATTGCTTTCATTTACGTGATGTATTTTAATGACTTCCATGAAAGCCAATGTAATTTATATGGTCATGCATAAACTGCCCTTGGTTTAGAGCTGTTTTCACGTTAATCCTCAATCACATGACATTCCTGGACTGACTCTCCAGGTAGCTGTGCAAATGAGAGTAGCCTCAAACTAAAAGACAACTTATTGCCAAATGTCTAATTATAAATACACATAACATGTTGACAATTTTTCTTTGCCTTTTCTCCTCCCCCCTCCCTTTTTTTTTGGGTGAGGGGGCTTGCTTTTCCTGAGATCACAAACTGTTTGGCCAAAACCCTCTTCAGATCCCAAGTTCCTATTAGCCCCCTTGCCCCTTTGTCTCCAGTACTCCTATCTCTTTCCCCTCTCTCTCTCTCTCTTTCTCTCTCTCTCTTATCCTATTCTTCTCTTTGACAGATGCCCATACGCTTACCCCCCTACTTTCTATTAATCTTGCTACCGGACAAACACGCTTTTGTTCCTTCCTCTCTCCGTTTCAGATTTTTCCATCATAGCATCATCCAGACCTCTTCCTTCTGCATGAACTATGTGTATAACTAGATAGTTAAGAAGTTCAAAGTCTGGATCTTACTTTTGACTTTAAGTATTCTATACTACTAAGATTCTCATATCCAGTTTGGGGAGCTATCCATGATTTTGGGCTTTTAGTTATCGTAGGGTGAGATCTTGTTAGCATTTTATGTGTGTTTGTCCTCCTCTAATGAGACATGTTTTTGTTCTTTCAATAGTTTTTTTGGTGCTACTTTGGGTTGATTGAGAAGGAGAGGTAGTAGATGATGACAGAAAGCGGTTGAAAGGCGAATATGTGTCTGTTGCATGCTTAAACCTTGAAGAGAATTTTCAAGTGAAATCCTGCATTATATGTTCTAAGCAAACTGATAAGATGAGAGTCACAGTTGTACTATTCAGAGGTTACAAAGCCAGATTTGTCATGCCAGATGTCTCTATGGGGATTTTCCATAATCTGATAATCTGGTTTGTTGCTGATGCTAATGTCTTTAGTGAAGACCTACTATCAAGAAGACCTTTGATGGTAATCTCCAATGGAACCCATCAATGGCACCTTTGTCATCTTCAGCCTGAGGATGCTGCAGTTGTTTCAGATGGTCATTAACACAAGTTTTCGGGCCGGCACAAGCATCTGTGTCCTGCTGGCACTCAAATCACTCTTGCATCTAACCCAGTGATAGAATAAATTCCCTATTGAGTTACGTAACCTAAGGCGCACATCTCCTGGTTGAAAGATTTAGTTGTGCTCAAACCAGTGAAACCAAGGAAAGCTGTCTAGTCGTCAACAAGGGAATATTGCACCCCAATCTCGATCTAGTCAGGGATGAAATATCATACAAATGCAGAGAAAGGCTTCCTTTGCGCATAGCTAAGTTGAAGGTCAAAGCAAGGCCTTGATCACTTGAAACGTTGCAACCAATGGTTTAGGGAAGCTCCATTTCTATATCTTATTTTTCCACTGAAGAAATTGCTACCTATTACGACTCTTTCCTGAAGTGAAACAAGAACAGTCAAAGTAAATTACTTTAATGTGTAAAGGAATGCAAGTCTTTGGAAGCTTACTTCCTTTTCATAACATTGTCCTAAAGGAGCTGAGCTTGAGCTGCCTTTCCAAGTCATACTTGAAGATTGAGATATTTGGTAATCTGATACCGAAAGCTTTTGAACCACAATTGTTTTGTTCCACACCGACGATGATTGGCTGAAAGTATCACAACCTATACAGCATTCGACAGACTGATTCTAACCGTGGGGCACTTCAGTTGAAAAATGAGGACTGTGAAAAGCAAAACTAAAGAAAAATAGCTAAAGCTAGGCAAACAGTCTTTTGATTACTGGGCAAAGTGACAGAAAACTAAATCTGAGCTATATATCGAATAGCGCAAAACCTTAGGTGATATTTATTTAATTAACCTTTTTAATACTCCAAGCTTTGTTTGATACCAATTGTTGATAACTTCAGATTTGATGTCCATTAGGCATTAACCAATCTAGAACTAAATGTGACTTATACTTGATGCTTTAAGATTGCCATCTGCTAAAAGCTAAGGCTTCTTGGCATTGACTTATTACCAATTTTTTTGAGCAAATCCTATTTGGCCTTTGTTCACTGTAATTATATTTATTGAGTTGGCCTCTGTACAATACTTGGTTAGCTATCTATATCTCTCTGTCTATTTATTTATTTTTATTTTTTAATTTATGTACTTTATGTTGTTCAGCTTTCTGTCACAAACTGGTCTGGTATCAGTGGAACAACAAATGAAAGAGATAGGTTTGGCACCGAAAGACGCTGGGGAAGATAAAAAGGATAAGAGTAATTGAAGCTCATTTCATAAATACAGATTACAGTTGATGCATTTATGGTTTTTGAAGAGAGAAGCCCCCACAATGGCAACTGGATGAATTATCCGAAGAGCATTTGCAAGGAGGAGAATGTGAGGAGAAAGGGAAACATTCTTGGTCAAGCATTGCTGATGTGCCCAGCTCGATCTACAAGATTCTTCACTTATACAGAAGATGATTCAGTCTTCCTTGCGCTCCTTTTCCTTTGGTTTACTTTTTCTGGACTTAATGAAGCAGAAACACGAGCACCAAGGCAACTGCAACAAGAACTTCATGTCTTATTTTTCCAGAATGCTGTCAAATTTTCAGAAAACAAAATGTATAGGGTGCTATAATCTTGTTTCTCTTATATTTGCTCTCGGATTCTATTCTGCCCTTCACAATATAAAGATGCCTGGCTTTTGCTTGGGAGAATGATGAGTCTTGTGTGCGAATCTAAACGTGTTGGTGCCTCGAAAGAAAAGGCTCATTCCGAATTCTTCAGAAGAGTTGCTTCCTTTATCTTTTTTAATTATGTTTTGCTTTGTTGCTTGGACTAAGCATTACATACCAACATTCGTTCATTTATTTTTTGGATAGGTAGTCATTAGCTCTTAAGGTGTGCATGAAGGATGGGAATAACTTTGCTTTGCTGCTGAAAGTAATGTGATTTTTTGCTGAGATGGTTTCAATTCACCATGCCATCCATATTCCAGTCTTGCCCATGTGTCAGGATTTTGGGGTGAAAGGTGAGTTCTTAGCTGTTGCATTACTCTCCCGGTCCGTTCTTTAAGGTTGCGTGTTCATAGATGAATTCGGTGAAAGATTTGAAATTCACTTATTTGTTAGACTGATTTGTAAATCGGAGTTAAAATAAAAGAATTTCACATTCATTCGAATCCCAAATTATTTGAAATCATAATTTTTATATTTTTTAATTAGTAAATTTAAAATTTATTAGTTTTCTCTTTAAAAATTAACCCAACAAATTGATAAATTTCAAATCCTTTACCAAATTCTTCAATCCAAACGTTTTTATGCAAATACCAACAGCAAAGAATGACTGCTTTTAACTTGCTGGTCGAGACATCGAAGTGTAACGTAAAGATTCAAGCATCAAAAGAATGACTCCTTTTAAGTTATCGATCGAGACATCGAAGTGTAACGTAAATATTTAACCATCAAAGCATAACGTAAAATTATTTATTGATCGAATACTCGATTCATATAACTAGTGAACTCCAGATAAAATCAAGTCAAAAAAATTGATCGATTTACATAAAGTACTTAATTATTTGAGTACTTGTTAAAAACGAATTGGATGATCGATCCAACACAGGCTATTTATAACAATTTGAGATTCAAAACTTAAAAAAATTTGGCAACTAATTACAATATATATATATATATATGCAAATGGGGGCTGGAAGGAAGGACTTTAGTCTCACTTGATGATCTTGTAGTATAGATTAAGATTTTAAGAAATAATTAACATTAATTGATGTAAGCAAGATTTTAAAAAATTTAATTTGATCATAAAATTTAAAGGTGAGTGTTAGACAAAAAAATCCATTAATATTTAGCCTTAATATGTAGAATTAGGACATATGGAGTGGTAAGTACTTGCTTAGTCACATATTTTCGATTTGTTATCTAATCCGTTACTCGACCTGTTAATTATGATACTGGACCTCTAACAATAGAAATAACCTATATTTATAATTTATAATTTATAATTTAAAATAAATTGAGTTTAAGATTTTTAAAATAACTGGGACAAACTGAACACCCCTACCGTTACGGTTCATGCCAATGGCAGTCAACGGTGGAACACCATTGGCATGTTTCTCCTCGTGATGTGACAAGCTTACTCCCATTAACACCGATTTGACGTTTACCCCTTTTTCGGCTCTTGGAATTAGAAAAAAAAGAAAAAATAGCACTAAGATTTAGAGAGTTAAAAATGAAAATGTTTCAGCCTTGGATTTCAGAGTAAATATCATTTTTTTTTAAAAAAAAATTTTACTGGACAATGATTTGTACGAGCACATAAAAATTAAAACCCCAAATATCAAGGCCTGAAATCCCACAAACCGCACCCTCCAGCCCTAAAGAAAACCCAAAACCTATTAATTTTGTTGTAACAAATAGCTTTTGATTTGTCTTTGATATTTACTTTTTGCTTTTTATGCTAGAGTTGGGAAAAAGAATATCCCTATGGATTCTAAATGTTTTAAACAACATAGAAGTATTAACAGTATTTTATTGTGCATTAGGTTGCTCAAAAAATTTTAATGTATCCATCTACAAAATGAAAATGTAACTGATATGTTATTAAAGCAGATAAAAAAAATAAAATTCGATAAAAAATTTAAAATTAAGTGTTAGTGATTGAATAAAATTGTGACACGTAAATTAATTTTAACAAATAATTTTAGATTTATAATTTTATAAATCAATTTCTTTTTTACATATACTACCAAGAAAGAGTTGGAGATTAGACAAGGGTACTATAGTCCTTTGCTATTTTATTTTCTTTTCCCATTCCAGCCCATATTCAACAAGAATAATTTAGTCCTTTAACTAAGGCTTAATTACAATTTATCCCCTGTAAATAGGGGACAGTTATAAATTGTCCCATATATTTATTTTATCTACAAATGACTCCCAAGATTTAACGAAGTTAAAAGTTTCATCTAAAGAGGTGGTAAAATGTTATAGAATTGTCCTCAATATTTTTATTTACACTTTATTAATTCGTGACTAAAATATTTCTTTTAAATTTGATAATGATACATACTAAATTTATTATTTTAATTTTTTTCCTTTTTTTTAGGTAGTATGATGGAGTGAGTTAGTTGATCAATTTAAATTTATTTAAAATATATGTTGACTGTATCTCAACGTAATACATTTACTCAAATAATGTGATTTTTTAAATACAAAGTAATGAATTAATTATTGATAATAAAGAAAACTAAAATAATGTGATTAAATAAATAAAATAGTTTACTCTAGATATAAAATAATATTGATGGAACAAATATGTGGTTGCATGATAAAACTGAATGTGAAGAAGATAACGTAAAATAGTGAACTAATTCATACAATTACTATTGAAGCAGTAAATTTTTTTTCAATAATGTTAGATGAAAAAATATTGTTACTTTTGAATAAAGAATTGCTTATTAAATATAATCAGATATCAAAGTGTAACTTACCTTAGTGCATTTATGTTGGCTAAGGCAATTAAAAGATTGAGGGTAACTATGTACATTTTACTACTCTTTTTAGATGAAAAACAATTTCATTTAATTTTGAGGGACAATTTGTATAGAAAATAAATATAAGAGACAATTTGTAACTATTTCCTATTTACAGAGAGCAAACTGTAATGAAGCCTTTAACTAATTCACACTTTAATAACCGAAGTAATTGCTAAGGGGGTATATGTAATTTTGTCATACTGCATAGTTTGTTTGATAATATGGTTGAACCTCAAGGGAAGTAAATATAATTAACCCTTATTTAAAATATTAGTATTTGGAATAAGTATTGTACAATTTTTTTGGTATGTAATATATGTGAAATAAAAATGTGATTAGGATATGGGTTTAGAAAATAATTACAAAATATTATATTTATTAGATATTACTGTACAAAACAGAGCAATTAAATGTGAGATGTAAAAAGTGTAATTTAAAGTTTTAAATAACACATAATCAATTCATAAAGGAGAAAGATTGTATAACATGAACAATGAATAATTGGACCAATGGAAATGGTTACTCTTTAAAGTAAATATTTTTTTGTTTAACTTTTAATACATATATTTTTAAAAATTAAATATTTCTTTATAGGAATTAGTTTTTTCTTCTTAAAAGGAAATAGTTTAATAATATATCTCGTTGAGATGGTACATAGAATATCTAATATCATAAATGCCTAAGTTAAGTCTGGTTGCTTCCTTAGTACCAAGATCTTTTTTTCTTCTTTTTTTTTCAGCTAGATTTAGCTACCACTTTCAAGCATCTCATTAAAACAAACATTTGACATCTGAGTGGTCATCTTGTCATTAACTTTAGGTTTCAACAATTATTTTGCTGAAAGTACATTTCAAATATAAGAAATCCATGTGAACATATAAATTTATGAGAAAATATTTTACAAAATCACATTTTAAAGTCATTTTTCAAAATTAGTTTACGTAGCAAGATTTTATTAAATCACAATCAAATCCCATGATTTTAAATTTTCGACTAAATTTCTTTTTTTCTTTTTTAAATTTAATAACATTTCAATGATTTTTATTTATCATTTTATATTTATCACTTTGTGTAGATGCACTAAAATTCATGACAATCAATTTTCTGTCTATATGGAGAATTGGTATGTTATCAATAAGCAGTTTAACTGTTTAAGATAGCAATCTTGTGCACTACTCCACTAACATCACAACATGGTATAAGTTAAGGTTGAAACATATTTAATTCCAATTAAGATTTGACAATCGGAAGCATTTGTGATTGTGTTTTTTGTTTTGGTTACAACATATTGGTTATTAAAGCATGAGAAATAATTTATAAAATTATAAATTCAAAATTAATTATCAAATCTATTTTATGTGGTAATATCATATTGAATCATTAATTTTTGATTTTACATATTTAATCAAATTTTATTATTTTTTAAATATAATAACACATTAATAATTTTATCATTTTACATATTCACGTCCTTTAAAGTATTATCTTTAGGGACTAACGACTTTGACAGCTCATGAGTGGCTTTTATTCATGAATAGGTGCTTTAATTAATTGGACGATATCACTTGAGCTATTGATTTCAACTACCTCCTTTTTAAACCAAAAAGGTAATTAAATTCTACTAACATTCTCTGATATTTGTCATAATTGTGGACATTCCCTCTAAATCTTTAAGAAAAAGGAAAATGAATTAAGATTTGAAAAAAGGAAAATAACTTAAGATTGAATGTACACATCCCTCTAAAATATTTTTTTAAAAAGAAAAAGGTAAACAACTTATGTTTTTAACTCATATAGTGTTTTATGAAAACTCAGGCATGAAAGTCTTCATAAGCAAAAATAAATTCTACTGAAAGAAAGAAAGTACTACTTGGTAAGTAAATCCATACCAGCTCACTTACCAATTAGCTGATTCTACCTTGGAATTTAATTGAAATCTTTTTCCAGAGTGCAAAACTGCAAATAAATAATTAATCAATGCAAATCCAGCCACATTTACTTGCCTTTTTGAAGCTTTTTTTTTTTGGTTGATGCTGTGAGTCAATTTCCTTATTGTCTCCATGTATCAGGAACAAATGCAGTTCCATGAGATTGTCTCGTTTCGTTTCAAAATTGCCTCTTTTTTCATCACTCTTCTTTAGATTTGTCCAGCCAACAAAACTTCGTGTCTGTCCTTTCTTCTATATATTTATATATAAGTCTACATTTTCTCTTGATACTTTTTTGATTTTTCAATTTTCCTCTCTTTGGTCTTGATACTTTTTGATTTTCTAATTTTCTGCTCTCCGGTCTTGCTGAGAAAAAAGGTATGCATAAAACACTGTGCCGTAATGTATACCAATTTTTTTATTTTCTCATCATAGTTTGCATTCTAATTTTTTTTTTTGTATGTTCAACTCTCAAAAAATCTTGCTTCTTGTGTTTTTTTAATTCAAGAAAGTGTACTTAAGAGTTAGACTTAAAAAAAGCATCGACTCCTCCCCCTCCCATTCTTCCTCCACCTCCCCAAGGAAAAAAGCAACCAAAAAAAACAAAAAAACTCACGGCCCAAAAATTCATTCTTTCAAGGCAAAAGAAAATCTAGACCTCGTTTTATTTGGATGTTTCGAACACATGGTATTCTGGATTTGATTTACAGGCTCATATATAATTCTTGTGGTCATTCAAACAGTCGAATCATACATTTATAATTAGGGGTGTTCAAACCGGTCATCCGATTTGAAATACCCGATGAATGGTTCCATCATGTACCATAAATTAAGGGTGTTCATAGTTTGATTTAATCGAACAAATCGATCAAATTAAACTAATTTAGTTTTTGATTTTTTGATAATTGGTATTCAGATAAACCAAATAAAAAAGATTGGCTACATAGTTTGGATTTGATTATTGAAAATCAATAATCGAATAATTGAATAGCCAAACTTTTTAGTCTTATTTTTACTTTTTTAGTAATCCAATTCTTTTTTTATTCATATATTCAACACTTTTAATATTATTTTTCTTTGTTATTTTTTAGTTTCTAGTCTTAGTTTTAGTAGTTTTGGATTTTTATTTATTAATTTGGTTAGTTTTGTATTTAATTTTATCCTTATTTTTTAAATTAACTAGTGAACTTTAGTTAATTGAACAAATATTAAAAAAAAAAAGTTTAGTTAACCAACCAATCAAAAAAAATAAAATTGATTCAAATTTGTTTTTGATTTTCTTACACCGAAAATCAAAAAAACCAAATTACCAAAAAATGGCCGATTCACACACCTACTAGTTAGTGTTTACGAGTTGAATAGCGGATGAGGTTGTCGTCGAGCTTTTGCAAAGCGGCGAATACATTATACAGTCTACATACATAGGGTATTTGTGTAATTTCATATATTAGGGTCCAATAGTAAGTGACCTTTTCTCCTCCTTTCCATTTAAGGGGTATTTATGTAATTAGTTCTCCATTTTTTATTTTTTTAAATATTTGATTCTAGAAATTAACATCAATTAGCGGGTTAGGCACTTTGTCATTCTTTTAGCAACTACGTGAATATGTGTGTGAATTGGGTAATAAGTCAAATTTTTCTCATACGATACAAACAGGTTCGACATAAAAATTTGATACGTGATTCATGAATATAACTTCGAATACTGATCATGATACACATACATGTGTATGTCCACATATTAGGTACACTCAAGTATCTATATTTATACTATATGTAAAAAGAGAATAAAAAATTTGATTTCTGTCATTTAATTTGTTAATTATACTCTTATAATCATTTTTTAATTATACCCTTATTATGTGCGTGTCTACCCCTAACTTCCTTTCACTCTCTATTATCTATATTATTCTTTTATTTTTTTTATATAAAATTTTTTACTAGCTTTGAACTAATTTTTTTTAAAAGTTTTGTGTAATTTTTGTTTTTTAATTACACACCTATAATATGCATTTCATAAAACACAAATCAAGGTTTCCATTCTTCAAAGGGTCAAAAATACCCTTAGCATAAATTTAGTCCATTGTATATTGTTACTTGCATGGAAACTATTCATAGAGAAATTTTATTGTACTTTTCGGAGACTATTTATATATGTATTTTAAATATTTGTATCAATATAAAATTTTAAAATTAATAAAATAATTTCAAGAGGCTTTCTCGTAGTTTTACTCGATCACTATATCTATATCCTGGGCAGAGCATCAATCAATAGGCCCCACAACAAAATCCATACTCATCAAGCCATGTCCAAAAATTTCTTCTGTCTGTTTACGAGAAAAAAAAAAAAAAAGGAAATCCCCCCAAAAAAGAGAAGACAAGTCCATTTTCTCCTTGAATAGTCACCTACAGTCTCTCTCTCTCACACCATATTTTGTTTTTATTTTCTTTTCGTCAGTTAAATTCAACTTTTGCATGGCTTTCTGTCTATAACACCCCAAATTAGTACATTGCCACTCCACCGCTAAATCCCCTTTACCATTTCCTCACAACACCACCCCACCCTTCTCACTCAAAATCACACACACTAAGGCCCACACTTGGTAGTTCACAGTTAACTCACACACACACACTGTACTATCTTGCAAGAACTCAAGTGGGTTTTTTCCTTTCTTTCTTGTAAGCAGTTATTCTTCAAGTTGGCTGGTCTATTTTCTTTCTTATCAAGAATTCAAGATTATCAACTGTGAAACTACAAAACCTTTTTTTTTTTTTTTAATTTTCTTAGTTAGTTATTCATCGCGTACGATCATGGACAACGACTTTTGCAGGAAACTGAAATGTTTCCAGAGATTTAAAGGAAAAAACCCAATAGAGAATATTTGCAAATATAGTACAGCTCTATCTTAAGCTGTCTTGCAGTACCCGATTTTCTGGAAGGGCTTTTTAAAAAAAGCTAGTTCTCTGAGTTCAACATAAGTAATAAGCATGAATATATGAAAAGAAAGAACATGCATGAGACTGCTGAGATATTTGCACAAGAGGCTGGAGTTGATGAGAATTTATCACTTGGTATGTGACCTTAATTAATTGTCTACATTCTTTAGAATTTTAGAACATTAATTATGCATTTTTTATTTACTTTCTTTTGATTTTTTTTTTTAATATTGCCCTTATTTGTTGGTTTTGCTTAATTGGACAATCTTGATGGTTAGATTTAATTTATGAATAATTTTGATATAAATTTACTGCATAATTAATCTAATGATACATTAATTTTTTTGGTTGTATTAATATCAACTTTTTGGTTAATTTGTTATGATTATAAATGTTGTGGCATATATGGCAATCATGCATCTTATTAGTAGGTGATTATTATTTGATTTTTCAATAATATCTTTTATCCATGCTGATTTAAATGGCCATTTCTGTTAGTATTTTTCATTTATTAAAGCAATTATACAGTTTAAGCTAACCATATTAATTATTAATGCGTGTTTTTGGTTTTTCTCGGAAATGTCTCAAGGTATTGATTAATGCTGAATAGTTTTAAATGTTCTTAAAGGACTGAGAAATTCATTTATACACATCTTTTCTTTTAAAAGGTCACAGTCCAAACTTATACAATCATCTTCAATAAAAATAATTTTCTACAAAAGGACACTGGTAGACCTGTCTCTTATACACATCTAGATGTTTATACTGCATCTACTGTTTGTAAAATTCAGTATTGGAAGTATTCTTTGTAAATCTCAGGCTGTAGTGGAAACTGGGAATGTGCTACCAGATTTCAATCCAATCATGCAAATCCCACCTATGGGTCAACAAACAATTTGTAACATGCAGCCAAACCCCTTTGCTTCATTGCCGAGGCCGGAATTCATTCAGCAGGCCATGAATACAATGCAGACACTACATCCTACACTGCCAGGGCCAGAATTCATTCAACAGGCCATGAATGCAATGCAAACACCATATCCTACACTGCCAAGGCTGGAAATGATTCAGCAGGCCATGAATGCAATGAAATCACCACATCCTGTACTGCCAAGGCCGGAAATGATTCAACCGGCCATCAATGCAATGCAAACACCATATCCTACACTGCCAAGCCCGGAAATGATTCAGCAGGCCATGCAATGCAATGAAACCACCGTGTTCTCTACTGCAAATGCTGGAAATGAATCAACCGGCTATGAATGCAATGCAACTACCCTTCCCTGTACTTCCTAGGCCAGAAATGAATCAACAGATTATGAGGGAGATGCCAATGTCAATGCCAGATGTCAGTGCAAATTTTCCTGCCATTCCAGGATTTGATGTACAGCATGGAGAAATGTCAGCTATAGTTGCTAATCCACAGCTTTTTGATGTTGAAACAACAACTCCATTGCTTCCATCTTCAAGCAACCCCAGGTAATTTCAACCAAAGCAGTAAAATAAAATTAACTTATGTTGAAATAAAATGCCATTTTTTGAATTAGACGCTGCTAGATTTGCTTTAGCAGGAGCTGCTGTCGGTGTTGGAATACTCTTTTTTTTTTTTGCACTCCACAAATACAAATAATGAGACACTCTCCGCTTTCATTTATAAAGATGTAAATTGGAAAGGCGGAAATTAAGACGACAAAAAAAGAATCGACATCGTTCAAGTATTCAAAATTGCATATGGAAAGGTGACAGGGATATATATATCTAGGATATATATCCTGTCTCATCTTCTATTGTTTATATACCTTAACTCTCTCACTCACTTACTTATGATAGACATGGTATAAATCTCAAAACATCCAAAGCTGCTGTTCCAATTTCTGAAGGAGCACCTCAGGCGACAGTTCAAGAAAGAGAAATTTCTGATGCAGGTGCGCTTCTATTCTTTCTTTCAGACCTTTTTGAAATTTAATGTTCTGTATTGCACTTGTTTGTACCACATTATATATGCGTCGAATTATGACAATGAATCACCATACATTCTAAAATCGAAAAATTGGTGCATTTAGTTTAACTACTTTAAAGCAAGAATAGTTCTAACTTTGAAGTTATTCTTTCTTGATGACTTGTTTCAACCATGAGACTTAAAGTGGCTTAACTGAATTGCAAATATTATATGGATGACTAAAGAGTAATGTCATCATTCTTCACATATGCATTTTATCTTTTATATGTTCAGTATGCTTAGACTGAATGGTAACAAGTGTGCTAGATATACAACTATGACAACTATATCTTCGTTCTTCCCTTCTGCTCTTTATTCTTTCCGTTTATTCCTTTTAAAACTGTTATCCCAACTTTAAGCCAAGAAACCTTAATCAAATTATTTGGAGGCAAACTATATGGAGTAATTTGATATACTTTAGCAAGATCTTAAGATCTTATGGAATAGAATTTGGATTTGGCAAGCCTACTTTTGAGCCAGTGGTGAGGATGTCAAAATTTTCTGTAAGGTCCAATGAGGCAAGAGAATACTTATTTGTTAGTTTTGGTCTACGATGTAGTTGTTCACCTATAGATAACCTGGTCAAAGTCTGGCGGGTAAGAGATCTATTTCCATATAGAGAATGCATGAAGGAGATCCCTGTATTTGTCAAATGTGCTTTTCATGGATGTTCCAAAGTCAAGGCAATATACGGCTAAAAAGTATAATCTGACAGGAATCAAGTAGTTCACTTTTGGGTCAAAAGCCGTATAGGTTTCTTGGCAGTATGTGATAGATACTCCTTTGCTGCTGTTCCTATCAGGATCTACAACCAACTCCAAGGCCAGCTCCAGCTCTAGCTGTTGAACTCAGAGAACTCGCTTGCCAATTGAAGCCCCTCAACTGTCTGATCATATTGATGGCATGGAGAAGGATATTCTATATTTTCAAATAGAGATAGAGAATGTTTTTAACCATTTGCTTGCGAATAATGTAACTCATGCTACTAGAGATTGTTTGCAATTGGAATAGGAGACATTATACTAAAAATTTAAGAAGCATTAGTTTTCTGCTATGATACATTTAAAAATTATGAGACAATTTTTTTGGAATTTTTATGTATGTTAACTATTGTAATCTTGTGGAATGCATGTCTTGCTCAAGACACACTTGTCAAACTTTATCCTTCTCCACAAACCAATGCCTTTAGGAAGATGGTTAACATCTGTTGCTTCTTCAAAAATAAAGAGGTGATTTAAACTTTAGAACCGAATAGGTAATTTCTATTACATCAATACTGATGAGGATAGTCCAGTGTAATAGATACTCTGTGAAGCAGATTTAGGAGAATGGACAACATCGATTCCTATACTTCTTTTCCATTGACAGTGTTCTCGATGGGAAACCTTTAACAGGTAGCCGAACTTTGAGAACATAGACTATAGTTTATTAACATGAAATAAATCTCCTTGTACCCTTGATAAGAATTGGCATCTCTATCCTTTTGTTTCCTTGGTACTCGATCAAGTTCCTTCCATTGCCCATAAAATTGTATTCACATGTTCCAACCAACCTTAGAGAAGGTTGAATATCTGTGGCGTAGGCATTTGTTTGATGCATTAATGCTGTCAAGCATAATTGTTGATTCTCTTTGAAGATTTCATAACTTTGACAGGCTTAGCATAATCCAATACGAAACTAAAATGTACTTTTTCCTATCATTATATTATGATATTCACTAGGTGGGTAGTTTACTTATTAGTCAAGTAAAAGAAAATTGTAACCTTGTAAGGTGTAACCGAACATATAAAGCTTTTGATAATGCATGTCTTCCCGTAAATGGTTGATCTACTAAATTCTACAAAAGATAAGCAATGTTAACGACAAAAGAGAAAATCCTCTTGAAAATTTTGAACCTTTCTCAAATATCTTCCTACAATAATCCTTGTGAGCATTTAAAGACAATGATAAAATTGAGGCATCCTCACCTCCTTATTGAACATACTTTTGTAGATCATTAAGTTTGATACTGGTAATCTACCATTGATATGTATCCTACGTGTTGGCAAAAAGAAAAAGGGAGTACCGTCAAAATTTTAGAGATGAAGATCTTGAAAAATGTCTATTGAGGCAATAAGAGAACCAATATTCATCTCTCCTTCAAAAGATTGGTGGACATAGAGAAAATTCTACTACATATTACTCTTGCTCTATTGTTGTTTCTCTACTAACTTTAAACCACTTACCACAAGAGATGTTAAAGTACAATGCTTTCTCTTAAGAGTTTAAAATCATCTTTCTTATATCCATTTAACAAAACGAGCAAAGGCAAAATGACATGCTTTACAAAACCTATTGCTTCACTAGCTTGACTCATGCCATTTTACCTACAAATATAACCAACTTTCTCATCCTTAACCATTGTCCAGCATAGTTTTGTAGTCAAAGCTACTTCTTTCTCGCAACTCTTTCATTTAGGTTCTTGAGAATAATCATCAAAGGCGCAAATTGAAATGATGATAAATGTAGCTCAAAGACCAACAAGTCTTGGAGTGGATATGAAATACAATATGGTGCCCTAAAAGGCAATATTAGTATTCCATGCTTCCATAAAAGTGACGGACATTTTTCTTCGGTTTTCGCTTGCGAAATTGCTACTCTTGAAGCGGTGACTTGTCTTTGACATTGAGTGGCTCACGTGTGAAAGGTATTTGTTCAAGAATTCACTACTCTCATATCCAATTTTGTCCGTTTAGGACTCTTGAATGACTTACGTGGTGTGCTCCCAACTTTTTCTCTCCCACTCTCCAAATGACTCCCAATTATTATTCACGCATCCAACGTAGTTCAGATTATTTAGCACAGGATGTTAATTTAATCGCTATCTCTCTACTAAATTTACAAATATGTTCCTCCACGCAAAGAGCAATGGAAGAACTTTGTTTAGTTTATCTAGCAATGCATGTTCCTTCGTAGCTGTGTTTCCTTATAAGATGTGTGCTCAATGCTTGCGACAAAGTTATTCATAATTGTTTCTTCTACCATATAAACTAGGGTTAATTCACATTTTTTGGTCTTCAACATGTGAAAAATCAATATACTCTTGCACGTCACAAGAAGCATATAGCTCTTGTTGGTCGAAGTTTTAGAGTAGAAGACAAGTGTAGTAGTCTACATCACATTGTGTGTACATCCGAAAGATGCCATTTGCATGAGGTTATCAATTCTCGAATACAACACTTTTCTTATTGATACGACATATTACCGTTACATTTTTTGCATTTGAAAAGAATGCTATCTGAGAAAGTTCATACCAAATTTCATGAGTTGCATAGAAGTTTCAATTTAGAAGAGGAGCCAATGTGTTATTTAGTGTAAGATCTGTCTCCCTGTCCATGACTTGTCTTTTGAATGCCATCATCCCAGACTTTTTTACTTATGCAACGGAAAGTACCTCACTTACATAATTTGTTATTAGTAATGCCTGGTCCTATAAAACCTAACCAAAAGGCCTGGAAGAAACCACAAAGGAAAGTATTGAGAACACTTGAGGTTTCTTTTTTTAAAAACAGGACACCAGTAAAAACCTATTCTTAAAAGGAATGCAGCTGGTTTTAGCATGGAGGGAACCTGGAAGTAATCACCTGTATCTCCAGCTGAGAGTAGTCATTTTTGCATTCTCTAGAATTAACTAGCTGAATGTGGGGTCGTAGTCCCCACCTTCCGCGAGACTGTCTTAAATGCTCTTCATGGCCAACTAGGGAGATAGGGTTAAGTCAGTGTTAGAGGTTGCTATTTGAGAGTGTCTTTGTTGATAGTCTTTTAAACTTAATTTTGAAGTGTTTGGTTGAAAGGGCGCTATTCCTACACAATAAATGTTTAGTCAAAATTCTGGTGAAGATTAAGTTTCTTCAAGAAGGTAGTACTCATTGTGTCTCTGTTGAACTTATCATTATTAACATGCCAAAGAAAGCTTACCATCTTAGTGGATGGAGACTCTTATCAGCATGGATGGATGTCCGGTGCTTCTTGTGGTGGATGGGTGAGGAATGCATTAGAACCAACCCTTTTAGTTGTATGACCAATCTATTTCTTTGCATCTTCGATAAGAAACGAGAAGTCTACTAGATTGCTGAATATATGAGATTACGATAAAAGTGAGTAATCATTTTTCAGGAAACCTTGTATCTTAATAGTTATTCATCAAGTTGATGTTACCATCCTAACACATTCAAGTGAACATTAGCACTTGCCACTTGTTACCTAACAACAGTCTTCTAGAGGAAGGGAAAGGTAAGAAAGATAACAGTACATGACCTTTGACCTTATATGGAAAATGTCACGTCTAATAAAGATGAATGATACCTATTAGGTTGAAAGAGATAATTTGTTTCCTTTCATACAAAAGCATAGATTTTATTTTGTTTTTGCTTTAGAACTATGAATTCTTGAATGCAATGAAAGAGCTGGAAACAAGAAAGGATTCTTAGATCTTAACTTTGTAATTTGTTTCATTTATTTATATCTCTAGCCATGAAGCTTTGTTACAACGTGCAAATGTGTTCTTTCTAAAACTATGAGAAAATTAAATAGGAGTAGATCTACATGTTCACCAGATCTACCGCAGTTTCAACTGCACTTCACTCGAATATCTCTAGATTGATTTCTTTTGAGTTTTAGGTTTTTTTTTTTTTGCGAACAAGTCCTCTAGGTGTACTATTACATAGTAGAATAAGTTTTTGTTGCACTTTGTAGAATAAAGAATATCAAAATTTTTAAGATTGATAATGCATTCTTCTTTCTTCTCAACCTCTAAATGTATTAATGAGGTTTCAATGATCATATGTAAGGGCATACAAGTGCAATAGCTTAATAATTACTGAAATTACTCAAATATTAGTCAGAAATGGTTATCAGCTTAGATTCTGTACAATGGAAGGACCAACATATTTCTTGATGCTTTGAGTATTGGATTACAGTTCTTGCATCAATTTCTGCATAAAAGACTTGCCTTAAGTTTTCTCTTTTTATTTTCTACAACAAAAACAAGTTAAGAAAGAAAGAGATAAATGTGAAAGGGTTTTGGAACTCAGCATTTGCTGTGAGAGAAAATTGTTTGATCCTTGTCAAAATATTTTGTCTAAGTCCCACATTGGTTCACAAAGATTTTTTCTTATACCATTTTGAATTGAAGTTTGCATGAGTCTCTTCTGCTGATCAAGGACCATGCATATGTATTCTATTAGCAAAGTAGCATATTGAAGTGGCTATCAAGTCTACGGCTTTTTTCCCTTTATAGGCTCAGTGTAACTGAAATCATGGGTTCTTCAGGCCTAATTGGTTCTCGTGACCTTCTGAATTTTCCTAAAATTAAGTGCATTTACTCTTTCATCAAATGTTAGGCTAGTTCATAGTAAGTATAGAAGAAGCGAGATAAAAAAAAGTTAGTCTAGCTTAGCTTTAGATGGCTCAGTATGTATACAAGTGTGAAACAGTAATTATAGTAATTTTTTTTTTTCCTTTTACTCTAATCTAAACTAATCTGAACAATTTAATCTAGTGCTAATAAGCTTGGTTTCTGTAACTTCTGCATACATAATTATCAAGTTCTCTTTGACAAACAAGAAAGACGTGATAATATAGTAAAATATCTTTATTGAAAGGGATGTTTACTGTGGTTTGGCTTGGTTTAGTTGGTATCAGAAGAGTTAAATCAGCAGGTTTTCCGTGGTTGCTTTCATAGGTACAAGATAAACTGTCTTGACCCTGTAAAATGTTTCCTGAATAGACCAAATGTAAGCAAATCGGGAAGCATCTAAACGTAGTTAATCTTTCTGGGAGTAGATGCAATACAACAGTACCTTATGGATATTATATTTTTATTTCCAATGGTTACAACTAACAATATATTCTCAATAGTGAATACCAAAAATTAAAAGTCATGAAGCGTGAATCACATTCTTGATTTCAAGCTTTTGAAATGTTATGTCTGACTGAATGAGGTAGAATGTGTTGAAGAGACCTTTGAATTGCAGTGGTTAATCAAGGCAAAACGCTTATGATCTTTCCCTTTTAGTGATATATGCAGAAATCATGATGTCTTAGTAGTATATACGAGACTTCACAAAATTAGGGAATATTGAGAGAATTACAATGATCCCTGCTGCATTCAATGGGTTTCCACAAAAACAAAATAAATTATTGGCGGTTGGCACTTACTAGCTTGAGATGATATTTTATACCATAGAAGATATGCATATAAAATGAAGGGTGAACTTACTTTGTAGTCAATGATGATTGTCATATCGTAGTTCCCTAATAGTTGCTTATTTTATATGTTAGAAGGAGCATAAAAATTTATTTTCAAATTGCATAAGCCCTAGATGATGCATGAAACTTATTTCTTAACTTTTTTCATGTATTATGTGCATTTTGCTTCCATATAGTACATAATGTGCTATGAACCATGAAAAAATATGGTCACTATTATGAACATATCCTACTTCCTTTGGGTACAATTGCTTGGTTATTTTTGAGTTCCTATTCTGGTCACACTTGATTGTACTAAGTTATCCTATTCTTGTACCCCCAGGAAAGGGCAAATCAATCCAAGAGATTCCTGTTCAAGATCATCTCTTGATGGTAAGTGCATGATAGGTTTTACACCTAACACGGTTTTAGTTGCAGCTGCACAGTTTATTTTAGTTGTATTCACAGTCAAGTACAATGTTTGGTCCCTTATCAGGGTGTTGGCTCATTTTCTCCTGGCATAAGGCAAGGAGTCTTAAGCTCACACTGTACCAGCGTCAAACCATCAGCAGCAAATTCCTGCATTTGGAGGCTATCATCCACAATATCATTTAGCCGGACCAGATGCTCAAAATTCTGGACAGCTGACATCATCTGCTGTAGGAAGTTTTTGGAATCTGCCTAGTCCTATGCTAATTCATGGTGATTTACAAGTAAGACCACCAATTAAACTCTTAGCTTTTGGATTTGAGTAACTAAGGGATGGGGGGAGAGGATCATTTTTTTTTTTTTTTTTCTTGGGTCATGGTAAATTTGGAATTCATTATTTTCATTATCTTGAACTGGGGGTTCCTTGCACCATGCTTTGATTACCCCTTAAAGAATAGCCCATGGAAATCATTTTCAGTGAAATTTTCATGTCAAATTATGGATTTCTTCTTGCATTCAGTTATTTAGAGATGTTGCAGAGCTTGTTCAAACTTATTAAGCCTGAGAGCCTTATAATACTTCTACTGACCAACAGCAAATTCCAGATGTTGAAAAGCTAGATTCCTTCTACCCTAATTTTGAGTTGAAAGCCAGTAGTCTATTTGCATTGTCTCTAATTCCCATTGTCTTGGCTGCTTGTTACTTAAGTTACAGTGTTCGGGATCCGTTTTTCTCCACTAGAGTTGTTTTCAAGTAATCTTTTTCTGTCAGGAGAAGTAGAAAGCTGGAATTGTGATATACTGAACTTATCCTTATGGTGAACTTATCCTTCTGAATAGAGAATGTCTTATCTGAAGTCTCAGCCATGCTTTTATTTTATGTTTCAGTTTATCCAAATTTCTTGTGCAGATTAGGCAACTGTACATCTTTTAGAGGCACCAACATCAAGTGAAACTTGTATTGGGTTGGGACAAGGTTTACTGCAGTTGCAACTCGTGGCATCCTACTAGTTGCTCAATAACTACTGGGAGGAATCATTTGAATTGGGTGGCTCACTTTACTAACAATAGGGGGTCATGTTTCTCCAAGAGTGGGAGTCTTTTATTGGTTCTTGAGCTACTTGAACCAAAATCAATTTTACCATTGGGTTTTTGATTTTACAATTGGGTTTTTGATGCAGCAAGTATAAGTTGGCCGGATAAGAACTTAGAATTAGGGGATCGAAGTGCTGGTCTAAAGGGTGCTTTCACCACGGTGATTATTGGGGTCCGTTGGTTTAAGTGTGAATTTAATTCGTAAGGCGTATTTTAGTCTTTTCAAAATTGCTGGGAATTGTCAGCAAGTTTGGTTTTTCTAGTCTTAGATAGTAATTCGATTGTATTAGATTATTAGTTCGAGTCTAGTTGATTTAGGGAGTTATGTTTAGGATAGGGCAATAAAATTACTAGTTATGCTAGGATTTCTTTTGGTAGTTTACAGCTTATGAATACCTAACAGCATTATTTTGGCCGGAGATCGATCGATAAAGAGTATAATTTATTGTTTATTAGTTTGTTTGTTCTTTTTTCCTTAATTCCTTAGATTCCCTCTCTCCAGTTTACTGTTCACAGCCAGTTGAAAAGTCCCCCTTTAGATTTCTTCAGAATCTATTCGTCCTTCCGCTAGTGCTTGTAGACAAATCACCCAATTTTTGTGCTGCATCAATTGTCTTTTAGCATTGGTCATAGATGAACTTACAAGGCACATACAGGAGAAAATACCATGGTGTATGTTATTTGCTGATGACTTTGTGTTAGTAGATGAAATAAAAGATGGGGTTAACGTTAAACTCGAGGTTTGGAGAGAGACACTTGAGGCAAAAGGGTTTAGAATTAGTTGATCAAAAACAGAATATATGGAATTTAAGTTTAGCTAGGGTGCACGTAGGAATGGAATAAGGGTTAGTATCAGAGATCAAGAGATACCCATAAGTGAAAATTTTAAATATTTAGGATGAGTTATTCAGAGTAATGGTGATATAGATCGAGATGTTACACATCGGATACAAGCAGGATGGACTAAATGGAGAATGGCATAGGGAATATTATGTGACTGCAAAATTCCTTTACGACTTAAGGGTAAATTCTATAGAACGGCAATTAGGCCATAACACAGCGATGCTCTATGGGTCTGAGTATTGGGCAGTGAATCACACACATGAGCAAAAGATGAGAGTAGCAGAAATGCGAATGTTAAGATGGATGTGTGGGCACACTAGGATGGACAAGATACGAAATGAGCATATTCGTGAGAAGATTGGAGTAGCATCTATTAATGAGAAGATGAGAGAAACACGCTTAAGGTGGTTAGGTCATGTGTTAAGACGACTAGTAGAAGCACCTGTCAGGCGAGTAGATTTTAGAGAGAGTAGTCAACATAAGAGGGGTAGAGGAAGACCAAAAAAGACTTGGTGGGTAACTTGTAGGAAGGATATAGCCCATCTAAGAATTGAGGAGGATATGGTCTATGATAGAACGCAATGGCATAACAGGATTCATGTAGCCAATCCTACTTAGTGGGATTTAGGCTTGGTTTGTTTGTTTGTTTGTTTGTTTATCAGTTGTTATTTTTAACAGATGAACAAAGACACGACAGCAAAGATGCTGGAATTATTGTGGACAAAAAGATATATGAGCTAAGTTTTTAGCCAGCTAGAAAATCATATTGCTTGATCTAGAGTTGCTTTATGGAGATTCTATTTTCTCGGTTATGTTTGTAATCAAGATGACAATAGTTCCTTTTCGTATGGCTGTAGAATGATAACAAACAATATTTTGCACAGTGAGTTAGGTGGTAATTCTCAGATAGCTTCCAAATTTCCTCTCTTTCAGGGACCATCTTAGATTTCTGGAAGCATCGCTAGATATACCCATCGGAGTCTTGGACTATAAAAACTTGAATCTCTGAAGAAAAAAAAATCGTATAAACGAGCAATGAATGACACCAAGTACAAATTTGACTTCCTTAAAGATTTTGAGAAAATGAATTGATGAGCATCTGAATATTGATGAATTGCAAAATTTCTATTATTTAGCTAATTATGACTGTTGTTGAAACTGAGCATGTCATATCAATGATTGATTAATTTCTCACTCTCTTTTCTAAACTATTGTATTACAAGATTTGGATTCAACATGCATTGAGGCAACTACCTTTGTATCAATTCCATCTGATTAGAGAGCTTCATGAACTTCTTCTACCCATGGTTAAGCCAATATACCGAAGTGACTCACTTTCTAATTTTGATCTTCTACATGAAATTTTATAGTTATGGACTTTTCTGTGATCAACAGCTTCCAGATAATGCTCAAATTGGCAGTGTAATGGTACAACAACTACAGGCTCCTGGGCTAAAAATTGCTACAGATACAGTAATCTCTAAAAAAAGGCAAAGTCCTACACCAAAGCAGTGCAAGTTGAAAGAGGTTAGCTTGGTTTGGGATATTTTGAATATTTCTTTTCTCCTTCCAATGTAAAGTATCATAAGTAACATGTTTCTGAGTTCTAGTTTATTTATTTATTTATTTTTAATTTTTAGAATCTTATTTACATACTTGTATTGCATCAGAGTGTCAAAAAGAGGAAGAATTCATCAAATGTTCTACCTGTTCAGAACAAATTGGTACTGTCCCAATCTATTGCAATGAAATGTGAATGCATTTCATTTCTTTGTCTCTTCTTCTCAAGGTGGATTGGTAAAGAAGCATTATGAAATCTCTTTGAATTTTGTATTTGTTTACTTCAATTCTGTTTTATTTTTATTTATTTTTATCATAATTTGTTCTGCTCTTGGTCTCGTGTGAGATTTCTCTTCTCATACAGTTTCCCTTTTCTACCCTGGTCTTGGCTTTCAAATTACACAATTAGGCACCTA
The DNA here is from genome assembly GCA_025175665.1 of Cinchona pubescens. Taxonomy (NCBI): domain Eukaryota; kingdom Viridiplantae; phylum Streptophyta; class Magnoliopsida; order Gentianales; family Rubiaceae; genus Cinchona; species Cinchona pubescens. The sequence goes on along the minus strand of JANKKI010000554.1, from coordinate 267,634 downwards.
CTCTCCAGCAATTTTTCTATGGCATTTCAAATTGAATTTGTTCAATGTGCTGCAGGATGGAAAGTTTGCAGAACTGCAGAATCCTATCGATGAGGACATCCAACGACAAACTTCACATGAGAATGACAATGGTAATGACATTGGTTTTCCTTTCAGTACCTTTCAACCCTAGACTTTGGTACCTTGTTTTTAATTAGATGCTGATATATACAGTAGACGACAATGCATACGGAGGTTTTGTAAATCATTCTCCTTTACCAAACTATTGAAAATGATTAGTTAACTTTTACTAGATTGTTTCCTGATACATCAAATGTCATATGAAGAACTTTGTATTCAGTTCGTTATAAAATTTATGAAAATAAATATATTGGAATAGCTTTTCTTTATCTGAAATTGGCCAAATTATTCTTCTTTTACGTTTATTCCCCATCCTATTTCCTTCCTTAAAAGTAAACTCCGAATAGTTGGAGTACTGCAATATATATGCCGAAAAGAAGACATTGAACAATGTCAGTAAGCAACTTTAATTGTATGACTGCATTACAGCAATCATGACTGTACCTTATTTGTCAGGCTTCTCCTTCAGTGAATTTGCCAGCCTTCACTCTTCAAACAAGAAGTTCCTATGCTGTCACTTCACATCAACGGGGAGCTTGTTAGCTGGTGCTGGATATGAGAATAAGGTTAGTTTCTTCATTTCCTTCAAGTAAATTTCCAGGAAGTTCTTAGATTACAGTCTGTTCTGACATATATCTCACAAGTGAATGAATGTGAACCAGATCCTCATATGGAACATGGAAAATTTGACGGCCAAGGCTATAGATGGGCATTCCGACATCATCACAGATGTTCGATTCAAACCAAATTCAATTACTTTTGCAACATCATCTTTTGATAAAACTCTGCAAATTTGGGATGCATCAGAGGTGGTTATATTCACTTATTTGCTGAATATGGTTGGATATTATACACTTTTTAGATGTCTTGTGTTTACTGATGAAAACTCTTCATTCTAGGTCTTATCTTTTTCTTCATGCATTCTTAGTGATAGAACCTTCTCACAGAATTTTGCATTCATCTTTTCTCGTATTTTTAGTTTTTTAATGTGTTTCTCAATATTCCAATGTATAATCTTATACCATTCTTGTCAATTACAATTTTTACTCTCATTGGTTTGGTGCTGAGTCCACAATATGCATCTCTAAAGCAATTTTTTCATTCGGCATATTTATTGTATGATATTTGCAGCCACACTGGTGGCACATATACGTTCTCAGGAACATGTCAAATATGCAAAATATTTATAATAAATATTACTTTCAGATCAAAAAGCTTTTGTTAAAATCATATTGATTCGAGTGCTTGTTTCATTTTTGAACAAACCCATTAAAGTATTCCATCAATATTTGGAAACTCAAGTATTTCACATCCTATTTACAACTTTCAAGTAGAACCTCATAACACATGAACCCAGAGTAGGACCGAGATATCGATATCTGTATTTTTCTGTTATCGTAACAATTGTGTTTTATCGGAGTTCATGTTGGTTAATGGACAACTTGCTTGCCTGTTTTCCGTGTCTGCACAATTTCTAGCCAAATGGACACCCTTCTATGCTTGGTGAGCATTCTGACCATGTGATGTCACTGGATTTCCATCCAACAAATGGGGATCTTCTTTGTTCTTCTGATAGTAATGAGATGCGGATGTGGGACATCACTAATAAAACGTGTTTGCACACTTATCAGGTAAGTCTAATCATTGCTAGTTAAGCTGATTCATATCTATTGGGTATTTTTGTACAAGTTATGCTTCTATAATCTGTGTCATTTTCTGCTCATTAGGTCGTCTCCTTCTTTATGCAGAACCTTACATAATAATCTTTTTCTATTTTTTCTTCTCTTTGGTGTGTTAAGCTGACCATATAAGTTCACATGAACAGAGATCAGCGCCAACAGACAATTACTCCATGTCATCACACCAGATTACTTTAGTATTGTTCATGGCAACGCTAACCTTAACCTCATTGAGATGATTTTTTTATTCTTATTGATCTAACTGCAGGGAGGTAGTAGACAAGTTAGGTTCCAGCCTCAGAATGGGCAATATTTGGCTTCTGCTACGGGAAATATTGTCAAATTGATTGACACTGAGACAAATATGATCACCCAATTGAAGGTAATAGATTAATAAAGGAAAGTTTTCTTAATTCTCCAAATGAAGTGGTTGCTTAGAATTGTTTTGGTTCCTCTTATAATACAGGGACATGTCAAAGATGATGTACGCTCATTATGTTGGGATACCAGTGGGTCATATATAGCCTCTGTAAGTGAAGATAGTGCAAGAATATGGGCAATCAAGGAGAAGCAGTGCATCCATGAACTGTATTCCGGTGATAATAAATATGAGTCATGCACCTTTCATCCTCGGTATTTTCTACTTATGGCCATTGGAACTAACAAGGTAAATGATATTGTGTTTCAATATATTAGAAAGTTTTCCTATGCAAGATTTTTTTAATAGTTGAATGAGTTCCCCTTTACTATGTCGATTCTTCTGGGGGATATTTTTATTTGAATCTTTTGGTTGCTTGGATCTTAATATCTCCATGCGAACAAGTGGTGCAATGCCATTTAATATGATATTAAAACAAATGACAGAAATTGGCATAGTTATAAACTCTTTTCTCTTTTGCCATGCAAGACCGTGTCCACTTTTCTTCAGGTTCTGAAGGTGGCAACTTCGGTTATATCTGTTAAGAAGCTTAAAAAATTTTGGCATAAAAATCAATCCGATTATCTATTAACTTCATCTAAAACAGCATTTTTCATTCACTAAGACAATTAGAACACTTGGGTAGTTTCTTGCATATGTCATCAGAAGCTGCTTCACAGAGGTAAAATTCATCACAAGCAACTTGTTCAAATCAAGCTAATTTTCTCATGTGCTTTTACTTTGAGCAATCTCAAGGAAGAAGGTGCTTGCCTAAGCAATAACCTTATGTAATAGTCAAGGCTTTTTTATGATTTCTCCTGATATCGGACCACCTGCATTCAATATTATAGTTTTTTTATCAGTTATTTACTTTTAGAAGGAAAAAGGCCCCTAGACTTATTCAAGTGACTGCGTCTATTTTAGCCGTAAGAGATTAACTCTTCTGTTCATTATTTCAAGTTTTATAGTGTAACTGTTTTTGGATTTTCAGGTACTAATCATTCTGAGCCTTCTTGCAGAAACTGCAACTCTGGAATCCAGTTCACAACAATGGAATCTTTCAGTCATCCTGATAATGCACATGATGGGATAATTTCAGCATTGACAGCTTCACCTCGTAGAGAAACCATCGCCTCTGCAAGCCATGACAATAAGCTCAAATTGTGGAAATGACCTGTCTTTCTCAAATTGTGGATGGTACTTCAAGGAGATAGCTTTAGATTACTGGGATCTGGATTTAGATAAATCAGTTGGTGCTGGTAAGATTGTTGGGTACAAAATCTAGAGATATATAGCCACCATAGACTAGCTTATAAGTAGAGCCACAATAAGGCTGGGATTTGCCATGTAGTTGGAGATACAACTTCTATTATAAAGATACAGGTATATAGTCAAAATACTAGCATGTATTTGCAATCAACCAATTTCTTCGCTGTATTAAATAGTAGTACTTAAAATCCTGTCTGCGTGGTTTGCTATCTCAGCCTTCTTTGGCTGGAGTTTAGTTGGATGTTAAAGAGCTTCTACAAATTTCGTGGAAAAGTTAAACTTCTTTTTTGTACTTGTTAAAGGGTAGTCACATCTTTAAATCATTTTTTTTTTCTTATGCAAATTGTTGTTTGAAATATAAGATATCATTCATGTTGTTTGTAAGATTGTTTTGTTTAGGGAAATCGGTGCCAGCTAGCAGAAACCCTTGGTTATGGCCAGTGAGTTGCCAAAATTGTAATGTTTCTGCCTTTCTGATCTCTCAGGTAAGTAACGAAAATAGCTGCCAACTCCCCAAGAGACTTACTATAGTTTGTAATGGATGATGAAATGTTAGGTGTCTTCAAATGTAAGACAGATTATGTAGTTATCTTCAGCATGAATGCACTTTTTTAGTAACTGATAATGATGGAATATTATTACTAATTCACTTTTCAAGATGGCAAAGCAAGACTAGTATGGATTTTTTGAACAACTCTCAGACATTTGTTCATGCATTTCCATAATCCGTCTTCTTGGACTGAATTAAGGGCAGATTAGTTTTTGAAGTACATTTAGATCCTTATGCCTCTCCCAAATACCAATCCAGAATTTACTGGAAACTTGACACCTGCTATGTAGTAGTACTAGCAGAGAACTGCCTAGTAATGATGGAAAAATCATTTGATTTGGCACCATAATATCTGCTTTCTGAAACAGTATCAACCATTTGAATATGATGTTTGAATTTGAACATGCAGAGCTGAGCTTATCTAACTGAAACAAAATCTCTTTATTTTACACACACAAACTATAATATACAAGACTAGTAACTAAATGAAAAACAATACAAGGCCTTTTAGATGGATTAATGATGGTAGTAAATTTAGTCAAAATATGGCGCTTTCATCCGTGTGGTATTCCAAAGCTTGAAGTTAGTCATTCTAACAAGGATTAATCAACTCTCTAGACATTCTTTGACATTAACATATTATTCCATCCAACACATCCACACCCACACCATATATGTATATGTGTATATATATGTGAGTTGTTTAAAATAAATTTGTTTCTCCCAACTTTTATTTCTCCCCTCAAAATGTTTCTCTCCTTTTTTGTGATGACTAAAATACCCGCTCTTAATGAATATACAGTTACCAAAATAAATCTAAATTAATCATAATACAGACTTAAAAGAAATCTTTTTGTAATGTCTAAAATAAAATTCTTAATGAAATATAATTTCCTATATCTAATAGGAAAACATATTTAAGTGTTTCTCTACTTTTTTGTAATGCCTAAAAATCTTAATGAAATATAATTTCCAATTCCTGATAGGAAAACATAATTAAATTACTCACATTTATTCTACTTATTTTTTAGGATACAACCACCTATTTTGACATAATTACAAACAAGATGAAAGATTTTTATTTGTATAAAAATATTTATTATAATTAAAAAATTTCCAATATATATGCGAGTTGTTTCTCCCAATTTTCTTTTTCCCGTCAATGTGTTTCTCTTTTTTGTGATGACTAAAATACAATTACTTTTTATTTCTCCCCTCAAAGTGTTTCTCCTCATTATTTATTCTACTTATTTTTTAGGATACAACCACCTATTTTGACATAAATACATAACAAGATGGAAGATTTTTATTTGTATAAAAATATTTATTATAATTAAAAATTTTCCAATATATATGCGAGTTGTTTCTCCCAATTTTTGTTTTTCTCCTCAATGTGTTTCTCTCTTTTTTGTGATGACTAAAATACCCACCCTTAATGAAATACAATTACCAATTCCCAATAGAAAACATATATAAGCGTTTCTTCCTTTTTTGTAATGTCTAAAATACCCGCTCTTAATGAAATATAATTTCCAATACCTAATAGGAAAACATATTTAAGTGTTTCTACTGTTTTTTTAATGCCTAGTCATACACATCTAGATGTGTATAAGAGACAGATTATGTATTTATAATCAAAATACTCATTATCTATTCTACTTATTTTTTAGGATACAATCACCTATTTTGGCATAAATACATAACAAGATGGAAGATTTTTATTTGTATAAAAATATTTATTATAATTAAAATTTCAAAAAAAAAATGAATCATATAATTTCAAATTCCCAATAATAAAACATAATTAATTAAATTACTCATAATCTATTCAACCTATTGCTTAGGATACAACCATCTATTTTGACATAAATACATAATAACATGAAAGACTTTTATTTGTATAAAAATATTTATTATAATTAAAATTTCAAAAAATAAAAAATGAATCTAATTAAAATGTAATGACTAAATTAATCAAACAAAAATTATGTCTTATGTATAAGAAATTAAATAGATTAAACTAATATATTCTCCATATTATGGATAGGTATAATATAGCATATTAAATTCATTACAATAAATTGAAATAATAATTTGTTCTTTTGTCTTACTAAAAAATATGAGCATATTCTTAGCTAAAATGAACACTTAGAATAACTCCTTAAACTCATTTTGTATCTCCCCTCAATATGTTTCATCTATTTTGTGATGACTAAAATATCCGTCCTTAATGAAATACAAATACTAATTCCTAATAGAAAACATATATAAGTGTTTCTTTCTTTCTTTTTTTGTAATGTCTTAAAATACCCGCTCTTAATGAAATAATTTCCAATACCTAATAGAAAAACATATTTAAGTATTTCTTTACTTTTTTTGTAATGCCTAAAATACCCGCCCTCAATGAAATATAATTTCCAATTCCCAATAGGAAAATATAATTAAATTACTCATTATTTATTCTACCTATTTTTTAGGATACAACCACCTATTTTGGCATAAATACATAATAAGATGGAAGGTTTTTATTTGTATAAAAATAGAGATATTATAATTAAAATTACAAAAAATGTCTCTTAAAGAATAATATAATTTCTAATTCTCAATAAGAAAACATAATTAATTAAATTACTCATAATCTATTCTACCTATTATTATAGGATACAACCATCTATTTTGACATAAATACATAATAACATGGAAGACTTTTATTTGTATAAAAATATTTATTATAATTAAAATTTCAAAAAATAAATATGAATCTAATTAAAATGTAATAACTAAATAAATCAAACAAAAATTATGTCTTATGTGTAATATAAGAAATTAAATAGATTAAACTAATATATTCTCCATATTATGGATAGGTATAATATAGCATATTAAATTCATTACAAAAAATTGAAATAATAATTTGTTCTTTTGTCTTGCTTTAAAATGTATCAAATGTTCATGAAAACATCATTTATCTTATTCTAAAATACATGAAATGCTAATGAAATAGATTGTTTAAACCTTAACTTATTACAAAATTTTGGCATAAATACATGTATATAAATTCCTGTTATATATGTTCAAATTGTTAAAAGAATCTTTTATAACTATTATAAATATTACAAATTCACTACAATTATTTTCTTTTCTCTAATTGTTCATTCAAATATGCCCAGAAAACTTAATTAGATCCTTCCCCCTGCGTACTTTATATTATAAGGTTAATTACACTTTACCTCTTTTTTAGTATCACTAATAGGTTAATACTTAACATTAATAAATATCTGTCTCTTATACACATCTAGATGTTAACTATTTTAGGGGCGGGTATTAAACTATATATTTTTTTTGTTTAGAAACATCTGATGAATAAACTTTTTATACAAAGGAAATTTGATTCATAATCAAATTTGATGAAAAAATGTATTGAAGTCGAATTTGGCATTTTTGCTAGCCTTTTTGGTTGGGATTAGTTGAAGAAGTGACAAATCTGGCCGATATAATTTTTTAAAAACAAATATACACTTAATTATAATAGTTTCACAACTTCTGATTATAATGACTTTTTAACTTGAAATTTTAGTTAATATGAGAGATATATCCATGGGTATAGAATTTTTGAATATATTCCAACTTAAAAATCACAAATTAATAATCATACAAATAAATAACTAAATTTATATAAAGTGAAAAAATAGTGGAATATATAACACTATTTTCTTAAACATTATGATTAATTTAGATTTAGTAAAGAAAATTAACCAAGCAATGAAAGTATAATAAATATTTTTATACAAATAAAAATCTTCCATCTTGTTATGTATTTATGTCAAAATAAACCTCTTTAATAGTATTTCTTATGCACATCTAGATGTGTATAAGAGACAGAACTAATAACAAAATAATAAAGACGTAGATTAAATATCTTGGTATATAATAGAAGGAATTAATTGAAAAAGTACAAAAAATAAAAAAATAAAACTATACACTTTTATTAGCCTTCATTTTGTTTATATATTTAATAAATGCAATTTAATTTCATACTAAAATATTATATCAAAATATAATTTTGGAATTAATCACATTCGATACCATTCAAGATGAATGAAAGAGTTCAGAATATCAATATTATCATAAGGTTAATAAACATGAAAAATACCAATATATCCTTTATCTGAATATATAATTAATTTACACAATACGTTAAAAATTTAATTAGAATAGAAATTATAGAAATTACATATTATTTTGGATGTCTTTAGAATTAAAAGTCTTTCATAAAATTATGTATTTATAATATAGAGGGTTTTTTTGATTAATTTTCTTTACATTTCAGAAAAGATAAAAGAATAAATTTTTATTTTTGCCTTTTGATTATAATTTTAATATACTACGTGATACCAGATATCCATATTATACAAAACATATTAGTTTAATTTGTTGGTTTTCTTATATAGGAAACATAATTTTTGTTTGATATATTTGTTCTTTATATTTGGGTTTATTTTTCTTATTTTTTGAAATTTTATTTAATCAATTTTGTAATTATTACTATATATTATTTAATCTCCTGTAAATATTTTCATTATAAAAGAATTTTGACACGCTTCATCTATTAAATGATATTTGATATTTGATGATGATTTTATCTTTTACAAATGATAAAGAATATATAGATATATTTCAAAAAAGTTTAATATTATGCAAAAAGTCTTTAATATGCTATATTATACCTATCCATAATATGGAGATATATTCTGTCGAAAATATCACAATATAATTTTCTATATGTATATATATTTTACATAATACGTTGGCAAAAAATATATGGTTGTATCCCTGTCTCTTATACACATCTTAAAGTAACAACGTGTGATTTTAGTTATATTTAAAATTATAATCATGTATTTTAGAATTATTAGCATAAATGTGTATTGTAGAGTAAGATAAATGATTATTTTATTTAACATTTATCTTATACATAGCAAGACAAAAGAACAATTTATTATTTCAATTTTTTATAATGATTTAATAAATTATATAATACCTATTTATAATATGAAGAATATAGTAGTCGATTTGTTTAGTTATCCTATACATAAGGCATAGTTTTTGTTTGATAATATATATTATTAACATTTTAATTAGATTTATTTTCTTTCTTATTTTTTGAAATTTTTATTAATAATTTTTTGTAATTATTATCCATATATCATCCGATTACCTATTAATATTTTTGCTACTACTAAATTTCAAAATTACTTCATCTATATAATGTTTGATACTTGATAATGATATTATCTTTTTTTGTAATGACAAAGAATATGCACATATATTTAAAAAATTCAATAAAGAATATGCACATATATTTAAAAAATTCAATACTATGAAAAGTATCTTAATCTTTAATTGTTTAATTAATTGATGGTGACACTATATGAAAATTATAATCTAGGCACCTGGAAGAGAAATATATATATATAAAAAAATACAATTATCATACGTTATTCTCATAAAAGAGAAAATTTATTTAATTTTTAAGAAAAAAATGAAATTTATAATATAATTTAATGTAATAAAGATGTAAATAATAGACAATAGATATAGGTGAAAATAATTTTTATGAAATTGTAAATATATTTAAAATATATAAATTTTGTATAAAAAATTCAACAGTTAAAATTTTCATACTTGGTTATTATTCACTGATTATTCATTTATTTTTTTCAAAAGTAAAAATTTTCAATAAATTAGCTTTTTTCTAGTATATAATATATATGTGTGAGTTGTTTCTCCAAATTTTTGTTTCTCCCAACTTTTGTTTCTCCCTTTTTTGTGATTACTAAATTACCCACCTTTAATAAAATATAATTTCTGATTCCTAATATAAAACATATATAAGTGTTTCTTTCCTTCTTTGTAATGTCTAAAATACCCGCCCTTATATGAAATATAATTTCCAATTCCCGATACGGGAATATATTGAAGTGTTTCTCTACTTTAAGGTTAATGCCTAAAATACCCGCCCCTTAATGAAATATAATTTTCAATTTTTGATAGGAAAACATAATTAAATTACTATAATCTATTCTACATATTTAATTTTGGGATATAACCACCTATTTTGGCATAAATACATAATAAAATGAAAGATTTTTATTCGTATAAAAATATTTATTATAATTAAAATTTCAAAAAATAGAAAAAATGAATCATATTTATTCTAAAAATTGTAATTAAAATCACATTTATTATTAAAATATTTATCATACTAAATTTATTTATTATTATAAAAGTGTAAATAAATTACTCATCATCTATTCGCCTATTTTTTAGGATAGAAATAACTATTTCGGCATAGATACATAATTAGATGGAAATTTAATTTGCATAAAAATATTTATTATAATTAAAATTTTAAAAATTAAAAATGAATCTAGATTAACTGAAGAAAATGACAAATATGACCGACATCATTTTTTTCGTAAAACTTTTCTTAACTGACGGTTAACTATAATAGCTTTACGACTCTTGATTATAATGACTTCTTTAGTTTGAATTTTGGTTAACAGGATAGATACGTCCATGAGTATAGAATTTTTAGTTTGTCCTAAATTAAAATTTACAAAATTAATAGTCATGCAAATAAAAAAATTAAAATTTTGTAAAGTAAAAAAATTGTAGAATATATGACACTATTTCTTTTTATTTCTTTCAAGTTTGTATTACGAATAATTTCAATTTGTTTTTCTCTGTCATATATGAAGAATAAAAAATTAACCAAACAATGAAAAGTAAAGTTTAGAAACAACATAGAAAACTCACAATTTTAAATGTTTGTTAATTTATATCTCTTTAATAGTATTTTGATTACTAAATCTTTATTTTTATTAACATCATTTTATAAAATATAAGTTTAGTTTAGAGAAACTATTAATGAGTTAGAAAATAAGATCACTCCATGATACAATGCATATGTCCAAAATATTCTAAAATAATATTTATATTTAAATGTCAAATACAGAAATTACAATACCAATTGTTATAGTATATGATAAAACAATAAAGAAATATTAATGTAGAGTAACTATTGATAAGATAAAAATAGTTCAACCAATTGTATGATTCATGCCTAAAATAGTCTAGAATAATTATTGCAAGACTAACAAGAATACCGCACATAAATTGTAGGAATGATAGTATAGAAAAAATAAGCAAGTAAGTATTGTAAAAGACAACATAAATTATTCAAATATGATCATACTATTAAATACTCTAAAATAATTACAGATTAGTCTTCATAGATTGATTTTATATATCAATTTTGGAAATTACAATATAATTCTTTACCATTTAGCAAAACAATTAAGATGTAAATTAAATGTTTTGGTAAATAATAAAATAAATTAATAAAAAAGTACAAAAAATGAAAAAATAAATAAATCCATACACTGTTATTAGCCTTCATTTTGTTGATATATTTAATAAATGTAAATTTAATTTCATATAAAATACTATATCAAAATATAATTTTGGAGTTAACCACATTCAATACCATTCAAGATAAATGGAAGAGTTCAAAACATCAATATTATCATAAGGTTGAAAAACATGAAAAATACCTATATATTCTCTATCTAAATACATATTTAATTTACACAAAGTGTTAAAAATAATTAGAATAAAAATTATAGAAATTACATGTTATTTTGTTTGTCTTTAGAACTAAATATTTTTCATCCGAGTTGCGTATATTTTAGAGCAATATAGAGAATATTTTTATTATTATTTTTGTTTATTTCAAAATCTGTAAGATAAAAGAATAAATTTTTATTTTTACCTTTTGTTTATGATCTTAATATATTGTGTGATACCTATCTATATTATATCGAACATTAAGATAAAAGAATAAATTTTTATTTTTACCTTTTGTTTATGATCTTAATATATTGTGTAATACCTATCTATATTATATCGAACATATTAGTTTAATTAGTTAGTTTTCTTCTATAGGAAACATAATTTTTATTTGATATTTTTGTTCTTTATACTTAGGTTTATTTTTTCTTATTTTTTGAAATTTTAATTAATCAATTTTGTAATTATCACTATATTATTTAATCTCCTGTAAATATTTTTATTAATAAAAGAATTTTGAAACGCTTCATTTATTAAATGATATTTGATACTACTTGATTTTATCCTTGATTAATGATGAAGAATATATAGATATATCTCAAAAAAATTCAATAAAAAGTCTTCATTTATAATTAATTAAGTTATTGGTGGTGTCATTATTAAAAATTATAACTTCTATGAACCTAAAAGAAAAATTAAAACTATTTTAAATCAGAATTAACTAGATTTTATGCTAATAAAGATGAATAAAGAGTTTAGAATTTGGTGGTGATGCTATATGAAATTATGAACTAAACACCTAGAAGAGAAATAAGAAAAATACAATTATCGTACGTTGTTCTCATAAAAGAGAAAATTAATTTAATTTTTTAAGAAAAATAAAATTTATATATAATGTTCTAACATTATCAATATTGAAAAAATCTACATGTGTAAATAATTAGAATGAAAGATTTAAACTATTTAAAATATATAAATCTTATATAAAAAACTAAATAGGCAAAATTTTTATAGTTGGTTATTATTCACCGACTATTCATTTATTTTTTAAAAATGAATATTTTCAATAAATATATAAAAGTGTTACACCTACAAAGCACGTGCTATTTTTAATGCATTAGAAGCATGGAGCAGCTGATTTTCTTTCTCCTCTTTTGTTTTTTCCAGTAACTCCTGAATGAAAATGAGCGCTTGCAACAAATTTTGGGGAAAAAAAATTGTAAATCTGAAAATATGGAATTACATTGCTGACGAGTTGTTGCTATGGAAAGGATTTTGACAACCTAGTTCCTTCACTTCCAAAGCTCTTCCATTGGAATACCACGCTCTTGTGCAACTTCACTAAATTGCCTCATTTTCTGCACAGCCACAACTGTTGCTCTTGCATTATTGAGGGGATTGTTACTTCCAAGCTGCTTGCCCAGAGCATTCTCAACTCCAGCCATTTCTAGAACAATTCTTACAACTCCACCAGCAATGACTCCAGTACCCGGGGAAGCAGGTCTAAGCATGACTTTTGCAGCCCCATAATCCCCATCAGCTCTGCCATTTCATGCATATTAGATCATAAATTAACTACTTAGGTACAAGCCCCAGAAATTATGTCAGAGAAAGATATTATGCAAAATAACAGCTCAAGGCTGAAAATACAGCACTTTCTACAAGCCACCATGCTTACGCTTCAAGTTCCATTTTGTGCTCACTATCACATTCTGACCTTAAATTTTCAACAAAATTCCAGTTAGAAAAGCCTTGTAGCTGAAAGTTGATCATCTATCATCGTTAAGCTTCTCTCTACAACTGAAACTTTGTCAAGTTTAATATGAATATAGAGAAGCTGATCACTTGTTCTGTTAAGATATTATGCTCCGAATAAATCTCTATTTTTGTATATTCACTACAGTATCCAGTATTACATGCCTGTATCATAGCTATTAGTGAGCTTTTTGGATACCTTTCCATGCTTTAACAAGTAAAGCCCACGCATTGCTCTTAAAAGCATATAGCTTTGACTGGGAATAAGCTGGAAGTCAAGTTATTTGCACGAGTGGATCTGAAGGTACTATTACATTGGAAACGGGTACAGCTGAACAAATGATATACAAACTAAGAAACTGTAGCAAGAAACCCCTGTCTGAGACAGTAAAAGTGGTTCAGTTGTAGCAAGGATATGTGGTAACCTAATACTAACAGAGAACTACTTCGCATTTAAGCATTTCCAGTTATTTTAAACTAGTGCACTTCAAATCAGCTAAGAACTTCTATCTACCTTAAAATGAATCAGTCCCTCCTATTCTAGGAACAACTTCCTTCATAGCTCAAAACAAATGCTACATTCCTACATACTCATAAAAACTCTTTCTTTCAGTCTTTCCTTTCAGCAGCAGTGTAAACTTAGTCCAACAAAAACTCATTTCCATTCCACCAAGAAAAGGTTCATATGCACAACAAACAAAGAACAAATGTAACATCACAAGTTCACAATCCAATAAACCAATCATTCAATCCAAATCCCTTTAGTTATATACTATTTCCAATCAAGATACTAACTTTATCAAACACCCATTCATAATTCAATTAAAACAAAGCCAACTTTATCAAACACCCATTCATAATTCAATTAAAACAAAGCCAGTCAAGATCATTTTTACCTGTGAGGAAAAGTCGAATACTTGGTCATGGGGACAGTGATGACATTCCTTCTAGCATTAACAGCAGATTTCTGAACGGCAATAGCAACTTCTTTAGCTTTCCCAACTCCAACACCAACTTGTCCCTTTTTATCACCCACAACAACCACAGCTCTGAAATGCAATTGCTTCCCACCTTTCACAACTTTAGTCACTCTCCTCACTTGCACAACTCTCTCGTCAAAACCATCTTTCACTTTCTCTCTTTTCCCTTGAGAACCCCTAAATCCACTCGTCTTTTTCACCTTAGAATCCATAACATAAATGTCATTTCCAAGAAAAGTCTCCCCACTGTAAGCTGGCCCGTAGATTTCTTCATAGGCTTTGGCTATTTCATCCTCTGTCTCGAATGGGCCTTCGTCGAAAGAAGGGGGCGGGACGAAGTCTTCGGGACGTTCTGGTGGGTTGAATGAGGAGATTTCTTCGGGTATTTTGTCTATGTTGTCGAAGTAGGTGGTTTCGTCAGTCTTGGCTGAAGTGGCCTTGATGGAGCTGATTTTTTGGGGTTTTGGGAGGGGAAATTGGGAGAATTTGAGGGGTTTTAGAGGGGAAAGAGAGTGGCTAATGGAAGAGGGGTGGGAGAGGCGTGGTGGGTTGTGAATGGAAAGGGAGGAGAAGGTGGATAGAGAGCTTGCAGAGGCGGCCATCGGGGGCCTTGGTGATGATGATTGGGGGAGGAAGAGGTGAAAAAGTGTTGGCAGAAGCAGGAGAGATGATTTGGAGTCTTATCTCATTGTCATTCGAGTTGTGAGCGAAGATGATTTGGATGATCTTTTCGCGTTCGAATACAAATATTTAAGTTATTACAGTAACAACCCCTACAGATGGTCTTTACCACTTCTTTCACTACTCCCTTAACCTTATTTTAGGCTCAACTATATTTACCTTCCCTAATATTTGGTGACCTAAACTGACCCCTAATAGTTGTTTACATTTTATAAAGTTCATACTTATTTAGTCTTTTATATTTAAAATAATGCACTTTCGTCTTTAATAAATACAAAACGTACTATTTTGATCCCTTGACATATTTTAGCCTGAATTAGTCAAATGCGTATAAAGTGTCACATTTTGTAGGGGCAAAATTAACAACACATAACCCTAAATACTAAATTATCTTAAAAAGAAGAGGATTGAGACTATCATAGAATGGGGTGGCAGAGGGAAGCAAGTAGGAAGGGGGAATAGATTGGTGATGGTGGGTGAGAATTTTGGAGTGGGCAAGTGAAAGAGGTATTAGGTAGTGTCATTTAGTCTTTAGAATTTGTGCATTGCTAATTTTGCCTCCAAAAATGTAAAACGTGATATGCATGCCAGTATTTCAGGTTAAAATATGCTCGTAATTGTATTAATGGACCAAAATGTATGTTTTGAATTTGTAAGGGATAAAAGTACATTATTTAAATGTAAGGGGCTAAAAAATATAAATTTAAAATGTAAGAGACTAAAGTGTTGTTTTACCCATTAACAAATGTTGCTGTGGTAATAACATTTGCCAAATTAAAAGGCCAAACAAAAGTGATAAGCTAGTTTGGGCTGCGAATTAGGGGTATTCATCGGTCAGTTTTTTTAGTAATTCGATTAAAAAATTTTGGTTTTTTTGATTTTCGATACAAAAAAAAAATCAGAACTAAATCCGAACCAAACTTAAAATTAAAGCATGCAAGCTAAACTTCGAGAAGAGCAAACTCAACTTTGAGGAGAGATGGCTAGGTTCTGTGAGATCAAGTCCATCCAATAATCGGTTACATGACCAACTTGCCAAAATTCAAGGAATGGGAATAGTGAAGAACAAGGGACTCCAACACCTTCATCAATGGGTGAAGAACCGGTTCAAGAAGAAAAATGAACGGATATATTGTGAAAGAAACCTGTTCTCAAGTACCTCTTGAATTTGAAGTTACAGCAATCGAGACACTCAATACTTATGTAGAGCAATCACTAACTTTTTCCATACTTATCTGGATGAGTGTAAGTTTGTTTCGGTTACAACAAAGAAAGTTCTATTTGGGTTGTTCGTAGAGAAAGAACTGATTCTAGGAGGAGTAAAAGAAGAAGGATACTTTTTAGATGAGGTCATGGAGGCACAATCCACTTATGCCGGAGTTCAAACCCTTGGGGATTTCGGAGGAGCTCAACAATGGTGCAAATTCACCAAGGATTACAATATCCTTGGCAAGCCTCCTTGGAGTTAAAGGAGTATTTCTACTCTTTTATTAATTATACTTTCTTGTAATTTATTTGATTTAGTTTAATAACCAGGTGGGTGATAAAGGCTTGTATCCTTGTACTTAGTTTAATTTATGTTTTGATATTGGTGATTGATTTTGAGTTTTCTTGGACAAAGTTGATTGTTCATGATAATGATTGATGGCAATATAGTATTCTTGTGATTTTATGATAATTGTTGGTTGAACTTGGATTTAGTTTTATCATTTAATTGTGGATACATTTCATTTACTAAATACATTGAGTTTAGTTTGAGGAAATCATGTAAATGTTTGATATAGATTGAGAGCAGTCTTATTAGTTGTATATTTCTTTGAAGCCAATTATGTGAGAAACTAATTTTTGGGAGATGAGTTGAGTATTTAGATAACCCATTTATTGTAATAAACCTTGTTACCCTTATGTGTGTTTTACCTTTTTTTTAATTGTTTGAACCTCGTAAAATCCCAAGAACTCTTCTTCTTAGTGTATCCATGATTCATTGTTGAAAGAAATTCAAATTTCAAGAGTTATGTGCGTAATTCATATAGTATTTATATGGTTTACTTGGAATTGCTCATTGCTTAGCTTGTTTAGTGTCGAGCTTGATTTTAACAAATTTCATAATTAAAGATAGAACTCTTGTTCTAAGTTCACTTTGTGCTTAATTGTTCACATTCACATTCATTTGATTGTTTTGTTGTCCATTTTCTAGATAAGCTTTTTGTTATCCAAGTTTACTTTAAAATCATTGCCTTATAAAGCTTATGTCTAGCTAGTTTTATACTTTTTAGTCATATATTTTTTGTTTCTTGTGACGTGGGAGAGTGGTAGGATGAGTTGCACTCATCATTAAATAAGTTGACAAGTGTGGTGGTGTTCATTGTCTTGTTAATTGGGAATAGTGTTATTTTTTTCATTTGTGATAGTTGTAAATGGGTGTTGAACATAGGTTGTATTTTATATGAAAAATAAGAGTTAACCCTTAAAACTAAATAATGTTCTCAACCACTTTATAAATAGTATTCTTAACTAGTTTTAACGTCAAACTTTATTTTTTCAGTAGAATGTTTTCAATGCCAAGTTAAATTGATGGTTGATAGGGTTAATATTTTAAGATTTTTGAGAAATAATTTTGATTATAGAGAAATAACTTAGGCAGTCGTTTAATCATGTTGTATGAAATTATATTTTTGAGATATTTTGTGGGTTTTGTTGAGGTTTGCCTTTGTATGTTGATTGAGGTAGTATAAATCTCCCATTTTAGCCAAGGTATACAGTTCTTAATCTGATTTTGGAAATGATCTGGCATTTTCTTAGACCGTTTGAACTAAAAAGCCTACCTTACATTAATATTATCTCTAGTTTCCCATTGAGCCTTATAGTCTAATTTCTTGTTAATCACATAACTTAGCGACTCCACCTTATTTATTTATCCTCTCTTCAACCCATCATTTCCTTAAGCATTGTGGATCTACTTTAATCTCCAATGTAATAGTTCAAGATTCTTATGATGGTTTGAAAGAATTTTTTGTGTATTTATTGGGGAATGAATGTTGTTTACATTTCCCATTATATAATTGCCATGTATTGTTATTGTTTAGTACAAAAAAAAAAAAGTAAAAGAAAAGAAAATTGTGAGTGTTATGTTTCTAGTGAATAAAGAAGGTTCATGTTGCCTTCAAAAGTTGATCTAGTCTGAAATAATATTTTTGTACTGCAAAGTACAAATTGGTTAAATAAAGTTGGTTTTGAGACTTATTTGTTTGGGGTAGTGGTCTTGGATTAGAACATCGACTAAGGTGATTTAAGTCACTCTTATCCAAATTTATCCTACCTTATCACCTTAGCCTACATTACAAGTTTTAGAAGTACTAAATGATCCTTAAGGCTAATAGATATTAGAGAATTGGGGGTGAAACATTACTTTGATTGATGTTCTTTGTAAAACCTTGTGGTACCAACAAATGTCTTTGTGTGTTCATCTATATTGATTTGTGTTTTTCAAAATAAGTCCTAATGATATTTCTATATTTGGGACAATTTTTGAAAAATTGTCTTGTTTGCTCTAGTTGACAATACATTTGCATTGGCATTCAATTAGCTCTTTATTGGTCAAAGTAATATTTGTGACTAAAACTAGTACATATTTTTATAAATAAAGGAATAAATGAAAATGTTGAGTTTATTCAGTTAATCCCATTTTTCAGTTTTGACTAGTGCACTAGAGTTCAACATTTTAATTTCAATTCTTTGGTGGTATTATGTATGTTGTGTTAGTTGTTTTTGTTGTCTTTCCTTTTCTTTTCTTATCTTTATTTTGTCAGAACTAGCAAAAAGTTAAGTCTAGAGGTGTGATAACTCTAAAAATTAGAGTTATATGTACCCCAAATTTAACGATTTTGTTATTAGTTTCGAGTATTCTTAGTGTTTTAGCGTGTTTTTGTCAATTTTTACTTTTATGTGTTAGAATGTGTTAGTATGTGTTTATTAAGTATTTTAGTGCTTAATTAGTTGTTAATTATTATATTTTAGTAGGTTCTTGTGTTTAGAATTTGTATATTGTCTTTAACCTAATTCTATTGGGAGTAAGGTTTTCATTAATGTTTGTTCATCTTTCATTTTTGGTCTCTATTGCGATTATTTTGTTTTACTGTTTAAGATTTATTCAAAGTGTTTATTATAGCTAATAATATTCTCTTATGTGTTAGGGTCTCATGAAAAAAAATGGCACATCAATCAGATATCGAATGTGGATTTTTGAAACAAAATAGCACAGGAGTGCTGAACCTAATTCATTGACCGCGGTTGTTCCAAGGGGTCAAAAATGTCTTGAACGAAGATATTTTGCAGCTAAAACTTCTCTCCCAATCCTAGTACTATAAATAGCACATTTCAACCACTTTTTTCACATAGTTAGGGTGTGTTAATAGGTGTACAAGTAAGCTAGAGTTCTCTTTCCCACATTTGGGGAGGAATTTTTTAGATTAGATATAGTGTAGTGTAATTTCCAAGCTCCTAGTTGTATATTGAAGACTCCTAGTATAAGAACTCTTTATGTTTATGTATAATCTCCTTTCCTTTGTATTAATTTAGAGTAGTTTAGCGTAATTACTTTCATATAATTTCTTCCTTTACTTGATTTCTTAGTTTAGCTGGTAGAATTAGTTCAAGGACTTTTCATTTAAATGCTTTCTTCACTTGATATCTTAGTGTAATTGTTAAATTAGTTTATGGGCTTTCTTAGGGATAATTTGTAGTTAGATGAGTTAGTTAGGGTAGATTAGTGAGACAGATTTCATGGACTTTTCATATAATTACTTCCTTTACTTATGTACTTAGTTTAATGGGTAGACTAGTTAATGGATTTTCTTTAAAAATGCTTCTTTAATAGTAATTTGTAGTTTAGGGTAGATTAGTTAATAGTCTTTCTTTAATTATGCTTTAATGGATTTTCTTTAAAAACGCTTCTTTAATAGTAATTTGTAGTTTAGGGTAGATTAGTTAATAGGCTTTCTTTAATTATGCTTCCTTAGTGATAATTAGTTGTTTAGATTAGTTAATTACTTTCTTAAAATGCCCTCTTGTTACATACTTTCTTTACATGCTCTATTAAAATACTGTCTTTTTACATGCTTTCTTAAAATGTTCTCTTTAATTGTTTTCCTAAAAATGCTTAGTGTTAATGTTCACTTTTAAATTGTTTTGCTAATTAGTCTTCAATTGCTTTCCTAGCCCTTTAAATTCTAGTTTTAGTTAAAATTCTCCCTTCATCAATCACTTCAACTAATAATCAAACCGATCAAATAATCGGTAATCATTAACCAATCCTTGTGGGTTCGATCCCCCCTTTACTATTACTTGACAACTGTATACTTGTGGGATGCAGCCTAGTTGGTAGTTAGATTTAGGTATTTTATAAATTTTATAACTAGGTGTTTTTCTGAAAAGGCATCAAGTTTTTTAACTAAGGCAATGTTTATCCATCAATGGCGCCAAAAACTTGCTTGGAATTATAATTGGGTAGGTAAAACACACTCAAACAAGTGATAAAATAACCTAATCATCACCTAATGAACACCCACACTCTCACAAGTATACGACATTGATTTGTAGGTTAGCAGTGAGTGAGTATCATTCCTACAAGAATTGGGCCGATAATTACTAGGTTTGTCGCATCTTTTACTATTTAGATAATATGAAAGAAAGGGGTTTTACTACACTACTCAAGCAAATACAAAGTTCACAAGAAAGAAAGCGCTAAATTTACCTAAAGAGCAATTAGAGCTATCATTGAACTAAGCATAGAAAACCATAAAAAGACATAAGCACATATGACAACAATTTAGACAAAAGAACAACATAAATTGCAAAAGCAATTAAGGTTTGAAATAAACTAAAGATTAGGTCTACTTCTATTAAAGCATGAAAAGTAAACAAAGGGATCGACTAAATCACTACCCTTAAATGACTAAAAGGATTGTGCAACAAGATAGGTGAATAGAGTTCTAATCTAGAAAACAATTAAAGTGCAAATAAGGTAGACAATTAAACTAAACACTAGCAACTCAATTAATCTACTCTACAAACTAAGAAGGCAATTAAGGACTTGGCAAAGAAAGTAAGGAAATAAATAAGTCTAAGATAAGAATATTAAATACTACCCTAAAAAAGAATATAAATCATAACTAGCAAATAATTGAACAATAATAATGACTTTGCCAAAAATAGGAAATCCTACACTAGATACTATGATATTCTTAATTTTATGCAATTTTGGGAAAGAACTTGAAATGCAAGATTTCGTAGGGTTAAAGCTAATGATTGAGCTAGATAAAGTAGATTCAATGAAAACCCATAATTAAATCAAGCTTAGAAAGTAAGACAAACAAGATTTAAAACAAGATCAACCACTAGAAATTAAGAATGTTTAGAGTCAGTAACAAAATTAAAGCATGCAGACTAGCACTGATAAGCAGCCGTCCAGGGACTAGACTCCACCAAGAGGTTTATTCTCTCACGTAATTTCGGCCGCGTACCAGCTACCATTGAAAAAAAAGGAATAAAAAAAAGGGGGACTGTATGTTTATGTCTTTTCATTCCCGTAAGTGTCCAAGCACCCTTCAGGAATATAGTGAACAAAGAGCAAGCAAAGGAGAGCTGATATTAGGATCACAAAATTTAAAGGGGAGATCAAGGAGCTGGAATTAATCTAAAACTGCAAGAAAGAAAGGGAAGATAGCTAATTTGTAAATGGATCTCAGTAGAGCTTATAGGGATGAGGAGTTATTCCAGAGTCAAAAAGCTAGGGTAAAGTGGGCTTCAAGAGGGGGATAGAAACACTTCCTACTTCCATGCTATTAGTGTCATTGCTAGGAGGAAAAGAAATGGGATCAAGTTTTTGCAGAAGGAGGATGGAGAAATTTGTAGCAAAGAGGAAGACATAGCTACTGAAATTTCCTGCTATTGTAATAGACTTTGCATTGCATCAAATCCTAGTTAGTTTGAGGATACTTTGGATGGGATACAATGTAGAATTAATAGACAAATAAATGAATCTATCACCAAACCAATTGATGAGAAGGAAATCAAAGCAACTTTATTCTCTATGAATATATCCTCATAAATCTCTTGGTAGTGATGGTATGACACCTTTTTTTTTTCCCCAAACTTCTTGGCATATAATAGGTAATGATGTTGTTAAAGCTGTTCAAAGTTCTTTCCATTCAGGTTTCTTCCTTTAATCCATCAATTATACTATTATTAGTCTTATTCTTAAGATAGATTCCCCTTCTACCGTTACACATTTTAGACCAATTGCTCAGAAGGTCCTCTTTGCAATGTTTTGTACAGGATTATCTCTTAAGTGTATGTGAATAGAATCTTACACACATCTAGGTACTGTTATCAGTGAAAACCAATCTGTTTTCCTGGCTGGTAGACAAATTGTTGATAATGTTATAGTGGCTCATGAATGGATGCATTTTTAAAGAACAAAAGGAATGGGAAAACTGGCTTTCTAGTCTTGAAACTTAATGTGACAAAGGCTTATGACAGAATAGAATGGCCTTTTCTAAGTGCCATCACGTCTAAAATGGGTTTCTATAACACTTGAAGTAGATTCTTGTTTGTGTCTCCTCTGTTTCCCATAGGTTTAGCCTGAATGGAGGAATTTCTGGTTACATTTAACCTTCTAGGGGTATTAGACAATGGGACCCATTGTATTCTTATCTTTTCATTATTTTGGCTGATTGTTTCTCCAGTTTAATTAACCAAGCCTGTCAAAACAAGCAACTCACTAGTCTGAAAATTTGTAAGAATGGTCCCCTAATCTCTCATCTTTTTGTTTTTTATGTAGATGATTGCTATTATATTTTCCAAGGCTACAGGTAGAAGTGTTCAAAAGTCAGTCAAGTCGAACTATTAAGTCAAGTCAAGTCAAAAAAAATTTAACATGATTTGTTCGACTTTCGACTCGATTTTAACTTGAAGTCAAATTAACTAAATGATTTATTGACTCGAATTTAACTTTAACTTCTAATTCAAACTACCAATCGAATACCAATTTATAAATTGATTGGTTTACCGGTCAAACAAGTTGTTTGACTTTGCCAGTCAAATACCAGTCAAATAAGTTGAATATATATATATATATATGAGGATCTACAATTATATAAATATATAAATGTATTTGTGTATAAATACTTTTGCCATAATATTCTTAATTCTTAATAATTAAATATGTTAATAACTAATAATATTATTTTTTTCTTAATACTTAAATATCTTTTAATTGCTTTGTATAATTGTTAGTGTTATGTATAATTTATGTACTTATACATTAATATAATATAGTGTACAATTTATTAATGTAACGCATTTGTTTCAATAACTAATTACATTAATTACTAATTTCCTTTTAATACATATAGATACTAGAGTTAAGTAATTATATATACTAAAGTATTTATTAAAATATCTACATATAATATATCTATACATGCATGTTCTTATGTTCATATATTAGAATTTGTATAACTTATAATTGCAATAAAAATATATTTTACATAACATCTAATTTATATACTTATACAATTATACTACATAACTTATTACTATAACATTTTTACTATCAATAAGTATATTAAATACATTACTAACTTACTATTAGTATAGATAGAGTTACATTTTTACTATCAATAAGTATATTAAATACATTACTAACTTACTATTAGTATAGATAGAGTTAGGTATATATATATATATATACATAGGATATAACTTAATAGCTGTTGGTGATTTAATAAAATTTTTCTATATGAACTAATTTTTGTAAATGGTTCTGAATTTGGAATAATTTATTATTTGTAAATAAATTTTAATATCTATATATATTATATACACACATTCATATATTAAGATTTGTAACTTTCTCTGTGTGTGTATGTATATATTATGAATTATATTTTTATATACACAGTAATATAAAGATGAAAATGTGGAAATTAAATGATTAAAATAAAAGTTTTACATTAATAAGTTGTACACTTATAAATTTAATACACTTTTGTGGAATGATATACAATTTATGGGATAATGTACTAAATTTTGGAATTAGAATTCAGAATGGAAGAAGATTAAATGTTCGACTTACCGGTTGAACAAGTCAAATGTAAATGACTCAATTTTAATCGACTTTGAGTTTATATGACTTAACTTTGATTTTGAGATTTTCAGTTAAAAAAACAAGTCAAACAGTCAAACAGTGGACGAATAAATACCTTGCCTATAAGGGAGGAAGCTGTAAGCGTGATATCTATCCTTCACAAATATGAGGCTACCTCTGGCCTGTGACAATTGGTGAACTTGGATAAATCATCAGTTTTCTAGAGCAAAAACACAAGGCCTAACTACAAATAGGATGTCTGTAGTATTTTGAGGAAGGTTAGGTGTGTGGCCCAAGAAAACTATCTAGGACTCCCCATGGTGATTTCAAGATCAAAGAACCATATTTTTGGGGCTGTGAGGGACAGGGTGCAGAATAAAATTCAGGATTGGAAAGGGAAGTTTTTAAGCTTAGCAGGAAAGGAAACGTTGTTAAAATCAATTGCACCAACTATGCTAGTATATACTATGTCATGTTTTAAACTTTCTCAAAAACTTTGCAATGATATCTATAGGATGCTGGCCAGATTTTGGTAGGAAGGAACAACGGTGTACAAAAAAATGCATTAGATGAAATAGAAAAAACTTATGATGCTAGACAGGGGGCTAGTCTTGGATTTAGAGATTTACAATGGATTAATGAAGTATTACTAGCAAAACAACTATGGAGAATCCTGTTAAATCCAAACCTGTTAGTTTTCTGTGAAGTGTCCTCAAGGCTAAGTATTTCCCTAACTCTAATGTACTAAATTCTGATCTATAAATCATTTTTTTCGTAAAATCTTATCTAAGAACTAACTAATAGTAAGTAATAATTTAAGGCACCAAGTGATTTATATGAATCATGAATCTTCCTTTCGTGGAGTTTGTCCCTTATTCACATAGTCCCGAAAGGAACATCTTGGTTCTGGCAAAGAGTTTGCTCAACTAGAAAGCTTCTATATAGTGGATTAAGGAAAAGAATTGGAGATGGAAGAATAATTCATATTTGGGAGGATAATTGGCTTGCAAGTACTGTTGAGGGGAAGGTGAAAACAAGGAAACTTTCTCAAACAAACTTAATTAAGATGGATCAATTGATTACAGGAATAGAATAGAATAGGGAGCTTCTTTAACAAACTCTGAATCAAGAAAGATGTTTCTAATAACCTCAAGATTCCAATAAGCCTAACAAGAAGACAAGACAGATAGTACTGGATAAACTCTCCCTCAGGATGTTACATAGGTCAATAAGGTTACAAAGCTACAAAAAAAAATAAAGGAACTGAAAAAAAGGAGATAAAAGGTATAGGTGAATCCAGTAGGTAAAATCAACAGAAAAGCTTGTGAAATTTCATTTAGGGACTAGACATGAAACCAAAGATTAAACATTTCCTATGGAAAGGTCTTAATAGAATTCTTCCTGTCAATGATCTTATCAATCACAAAATAGGCAAAGATAATCCAATGTGTAATGCTTGTGGGGAACGTCCTGAATCAATTGAGCACATGTTCTTCAAATGCAAAAGAGCTACAACAATCTGGAGATTGGCTGCTATCAAGTGGAGATGGTGGGAATTAGTGCAAGAGGCTACAACTATTAGAAAGGACAAAGATGGTGCAACCCTCATAGCTTATATCCTCTGGAAAATGTGGAAACACAGGAACTCCTTTATATTCAATCAAGAAGAAGCTGCATTAGATACAGTCATTGGCAAAGCTATTAACGAATAGCGTGATTATTGAGTTCTAAAACATTACTAAAGAGAGTAAGAAGGAGTTGAGATCCACTGAAACAGATTTACCACTATATTAACTCAAAACTCAGTACTTCTCCCAAACAGTTAGAATTTTTGTCAACACTACTAGTCAATTAGCAACACTAGAGTTAGTATAAGTATTGTGGCTAAGGACTCCAATGGTAAGCTGATAACCACATGGGCGTCGAGTTCTGATCAGGGAAAGGATCCAATTTTGATGGAGGCTAAAGTTATAAGATTAGTGCTATTCAAAACCAAAGCTAAGCTCTATTCAAAGCCAAAGCTAAAGGATGGGATGATATTGTAATTAGCTCCATCACCAGAATGATCATCCAAAAAATATCCTCAAGAGATTCTAATGATGTTCATCTGGGTACTGTGTAGGAAGATATTATTGAGATGTGTAATCTTCTTGTTAGGATCTCTTTTGTCTTAATTCCAAAAAATTTACGTAGGATAGCTAAACATTTATCTAGATTTGCAATTTCATCAGATACTAAAAGATTGGATTAAATGGAAGATGTTCTTTCTCTTGTGACTTTTAAAGTTTGTGCATAATGAAATTTAAGCAGTTGTTCTTTTGTAAATGGATATTTTTATATCAATAGAAAGGAACATGTTATCGTTTTTGGCAAAAAAAAAAAAGACAATCTTATTCTGGTCAATATGTAATTTGTTGTGTCTTAGAAGCATTAATTGAACTTTTATTAAAAGATGTAGATAGAGGCCTTTAATTTTTTTGCAAATCATGCAAGGTACCAATTTCGATACATATTATTTTGAATGATAAGAAAAATACGAAAAACTCACTAAAGAGGCACAAAAGTAGTTGGAGTCTGAACTTGACTTAATAACCTAGTAAATCTTGGACCCAATCAATATATTATGTATTCTTTATTTCTCTTTCAAACAAATGTGGGACAAGTAATTTAACAATAACTCAATAATCCCCCCTTCATCGGAACTAAGCTTCGTAATCATGCCTACCTTTCCAAACAAACATCTTCATGGACTCACTCATCTTGTATTCCGCTTCACATAAATCGGACCTCTAGGTAATCCAACACCATGAAGATGTTGAACCCCAGTTATGTTAATCATGTTTTGATGATGACCAAATCACACTAATGGTTTAATAACAAGTGTACAGAAAAACAGGTAGGTTCGGACGCAAATGACAGTCCGAACAAAACAAGCACAAGACTTCACGGACGCAAATAACTGTCCGAGTGATGAGTATAAGAGACAGCACTATAGCCGTTTTTGAGGCTTCAGATCTGTTGTCCAAGGTTGGGAAGTAGCCCCCTGATATTTGGCAACTATAAATACCCCTAGGTCTGAATTAATTAAAAGAAGACTTCTACATTGATTACAAACAATTCTTGAGCTATTTGGGAGAAATAGTGGGTACAAGTGTTGTAATAGTGTAGGTAGTGTGAAAAGAGCTTAGAAGTGTAAAAGTTCTTCAAGTGTAAGAGTGGAGAGATAACAATTGTAGCAAAGGGAGGTTGTGAGAGTAAAACTTTTGGCTCAACTAAAGGAAATTAGTGTGAGCAAGAGTGATCCTCATTTGTGTACAAGAGGTTATTGTCTCACCTACTTTGAAGAGTTTTTTAGTGGCTAAACTTCAAGTTGTGAACTTGGTAGTTGCCTTGTAAGAAGCTCTTTGTAGTTGCAAGCTCCAAGCTTGAGAAGCTAGGGAGTTTGGTTTGATTATCTTAATCTCAATATTCTTATTTGTTCTTTAAGCTTAAATTGTTGAATATCTATTGAATTCATTTGTGCTTAAGTCTTTTCATTTGGGGCATAAAGTTTGAATTTCTATTAAGCACATAAAAAGGTTTCTTTTTGGAGATAACCTAATTCACCCCCCCTCTTAGGTTGCTTTTGGGGCCAACAGAAGAGACAATTACATGTCAACTTTGAAAACAAACTGGTCACTTACAAAAAGTAAACCAGGCTTGCCATCAGAAACTCTGATATTAGATTTGTGGAGAAAAATCTGAAAAGGCCTAGAAAAATAAGCCCAATACAAAAGTTGGAGCTCAACTTTGACTTAAAAGATTAAACCAATAGGTCTTGAATCCCATTTATATATTAAGCACTCTTTGTTTCTCTTTTAAATTAAATGTGGGACAATTAATCTGCCATGATCCCAACAAAAGCTTCACATGGAGATACAGAGGGATTCACGGAATGTAAATAAAATCTCAATTTATATAAAAAATTTTTAAGCAAATATTCTTTTTAAAGAATCTTGAATTGATTGTACATCATAAACTTTTGACAAGCACATGATGCTTTTCCGTGAATCACCTCGCAGTGGCTAACATACAAAACTTAGTACATCAAATGATTGAAAAATCAATATATCAAGGAAAACTTGCTTGCATTGAAAGAATGGAACAATACACAAAATTTGATCAAAGATTGTACAAATTTAATTCGATTAATGACATATTGATGCACTAATGATGATGGAAAGAAAGGAAAACTTTAATGGATAAGCTTTCCAATGAATATATACTTGGCTAATCTCTTTCACTCTCTTTTTGGAGAAAAATAACATATGCTGGTACAAAAATGTAATCAATAGGGTACTTACCCTTAAAAGATATTCAGAAAAATAGATCCCTCCATGAAAGAAAAAAGTCTTTGTTATTGTACAATGCGAAGTATAGTGGCGTAACTAGGATTTGAACCTGATGGCGCTCAGGATTAGAGTTTGGCATGTTTCCAATGATTGTTTTGGAAGTGCTTACGTGACAGCTCTATTAAGGGCAATTATGTAATTTAAGCATGATTAAGTTACTGTAGCATGTTGGCCCAGTACCTCTCATGTGTATTTATAAATAAGGGGCTTAGGTGCCAATGTCCATACAACAATTATTCTCTTGTAATTTCTTCATAATCAATTCTCAAATTCTCTCTTCAGCTCTCTACTTTCTCTCTCTACTAATTTCTCTCTTCATCATTTGTCGCCGTCAGCGGGGATCAAGCATTCTCAATTTTTTCACCTACTTACAGCAATTTTCTCTATCAGCTTTGCTTTTGAAAAGATGAAGAATTGAAACACAAGAAGCACTGCTAGCAAGGAGGCCAAAACAAGCAATCCTTATTTTTTACTTCACCATGATGAGGTAGAAGACTTTGGAGCATCCACCGAAGCACAACAGAAACAAAATGATATTTTGAAATACATTACTGATCACTTTGAGTCCTTTAGAGCTTTTGTCGAGCAGCGCGAGAATCAAACTCTTATACGCTTTAACCAAGCGATAAGAGCCACTAGCCAAACAGCTATCTTCCATTCCGAAGACCTAGAAAACGCCATGAGTTCAAGCGACCTCTGGCACAAAATCATGAAGCCCCGCTTGGACAACAGATCTGAAGAATCGCACTCAAAAACTAGCAAAGCAGAAAGAGTGTCAGTGCATGGTCCTCGAAAAGCACCATCATAGAGGTCCCTCCTCGGCTATTTTAAAACAGCTCAAGGAGCAGAGCCTCGAGAATAAAATTCAATAGATTTTGAGAAAAAAAACCTAATGTTGCTTGCTTCCACTCCGATAGAAGTAGATAGAGATCCATTCACAATCTCTATAAAGATTGAGCCCTTCCTAATCCAATTTAAATTGCTCAACCTTGACAGATACAAGGGTGACTCTGATACGTTTGATCATTTACAATATGTGGTGGCTGTCACTAGCCTCTACGGCTATAGTGACGCTATCCGCTGCAAATTATTTGCCACCATTCTTCGTGGTCTTGTGCAGAAATGGTTTTAAGAGCTGCCAACAAACTCAATTGTGACTTTTCATGAGCTACCAAAGTTCTTCTCATCTCGGCCACTTCCAAAGTAAATCAGTGTTGCAGAAGGACACCTCGCACCTCATGAACATCTGCCAAAGAACTAACGAGCCTCTGAACAAGTTCGTTGATCACTTCAATGATGAAGTGATCTAGATAAAAATGTTTACGAGAAAATCCTAATTGTTGCTTTTTGCAGTGGCATCTGACCTTGAAGTTTCAACGCCGAATTGGTGAAGAGGACGCTAGGTACTTACTCTGAGCTGTTGGATATGTCATCAGAATTTGTACGGGGTAAGGAGTCCAACAAAACAAAGAGAGAAATGTATGATTCTCAAAAAGAGAGTAATCTAAGAACTCCATACTCTTCTACCTCTAAAAAGCCAAAACTCATTGACAGATTGAATTATCCCGACAGCAGACCATTAGCAAATCAGATAGTTTGTCCGAACAATAATATTGAGAACCGACCTCCGAAAATAAGAGTTCTACTGAACTTAGATTTTACACCATTGTATACTTCAAGGTGGGAAATTGTACTAAGTACAACACCACTTGGAATCCTTGATCCTCCTTCTCCGATGCTAACAGGACCCAACCAAAGAGACAAATCAAAATATTGCACATTCCATGGCCAGCATAGCCATGACATGGAGTCCTACAATCATTTGAAGGTCGGGATAGAAAAAGCAATCCAAGAAGTGCATTTGCAGCAGTTTATTAGCCGAACTGCCTTAAAATTTCAAAGGAATGCCAATAACAGGGTTAATCAGGTGTAGCCTCAGCCATATCCTGATTAATAGCCGAATGTGTATGATCAAAATAGAAACAATTCCCCAACTTAAGATGAGTAGATCCGCGTAGTCGAAGTAATAAATACTATAACTAGGGACCGGGGACTGGAGATTGTAGCAATGCAAGGAAGAAATATGCAAGGTATGTGCTCCAAGGTAAAGATCGGGTAAAGCGATTAAAACTGTTTATGAGCTTCGGGTACACCTTAGAGGATCCTGTCCCCAGCTAAAACCTGCTGATCCGATCTGACTTGAACCGAAAAAAGAACAGTCCCCGAACCGCATTCTAAAAGCGGTCGGGTAGAGGGTCGGGTCACTCAGGTTGAGGGTCGGTAACGGGTCACATTTTTGTGACCCGCTGGGTACTCCACCCGGTCCATTTTAGGGGCAATTTTGTAAATTTGATTAATAAGGTTTCATTAGAAATTAATATTGATTAGGGTTATTGGCAGTCTCTCACCTCTTCTTTTTCAGTTCTTTGTCTTTTCTTCCTCTTCCTCCTCAATCATCTCTTCCCTTTCTCTTTCTCGCATCATCATTTCTCGCACTCTTGTCTGTTGAGATGTATTTTGTGATTTAATTATTGTTGCTATTGGTTTGTTGCTACTTGTTAGTTTGTTGATATTGGAATGTAATATTAGGATGTATTTTGTGAGTTAGATTTAATTGTTGTTGACTTAATTGTGAAATTAAATTGTCTAACTATTATTATTTAATTTTTTATATTTTGTTACTAGTGAGGGTCGGGTACGTGGTCAACCCGACCCTCTACCGGGAACCTGCTTTGCATGGCCAGACCGGGTAGAGGGATGAAATTTTTTGACCCGGTCAGTGAGGGTCGGGTACTTTTGTTACCTAATGGACCGAGTACCAGGTCCATGAACACGCCTATCCCCAGCTGCATGCCACACTATGACCCCGTGGTAATTCATGTACAAGTGGCTAGTTATGAGATGCACCAAGTGTTTATGGATACTACGAAAGCTCAGCTGACATCATCTTCTGGGATGCTTGGAAGAAGATGGACATGGACTTGTCCTTGATAAAACCCTTCAAGACTCATCTAGGTGGCTTCACAGGGGACTCAATCATGCTGGAAGGCCAAATAATGCTTCCACTGACCCTTGGAACTCTCCCGAAGAACAGGATCGAGATGATTAATTTTGTCATCATGAAAATGGATAGTTTCTACAGCATGATCCTCAGTTTACCCACGCCATATACATACAGGATCCTTTTGTCCGTTTTCCATATTGGAATCAAATTTATGTTGAGGGATGAATTGGAAGGCACAGTGATTGGAAACCAGACTGCAAAAGGCTCGGGCATGCTGCATGATGTCCTTGAAGTCCCAATCACAAACTATGCCCTTCGCTGATAAGGCTTTCTTACAAACATTCGACACTCTATCCACCTTGGGCATACCGAAAGAGCCAATGACCGACCCGAGGAGAGAAGGAGAAGAAATGGGGCTTTCAAGGAGCATGCATGAAATACCAGAGTCACCTGAGCCTAAGGGGAAAGAAAAGGCTAAGAATGAGCCGCAGGACGAGGTGCTCATTGAGGTGATACCAATGGATCCGAGCATCCCAAAAATAAAGATAAAAATTTGTGCAATTCTACTAGCAGAATTTAAAACTCTTCTATTCAAACTTCTCACTGAGTACAAGGACATATTCGCTTGGACTGTTGAGGATATGCCTTGCATTCCTCAAGAAATTATTGAGCATAAACTTGGAGTAGACCCAGCGTACAAGCCTATCAAGCAGAAAAAGCGCCTCTTCGATCCAGAGCATAGTTTAGTAATTGAAGCCGAGGTGGATAAACGATGTGTACACTTTTAGTGACAAAAATCCTTAGAGAAATATTATATCTAACCTGATTTTGTTATCCTGTCCTTGTAACTAAACAAGACTCGTTGTGGCTATGTGCCAAGACTTCACTGATCTTAATAAAGCCTATCCAAGGACAGTTACCCTACATTCGGATTGATACAGTAGTAGATTCTTTTGTTGGATTTTATGTTTTACGTTTTACATTTTACATTTTTGGATGCATTTAAAGGGTATCATTAGATGTACATGGCAAAAGAAGATAGAGAAAACTTTCTTAATAACAGACTGGCACGTATTGTTATACAACAATACCCTTCAGATTTAAAAATGTAGGAGTCACCTACCAGAGACTCGTCAATAAAGTGTTCAAGTCTCAAATTGGACGAAACATGGAGGTATACATAGACGATATGGTGGTAAAGAGCCGAACATTTGAAGAGACTTTGGAAGATTTGAAAGAGACCTTTGAAACATAAAGGTCAATTCAAATAAGGCTGAATCCCCAAAAGTGTACTTATTTGGGGTCTCCTCTAAAAAATTCTTGGAGTTCATAGTCTTTCATCGGGGAATTGAGGCAAACCAGAAAAAAATGCAAGCTATAATCGACATGAAGACTCCTACTTCGGTCAAGGAAGTTCAAAGACTAACTAGAAGGATGGCAGCCCTAAATTGATTATTATCCAAATCAGCAGAAAGAGGCCTACCATTTTTCAGCTTATAAAGAAGACGGAGAACTTCCGATGGACAAAAGAAGTTGAGAAGGCCTTTGAAGAGCTTAAGAAATATTTGAGTAACTTACCAAAGTTCGTGTCTCCTAAAAAAAGAGAACCACTATACCTGTACATTTCAATTGGAAATTTGGAAATCAATTGGGTTCTCATAAAAGATGATGAGCACGGCAAGCAATGTCCCATATATTTCACAAGCAAGGTGCTTCAGGGGCCGAAAAAGAATTACTCGCTCATCAAAAAAGCTACCTTCTCCTTGGTAATGTCAGTTTGACAAGTTGAGGCCATATTTTCATCGACAATCACAAAATAATTGTCCCTTGGCCATTTGCCCAATAGGGAATAGACATTTTGGGGCCACTACCAACGGGAATAGGCAAGATTGAATTTTTGGTAGTATCGATTGACTACTTCACCAAATGGATCGAAGCCGAGCCTTTAGCCTCAATTTCTGAAAAGGCAATGGAGAAATTCTTTTGAAAGAATATTGTTTTCCGATTCAGAATCCCTTCTGTTCTTATATCCGAAAATAGAAAACAATTTGAAGGCAAACCTTTCAAAAGCTTCTATTCTAACCTCGGAATGAAATAGCATTTAACTTCGGTGGCATACTCGCAAGCGTTGGGCAAATATAAATCTGTAAGCGAACCCTACTGATGAGACTCAAAACTCGACTGGAACGGGTTAAGAGTGTGTGGGTAGAATAACTGTCTAATGTCTTATGGGCATATTGAACCACTTCCCGAACAGCCAATAGACACATACCTTTTAGCCTGGTCTATGATTTTGAAGCTGTCATTCTTGTTGAAATCGCTACTTGCTATTAGCCCGAGTAGTACAATGTGACTTTGGACAAAATGATGACGCCCTAAGGACCAATTTGAATATGCTGGAAGAAAGATGGCTAGATGCATCTCTTCGAGAAAACAAATACAAACAAGTTATAGCTCGGCAGACTTAAGCATAGATACTTGCGACCTGGAGGCTTGGTGCTTCAAAAAAATGAAGCAAGCTAGTTAAAGGATCAAAAAAATTAGATCCGAATTAGGAATACCCTTATCGCGTTATAGAGGCTCATAGATTGGGCTATTACAAGCTCGTAGACATGAAAGGAAATCTTGTTCCCAGAATGTGGAATATTGTAAAATTGAAAAAATATTATCAAGGAATGTAATAAAATTCTTTTTTTATGAAAATAATTGATTCTTGAATAAGTGCATGAACGAGTATATAAGAATATAGGAAGGTTGAGACCTAGTAGTCTCCCCTCAAGAAAAATGAACTACCCGACCTACCGATGTACTAAAGACTTCTTTAAATTTGGACCAATCCAATACAAAAAGAAAGAAAGAAGTTAGAAGGACTGAGACCTAGTGGTCTTCCCTCAAAAAAGTCAAACTGTTCCCAGCAGTCGATGTGCTAAAGAGGTTCGGATCAGGTTCAAAATGAAAAGAAAAATAATTTTAGTAGGGCTAAGATCTTCTGGTCTCCCCTCAAGAAAAGTGAACCATTCCGACACACCGATGTGCTAAAGAGGCCCGGACTAGGTTAAAAATGAAAAGAAAAATAAAGTTAGGAGGGCTGAGACCTACAAGTCTCACCTCAAGAAAAGTGAACCGCTCTGACTCGCCTATGTGTTAAAGAGGTCCAGATTAGGTTCAAAATGAAAAGAAAAATAAAGTTATCAGGGTTGAGACCCTACTGGTCCCCCTCAAGAAAAGCAAACCGCTCCGACCAGCTGATGTACTAAAGAGATCCAGACCAGATTCAGAATGAAAAGAGAAATAAAGTTAGGAGCGCTGAGACCTACTGGTCTTCCCTCAAGAAAAGCACAAGAACAACTCCAACCCACCAATGTGATAAAGAGGTCCGAATTAGATTCAAAATGAAAAGAAAAATAAAGTTAGGAAGACTGAAACCTACTGGTCCCCTCTCAAGAAAAGTGATCGCTCCGACCTGCCAATGTACTAAAGAGGTCCAAACTAGGTTCAAAATGAAAAGAAAAATAAAGTTAGGAGGGCTGAGACCTAGTGGTCCTCCTGCAAGAAAAAGAACTACTCTGACCCGCCAATGTGTTAAAGAGGTTTGGACCAGTTTCATACAAAAAAAAGAGAGAAAGATAGCAGGGTTGAGACGTAGTGGTCCCCTTTCAAGAAAAATAAACCGATCCAACCCTTGAGGTCACTGGATAGGTTCAGAAGACCTAGTGGTCTCTTATCAAGAGCAATGAACCGATCTAACCCTAAAGGTCACCGGATAGGTTCAGATCAAATTCAAGAAAAGGAAAAAAGAAAAAGAAAAAGCAGGACACAAGTACTTAAATGCAAGGTTTGCTCATTTAACTGGGTTGAATGTGAAAAAACGAGAGTTGCTCATTTAAAGATTTGCTTAAGTTTTATGATAAACCAGCAGAATAGCTATTATAAGTTTGTTAGTTTATATACTTGGTACTTAGTGTATCTGGCATAGTTTTAAGACGAGAAGACAACAAATTGAAGCAAGAAAAGAATGAAAATAGATTGAAGTGCAAAAAACTCAAAATTTTATTAAGCTGAAGAGGCCCTAGCTATTACAAAATTGATGGTTACAAAAGAGTATAAGGTTCTACACTAGAGGGTTCGGCCGATGAAGTGGAAGTTGGATTCACAGGTTTAGACTCAGCCTTGGGAGTAGTGGATCCAAGCTCAGCATTCTCTGAGGTTGTAACTTCAGGAGCTCCCGGGATCGGTACTTGAGCCCTGAATTGTGCTTGAAGATTGTTGAAGACCTCGTCATTGACTGAATCATCATAAGGTAGACCCTTGTACAGATCCGAATTCTTCACCAAGTGATCGCATGCCATGATGAAGACCTTCTTCTTATAGCTTATGAATGCCTTTAATATTGCGTCTGCCTCTTTTGAAGTGACGAAAGCATTTCTACCTCGGATCATGAGCTCCTTCTCCCGAGAATTGAACTTCGCCTTAGCCATTTCAGCTTCCTCTTGGAGTTGAAGGATCCTCTTCTCTTGCTCAGCAATCTTCTTGTCTAGATCACTGATATTATGGCAGAACTTTTCTCTGACCTCTTCCAACTTGATTCTCTACTCATCGTACTTCTTGTCGGCCTCTATATTGTACTTCAACTCGTTTGCCTGCAGGCCTCTTTCATCTTCTGGCTCACTTTGGCCTTAGCATGAGCCAACTCTTGCTTTATGGAGTATATTGTGGAATTGAGGATGTTCTACCGCTCGACAATCGTGGGCAAAATTGTGATGGCTTGAAACATAAAAGAACAAGTCAAGATCTTACAGAGGAACCAAGTATATGAATTTTGAAAAGAAGAATGGAAGGGGAACAGAGGTACTTACGTTCATCAAGCTGACGTGTAGCTGTTTCTAGCCTTGGTTGGGGTATGAGCCTCTTCATGTAGGCCACATTCAGAGGCATGGCAATGAACTTCACCTACTCTCGAGCCACTCTCACGAACTGTGATCGATCGTTAATATCGATGGAGAAGTGAGTCGAAATTGAGTATTTCCCAAGGTAAAAGGGCTCGGGAGTGGGTCAATAGACATTTGAGCCCATGGGAGATCTCTTGACCCAGCTGACCTTTTCTATTCCTTGGGATTGTATTTTCTGCCTCCTAAAAAGTTGAAAAGGCAAAGGTTAGCCAGAAGTTAATACTGCACAGTCCCCTTTATAAGAGACTTAAGGGAAACAAATCTTACTGTACGCAGTGATGTATTGTTTGTTTAGGGAAAGATTCTTGGAAGTCTCCCCAAGGACACTCACTATCGTGCCTGGGCCTGCAGGTCTTGGAAGGGAAGGAGTTGAGGTCGGGGTGCCCGAGGAAAAGGGGCTAGTCTCGATTGCAGAGGCACTAGTAGCTTTCCTACTTCCATCTTTTTCTTGTAGTCCAGACTATTTCTGACTCAGGTCGGGCAACTGGTTGAATCTCCAAAGTGACTGTCTGGTTGTCACTGAGCCCTCTGAAGTAGGCTCCACCTCTGAGGTAAGGTCTACAGTTGTAATTGGAGAGGCACCAGTACTAGCCGAAGTGACACTTAATGTTGCAGAAGAGGACCCGCAGGTGGAGGATGGTGTAAATTGGTTGAAAGGACTTGCACCTTTGCTGAGGTGGTGGAAACAACCCTCTCAAGAATGCTCGAGCTCTACAAAAAGAGAAGATCATTAGTTTGGATATTTAAAAAAAATGGGAAGAGGACAAAAACATGGATTTTTTACAACCTTAATGAGGATCGTAATCCTTAGGAATATTGTGAGAAGGAAACAATCCAGCCTAGGCCAAGATGTTGTTAGAAAGGATGGTGGCTGGTTATGGAAGTTTATTCTAAGGTTGGACTCGATGAGTCTCTTAGCGTCATTGGAATCCGAAAATGAGGCATTTTTTGCAGTTTTAAGTTTTCTTTAACGAGGCTCCGGGGACCTAGGGACATAGGAGGATCTAAATAACGAATGAAGAAAAAAGACTTCTTCCAATCATGAATGGAAGAAGGGTTCCTTGAGGTGAGCTATTTGCCTAGAGCTCGGGGAGAAACATCAAAAAAAAAATCCCTTCGTGGGAGAAAGTTTCTGCATCATCCTAAAGGTAATAAGGAAAGAGGTATATTGTATAATTTACAAAGAAAAGAAAATCCAGCAATAAGTCAGATAGGATTGGGGGTCAGTTGGGATACATTGATATCCCAATGGTCAAAAAGTTGTGCCAAGAGAGGAATGACGGGGAGCCTCAGCCCTGCCTCAATTTGCTCCTAGTAAACAGTTAAGTAACTAGGAGATTGCAAGTGACCTCAGTCCTCGGGGGTTGGAAATTTGATATGTACATTCTTAGGGAATCGGTACCTATCCCTAAGAATTTTAATATCTTCGGGCTCAAGGGTGTTCAAGGTATTTAGGATTTGAAGGTTGGAGTAGTCATTATATGGAGGTTCGACTGAAGGAAGTTTGGGTGGAAAATTCAAGGAAACTACAGCAAGAAGGGCTTTTTAAATGGGTTAAGCAGTCTATTCGTTTCATTTGTAGGGGAAGGGGGCTGAGGAGTGCTTATGAGTGAAGAAAGAGTGAACGTATCAGCTATTTCTTCTGGTTGAATGTGAGAAGAACTTGGAAACTTGGACTTTGCCGAAGAAAGGTGCAGCGGATGATGTCCAGTTTGGCAACGGACAAGATGATTGGCCGAAAAGTGAGAGATTCACAGGAAAAAGAGTGCGAGTGGTGGCATAGAGAGTGATTTGCTCAGAAAGGAGGAAGTGATGCAAGGAGAACGGAAGGAAGATTTTGCAAAAGAGGTTGCTGAAGGGAAAGTGAAGGCAAAAATAAAGAGAAAAGTGAGACTGTAGGGCAAAATAGAGTATAAATAGTGCAGGGTCTCTGTCTCGATTGTTCCGTAGTTGG
This sequence comes from Cinchona pubescens, assembly GCA_025175665.1. NCBI lineage: Eukaryota > Viridiplantae > Streptophyta > Magnoliopsida > Gentianales > Rubiaceae > Cinchona > Cinchona pubescens. The sequence goes on along the minus strand of JANKKI010000554.1, from coordinate 229,104 downwards.
GTAGAAAAAATGAAAATTTACTAGTTGCCTAAATATTGCGAAAAAAATGGAAAGTTAAGAGACATTTTGAAATTTAAAATGAGTTAAAATAGGGTTTGCCTTTTGAAGAAGCAATAAAAGATGGTGAAAAGAATGAAGTGTTGCGTAGTAAAAAGCATTAATGGCGCAGTGCAGTAAATATAATAATGGCGCATGGGGACTCAGTGAGCCACAGGCAATATGGAGGAGTAATCATTACAAAACAGTCGACTTCATAGGGAAACTCGCCATTATGGGAAAAAAGAAAAAGTTTCGGGTTCTGTATTGAATGCTTCAGAAAAGCTCGAGGCTCGTACATGTTTTAGCTAGGGAAATATGCTCCTCAGTTCAACGCATCATGGTCTCGGTTCGATAGATAACAACTGGCAAACCGAGCTTAAGCATCATGACCTGAGAAAAGTTGGAGGGGACTTCTATTGGTTATCATTAGCTCGGCCCCAACCCCAAGGTTCGACACCAAGCCGACGGGACTATTGATGGTTCTTAGGATTGCCAGAGTTTGGCATATTTCCAATGATTGTTTTGGAAGTGCTTACGCGGTAACCCCATTAAGGGTAATTATGTAATTCAAACATAATTAAGTTAGTAGGATGTTGGTCCAGCACCTTTCATGTGTATATATAAATAAGAGGTTTGGGTGCGAAGATCCATACAATAATTATTCTCTGGTAATCTCTTCATCAATCAATTCCCAAATTCTATCTTAAGCTCTCTACTTCCCTCTCTACTAATTTCTCTCTTCATCAAGGGCAAAAATTTACAGAGTGAGGGTTAGGGACAATAGTGTAAAATTGCAAACAACTTAGGGAGAGCCAAATGAAAACTTTATAAAATTTATAATTACAAAGCATAATTTTTCTAAAATGTAGAGGGGACAGTGGCCCCTTGCCTCCTTATACCTCCACCCCTAATAGAGTAGGTATTTAAATTGTTGAATATCTAAATGATTGGATGATTGAAGAAAAACGTAATGACAGCATTAATACCCACAAGATAGACTTTACTCATCAAAAAATGCAGCAACTATACACCCTTAAACATTATCTTACTTATAAAAAACAACTACATAAACTAATCAAAGATTAACTTTCTAAAACCTCGTACAAGCATATTCTTCATTTTCTATGATCTAAGCAAGACAAAGATTAAGTGATGAAATGTAGAGATCAATCGATCAAAAACTTGGATGTTAACCTTTTTCAGTCTAATATCAAATCCATCCTCTATGATTAACAACACACCATCCTTAACTATGGCTATACCGGAATTAGGCCAGTAATCCAATGGATGTAGCCAACAATTACTGTAACATCATCGTACTTGCCTCCCATGTACAACTTAGAATCTGTCCAGCATCAATGGCTGCTTGCGTGAACGGACTAATAAAATCATCCAAACGATAAAGTTGCCGTGCAAGATTCACTAAAGTCCAAGCTGTCAACTCCGGTGGGCAATCTTCTTCAAGACAAGAGTTCATTGCATTCTCAATTTGATAAGAAAAGCCACATATTGTCAAACAATTCGTCAGTAGCCGCCACAACAACAACTTTTGGCTCCACTTTCACAACAATTTTTTGAACCTAAATCGGGTTGAACCCATCACAATCCTACGGAGAATTGAACTTACTCTGTTGAATCGATGAACGGTATACAATTTTACCCATAGTTATCAAAAACCCTGTATGCTAGGAAATGCGATATGGGTACGGAAATGTGATTCATCACTTTTTAAAGTATCGAATATGAAGGAGTAGGCTTAGTCGATACGTTGCGATAGGTCACTTTTTAAAAAAAGTTGCTACATTATAGGGATAAGAAGATAGTTGATAGTATATAGTATTAAATGTCTAATAAATATTGAACTTTTAGTGACTAGAGAAAAGAAAATGTTCAATTTTTAAGAACTACTATCCTCAATCCAATACTAAATAGTTCTAATTAGGTAAAGTTAGAGAATATTTTCTCATTTTCTCAATAAATAAGGATTTGCTACCTTTGACGTTCGAAATATAAATCGCGTCATTTCGGTACACAAATGTATCGTGTTTCGATATGCATAAATCGGTATGCAGTTTGTAGGGGTGGGGAGAGTTGCTGGTAACTATGATTTTACCTCTCTTATGACAAGAAATCTGCTGTCTTCCAAGTTCACAGCGTGCAAGAACTTGTTCTTGAGCCTTATAATGCAAGCTGTTGACAACCCTGTTGATTCTGTATTCAAGAAAGCTTTGTTCAGAACTTGCTTGACATCCACGGCACCTTTCCGATGATATTCTTGAACTAAAAAAAGCAGCATTATCCATTAGTTCTCATGTGTAGATGTTCGAATCAATACCCTTTTTGGCCCAACTTCCAATACCGTCTGCTATGCCGATCATTTGTTGTCTATTGCAGATGAAATGGGCATCTTCTCCTAAGGATTTGAGAGAGTTTTTTTTAGGAAGATAGCATGAGTGAGCTTCATCTTCAAGTTTCTTTGGGTACTGCAGAATGCTTCAATAGATCATTATCATAGTAGTGCAAAAAATTCTTTGCTACTTATTAAAGAACATGGTCTTCCGTTTCAAAACTAATTGGTGATAAGTAGAGTTGCCTATGAATCTTATTAATTAGTATAGAATCTCTTAACTAGTCGATGTGGGATATTTGCATTTTAAAACCCACTCTCACACATGACTAGGATTAACACCCCCTCTTACAAATGAGAGGGTTGAAATAAGAAAACTGAAGGCCTAACCCAAACTAGTGAACATGGGTATTGGCCTGACCGATACCCATGAAGTCAAATCCAATACCATAACCAAGAGAAGCATTGACTTGGTAAAAACCCACGAAGCCAAGTCCAATGCGCAAAAGAATCCAGGTCATGTGTGGATAGAAAAACACATGAGACTAGTTGTGATACCATGTTAAAAAATATGAGTTTTCATCTCAAAACCAATTGGTGATAAGTGGAGTGACCCATGAATCTTATTAATTGGTCCATAATCTCTTGACTAATTGATGTGGGATATTTGCACTTCTAGCTAACGCTACTCATTCTATATTGTGGAGTAAGTATTACAGACATTTAAATAATTGAAAAGTAATGAAACTTACCTACTTTTCACTCATCTTAATAGTTATCATATCCACTCTACATTGTGGAGTGAATAGTTAAGATTTACTCCATTATCATGATGATCATTGGGAGAATACATCTTCACCAACCTAAGTTTTTTCTTGATGTCATGAGGGTTGCCATCAGAGGTAGAAGATTTTGTGTATTGGATTTCAGGAAAACTGATTGATCAGAAGATATAGAAACAATAATATTATTGACAACATATGGCACAACGTATATTATGTACTGCAAAGCAATAGGAAATAGGTAATCCTAATCCTATTAACTTTATAGGTAATTTAAAATACCTTAAAAATTTGGGTAATAAGGACAGGTTCGCTAGTTTAAGTAACTCTAGACCACTACTTGTGAGGCATTGATAATACTAGAGGACAAGTATAGTTAACAAAAATGAGAAAACCTGCTAATATTTGAGGACAATCAGACTATCTTGTGGAGTCTCAAGTATAGGCCTACCTACAACAAGGTTTAGTGGTGGTTATCGAGCAATCAATGTTATTTTAATAATTGTTTAATAATAAATGGGAGGGATTCATTTATATTGGGTGACTCACTTTATTAAAAATAAGAAGAGTCATATTTCTTCAAATGAGAATTTCTTATTAATTCTTAACCAACTACTAAAATGATTAATAATTGTTCAATGATCAATATAAATATTACCCCTACCAATACTAGCTTAATTAGGACCACACTAATGGTAAGGTGTAAAAATGAGAACATCTTACAGTTGTTGGAAATTGAGACCCACCTCCGGATGCTCATTGTTAAACTTTTTTAATGCTAAATTAGTGACTTCAATAATAAATTAACACGTGAATTTATATTTTTTTTCATACATCCATTTCATTTATTTTGTTACAAATTAACTTTTAAGGTCAAACAATCAATTCTTAAAGAATAATTCTTACCAATATTTATTTGATTTTTAATGAAATTTCTTTAATAGAAGTAAAATTTATATTAAATATTAACATATATAAATATAAAAATTTGAAACAGTTCAATGTGTATAAATTTGAATTTTAAAAATTTAATATATTGACCAAAAAAGTTAAAAAATGACAATATAAATAAAACGCATAGAGTATTAATTCTTGTTAAACTCACTTTTCACCTTATATTATGATAACCATTTGCTACTCGTTTAATATTCACTAATAGTTGGAAAGTTGTGAATGTATAAAGACACCATTTTTTTATATATATATATAAAGACACCATTTATTATTAGATACCAAAAAAAAAAAAAAACATTTTTTATTAGAATTTTCATCTTTGTAAAGATGAATTAACACTTGGAAGACATCAAAAATAATAAAATTGGTATATATTACTGATACATCAACAAAATCATTATAAATTCACGTAATTATATTTATATATATATATATAACATTGTAATAAAACAAGGAAGAAAATAAAGGAAGTGTTTGGTTAATAGTTATGACGAGAAAGGAATGGAAATCATAATTAATGATATTTATAGATATTTGTTTAGTTAATCATTACGAGAATCGTTCTAAAAGTATTAGAAAATGTCTGCTCTCATTCCTTGTGACTTGAATTTTAAATTAATTAATTTATCAATATAATGGAACACATTCCTTATTTAAACGCTCTCGTTCCTTGTGACTTGAATTTTAAATTAATTAATTTATCAACATAATGGAACACATTCCTTATTTAAACAAAGCAAGTGATGGAAAATAACATAAATGCATACTGATAGTGAAATTTATGATACCATTCCGATTCTAATTTTCGAATACAAACCAAACATCTTCCAAGTATTGTTTACAAATTACAAGAAAAATGATCATTTGTGACTTGCATTATTTTGTACATCACAAATGTAATCACTCTGTGACACTAAAAGTCACAAAAACTTATAATTTCAAGTCACAAATAATAGTATAACATTTATTTCCAAGTCACAAATAATTTTTATGACTTTGTAGACAGTGACCATCATTTGAGAGTCACAAAACTCATATGTGACTTGCATTTTAATTTGTGACTCTCAAATAATAGTCACCGTCTACAAAGTCACAAATGGTATTTGTGACTTGTAAATGGAAGTCACATTATTATTTATGACTTAAAATTACTAATTTTCGTAATTTGTCGTGTCACAAAATAATTGAATTCGTGACTATCAAAATTATACAAGTTACAAAAGGTAGATAATTCTTGTTTGACCCTAGCTAAAATATATAGCCAACTACAACCGTAACATCACCTGTCTTGCCTCCGTTAAAACGCTGGAAATCTAGCCTCCACGGCTGCTCTTGTGAAATAGTCCTTTCGAGGAGATAGCTTTCGAGGACACTTGAGTAGGGACTCGGCCAACATCCACGGTAGTTTCCAATCTTCGCTATATACTCAATCATATCACGATATAAATTATCGAACAATCCAAAGTCAGTCGCGGCCACAAGAATATCGCCAGATTGCACCTCTGAAACAATTTCCTCCGCTAATTCCGGAGTGTACCCTGTAGACATCCCTAATTGGTATCGCCTATATTGGCAGCGCACAAGAAATTGTTTTCGAAAGATATAATGCATGCAGTGCATAACCATTTTACTTTTGTATTCAAGAAAGTTCGAGTAAGTACTTTCTTGAAATTTATGACACTATCAATAAATTGATCTTTATTTAAGATGACCAGAAGGGCATTATCTATTAAGGTTTTTAATAATTCCCCGAATTAATGCCCTCGTTGGCCCAAGATCCAATGCCGTCGGCAAGCCCAATAATTATTTGGTGTCCAAAATAGGTGAAGAAGGCATCTTCACCTAAAGGTTTATCATCAACTTTCATCTCGGGAAGTCAAAAAAGTTGTCTGAAAGTTGTAATTCATCGTCGGGAGGGTTGAGCTTACCTCTCTTTCTGGGTGTGAAATGCGTCACGGTCGTTGATATATTTTACATTTGAACGTTAATTTGATGAATTATGAAGCTAAGTTAATTAGGCTGAAAAGAAATAAAAAGAAAAGAGAATATTGTAAGATTAAATAATTGGGACCATGGCACAGTTTGATTATTTATAGTAGTGTTAGTTTGTGAATCAGAGTAGGATTTGGACTTGCATCTGATGACATCTAGGAAAAAATTTCCTTTTTCTTTTTCTTTTAATTTTCAAAAGGAAACTTTACCTTTTATGGGTAAAGATTTTGATTAACATTGAGAAAATAATACAAAATTGAAGCTAAATATTGATTTCAAGTTGGAGAAATAAATAATAAAAATTGTAGATGTGATGTGATACTCAATTCATGTTTCCTAAGTTATCATTTTTGCCTTGTGCAAACCATGTGCCTTTGAACAAGTTAATACAGATTTCTTTGTACACCCTCATTTTATTTTATGTTTGATAGATAGTCGTTTCATGTATAAAGAAAATAAAATTCATGAGATGTTTGGTTTATGCGTATGAAAGGGAAAGAAATGGAATCAATTTTAATGATATCCATAGATGTTGTTTGGTTAATCACTATGGGAATTATTTTATGGGAATGAAAGTATTAGAAAATGCCCACTTTCATTCTCCACTTGTGATACAGGTTTCAAATTTATTAACTTATCAACATAATAATACCCATTTCTTATTTAAACCAAATAAGTAAAGGGGAATGACATTGTTGGTATAATTTAATTTGTTTAAGAAACTAAAACACAGTTTTTGCAGGATCAGCTAACTTTACGAATCCAATCTCCGACAGCAACAACCACCGTCCTCAATCAGATAGGAGTAGCTACTAGAGTCACCCACAATTTTCACGTTTAAATCCAATAGGTCTATTTATACAACTCTATTTGATAGAATCCCAAATATGTATAGTCGAGAAAATTTTTTCCAACTCAACTTAATGAGTTCTAATGATAATATATATTTTGGTCAATTATAATTATCACTAGATAATTATTTCAACTAAATAATTATCACCATAGGTAATTGTCTCACAAACAATTACTTGATTGTCGAAATATAGTCATTGTCTAACTAATTAATTAAATTAATTAATTATAATATTGTATGCTATGTGGACGTTTACATACAACATCTCTCACTCGTACACATTACATTCAATGAGTTTTATCCATTAATCTTAAGAACTTATCCTCACTATCATACAGGAAATGAAACGTGTGACTAAACGAGAAAAGGTACTAGTGAGATTTTATGTCAAGTTACCATCTTACTAACATAATTCTACTCAATTATTTCGAAATAGTCCAATTTATCTTAATTACACAGAATTTTGCATCTTTGATCCTTCTAATAATAGATTCATGCAAAATTATCTTTTTGTACTCATGGTTATATTCAACAACTAATGTTTATATAACCGCCCGAGCAATGAATTACAAAGTTTTATGTGTAAGTTTAGATAACTTTTCCTTGAATATTCATACTGATAGATTAAAGACTAATTGCTTTCCTAGACATGATGTGTTTCCCTAGATCGCATTATTCTTGACCTTTGGATAACATGCTAAAGAAGCAACATCAACCCTTAATTTCTCATTATAGATTCAAGTCCCAAAAGGTATATAGTTTGGAGAATAAGTCCATAAGGCTTACACAGTGATAAAGCAGGGATCCATTCAATCACTTCCTTTATCAGTCGACTTATAGCACATACAGTATAAAAAGTATGCTATAGTGAGCTCCCACTTAGGTTGTCACACTCTAATTTATACCATACGGAACTTGGACCAGTTACCTCTCAAGACGACTGTCTTGAACCCCAAGATTCAGATCTGGCTATTAACAGGCTATATAAAGTGCGAATACCTTTATTTTCGACTTTTAAGTCTCCTCTTAGTACATAACTAAGGCGACTATGATTAGTTATCCTTACTTGTGTCAATGACAATAAAGAGATCACCACGTTCGGTACCTAGTGATTATTAAGTCTCATCCCACTCGTTGTCTCAACTCTGGGGCGATTTCCCGCATCTAGTAATGAGTGGAATAATCTTTGAGTAGCCTGGTGACAAATTTTCTTAGATATGTGCTTTGAGAAACAATTATGCAAATAATCCACAAATAAGCACTTTATTGTATAAATGATAAACAAATAAATCAAATTTTCAATAGACCTAAACCCTTAATGTGCTTACAGAAAGCATCCTTAGGAATTGGTTTTGTAAACATGTCAGCTAACATATTAGTAATATAAACATGCTTCAACACTACTTGACCTTTGCAATGACGTCATGTATGAAATGGTAGCTTGTGTCAATGTGTTTGATTTTTCCATGATATTTAGGATCTTTTGCACAAGCTATAGCTGCTGTGTTATCACAATGAATCACAATAGATTCATGAAGTTGCCTCATAGTCTTCAAATTTTGTAAAAACCTCTTAAACCAAATTACTTCTTGTATCGTAGCAGTACATGCAAATTATTCAGACTCCATCATGGATAATGACACACATTGTTGCTTTTTGCTACACCATGAAATGTGCTCTTCCACCAAGAATAAAGGCATAGCCTGAAGTGGACTTGCGCTCATCCCTATTTGTTGATCCATCTGCATCACTATCTCTGTCTAATTTGAGACTCCCACCTTGATAGCACAAAACCATATTAGAGGTTCCTTCCAAATATTTAAGTATCCTTTTAATTGTAGTCCAATGCGCAGTACCATAATTGCTTTGATATCTACTAACCATAGCAGATGTCAGGTCGAGTACATATCATAACATACATTAGACTACCAATAGCGCTTGCATATGACACTTTTGCCATATGGTTTCTTTCTTCTTTTGTTTTAGGGTATTGTCCTTTGTTGATGTATAGACCCCTTTCGATAGGGGTATCTATGGTTTTGTAGTCTTGCATATGAAAACATTCTAAAAATCTTTTAATATAAGTTTCTTGAGACAAACTCAAAAATCTTTTACAACGATTTGTCAAGATCTTTACTCCGAGTATATATTCTGCTTCACCCATGTCTTTTATCTCAAAATTATAAGAGACAAGTGGTTGATAACCAATTTTGAGTAGTGACTATTAAATCTTTGTCATTTCTAACTAGGAGGATATCATCCACATACAATAAAATAATGAGAAATTTATTCTCAAGTTTCTTAATGTAAACACAATAGTCCTCTTCGGTCATCATAAAGTCATTTGATAAAATGGCTTGGTGAAACCGAATGTACCATTGTCTGGATGATTGTTTCAAATCATAAACAAAACGTTTTAAGCGACATACTTTGTGCTCTTGTCCTTTGACTTGAAATCCAACTGGTTGATCCATATATATCTCCCCACTTAATTCTCTATTGAGAAAAGTTGTCTTTACATCCATTTGGAACAATTCCAAATCTAAATGTGGGACAATTACCAAGATGAGTCAGATTGACACAAATCTCACCACAGGAGAAAACATCTCTTCATAGTCTATACCTTCTCTTTGAGTGAAGCCTTTGACTATAAGACGGGTCTTATATTTATTGATTGATCCATCAACCTTGCGCTTGAGGTTTTTGAGACCCATTTGTTTATTAATAGTCTTGCACCCAAGCGGGAGATCAACCAAATCCCATACATGGTTCTAAGTCATGGAGTCTACCTCATTTTTCATTGCTACTGGCCATTTACTTGATGCTGGCGAGTTCAATGCTTCTTCATAAGAAGAGGGCTCCTCAACATCCACAGATTCACTCAAGAAGGTTTCACTTTCTATCTCGAAGAATTTGTGTGAAACATTTCCACGCTTGCTTCAGCGTAATTGCATATTTTGAGAAGGTTCAACAGGTGTGCTTTACTATTCATAATATCTTTTGAAATTGGTTGTGCTTCCACATCCAATCCATTGGGTTGAGACTCACTATCTTGATTTTCTTCCATCTTATAGAATTCAAAATTTCCCTTATTTACCTCCCTTAATTTTGGAAATTCATCTTTTAAAAATTAACATCATGGGATTCTATTTCAGTCAATCCCCACCAGGGTGTTCGCCATACATTACATAGTCGTTAGAGTGTTGAGAAATGTATCTTATGAAGATACACTTCTTAGCTCTAGGACCTAATTTCCCAAACTTATGGGAAGGGTTGTAAACATACCCTGCGGATCCCCAAGACCGCAAGTCTTCTGGAGAAGGATTTGTTCCTTTCCATAACTCATATGGAGTTAAGGGGGTCTCTTTTGAGGAAACTTGATTAAAGTTAAAGGTCGCAGTCAAAAGAACATCCCCCCAAAAACTAATTGGAAGGTTGGCTTGTGCCATCATTGACCTTACCATATCCAATAATGTACGATTCCTTCTTTCTACAACACCATTTTATTGCGGAGTTCCTGGAATCATCAACTATCGACAAATCCCTTTTTCTTCACAGAATATCCTAAACTGATTGGAGAGATATTCTCGGCCTCTATCAGTGTGAAGAGTTTTGTACTCTACTCTTTCTGATTCTCAACCTCTGCTATAAAAGCATTTGAAACATTCCAAAGCTTTGTAGCGGCGAGTTAATAGAAAAACTGAGCCATAACATGAGAAATGTGATCACAAATGAATGTAATGAAATAAGAAGCATCGTGTCATGCTTTTATATTCATCGACCCACATATGTTTGAATGAATGAATTCTACAAGATGAGAGGCCTTTTTGGCTTTTCCAAGGGTTTCTTGCTAGACTTACCAGCAAGACAAGGCTCACAAGTTGGAAGATTTATTTTGACGAGAGAGCCCAATAACCCTTCTCTAGCCAATCTGGACATTCTATCTTGTCTAATATGCCCTAATCCAGTATGCCATTTACTTGAATCACAAGTAATTTCATAAGAAGAAGTTGAAACATAAGCAGCACTAGCATTATTAGATTCACAATTAAGAAAAATAAACCATCCATAATAAATCCTAAATCATAGAGGGTATTGTCAAGAAATATAGACAAATCATTATTCTTGAAATTAAAAATAAATCCTAGTCTCACTAGTACTAAAACTGAAAGTAGATTATATCGGATTGAGGACACGTAAAGCACATCATGGAAAAATAGTGTGTATCACATTTCGCAAGGTGAGTTGGTAGGTTCCTTTACCAAAAACCTCTTCCTCAGCTTCATTACCCATCATGAAGAAGCTTTTCCCAATGTTATCCGATGACAATCTACAAATTGTGCGTGATCGCAAGTCACTTGTTTTGTTGCTCCAGTATCTACAATCCAACCAAGGAAAGAGTGAGCTACGAATACATGTAAACAAACAAAATTGAAAAGAGAGTTTAGTTTAGGACACTCCTTTTTGGGCTCAGTACATTCCTGAGCAAAGTGACCCTTCTTTCTAAAGTTGAAGCACTTAAACTTAGATTTATTCTTCTTACCACCATGCTTGCCTCTTTGGCGCTTGGTGCCTTTCCCAACCTGGTTAGGTCCTATATTCTCAGCCTTTTTGTTTCTGTTATTTTTGCACTAGAATTTTTCCCTTTGTTTTGCCAGCTTGTGCAATCATGGCAACACTGCAGTTTGCATCTTTGTGCTCCTCTTCAAGTTCCAAATGTTGAGAAATGTCATTGCTACTGCAAAGGTCTTAATGTTCTCGATATGTGTGAGAACAAATTTCACATGTCCCCACGTAGGTTCAGGAAGCGACCTTATGACAGATAGGACTTGTTGCTCGTTAGAGATGTCATAACCAACTAATTTCATTTTCTCTAATCATCCTCGACATCAGCCTAAGATGCTTAACCATTGAGTGCTTAGGGTCCATCATATATTGATTGAATCTCGGTGTCAAGGCTCAAAGCTTAGTAGCTGTTGTGCCACCAAATTTAACACGGAATTGATCCCACATCTCTTTGGCAATGGAAAAGGGTTCAAACTTCCCTATTAGATTGTCATGCATGCAGCTCAACAAAGTAAATTGCATATTACGATCCCTTTTTTTCTAGGCTACAAAAGCTCAAGGTCACATCGGTGCTGGGTCGTATTCTCAACTTCGGGAGGAATCATGCTATTGGTTAAATGGTCCAATAGCTCTTGCTTATTGAGGAGGTACGTAACCATCCTATGCCAGTTATCATAGTTTGTGCCACTCAATTTTTCCCTTGTTTAAGTTGGCAATAATATTTTTGGAGGCCATTTCACTGATAATCATTGAACACAAATTTGATTTAAACACGTATCCAATTAGTACCAAAATAATCAAATATTTAATTTTCATCTATTTTCTTAGATAAAAAATTTCGCTTTTCAGCTAATAATCATCTCCAAAGAAAATAAGTTAAATTAATTATCTAAATTATTTTAGCCAATAATTTTTGGGAATAACTCCCATTTATCCACATACAATATGAATAATTATACATACATAAATGCAAATTCATCAAGTAAATAAGTAATTGATATTTTGATCATATCCAAAATCAATAAATCTATATATGAATTAGGTGCGTAAACGCATCCCTTTACAAGGTTTCAATAAATAATTCATTTAAAATAAAATAATTACATCAATTGATTCTTACTACATAAATCTAGTGTTAATGCAATCGGGATGCCGCACTTTTTCATACATAGAAAATAATTTTGGATTGAACAAATAAATAAATAAATTACAAAAAATAATGGGCATTCAAAAGTATCAATGATTTAAGCACACAATTAAACATATTAATTGGCACTAATAATTTCATATTTATCACATAGATAAATAATTAAGTAATTTTATCTCAAAGATAAAATATGCGCATAATCATAACAAATATGAATCAAATAGTGTCACTTATTTATCACATACATAAATAAAACAATTATTTTATCTCATAGATAAAATATGTGGGCAATATTTAACAAATAAGATAAATATAATTCACAACAAGTATGAATACAATAATGTGCCAAATAGTTTTAATTGATTAACCCAATGGTATTTGTATTAACTCTTTTTTCCCTTTACTATTTATTTTACTTTATTTAAATAATACTCTTAGGAAACAGGGGTCAAAATGAACAAATACAAACTGGTTGAGTTAAAAACTGAAAAAACAAAAATTATTTGTCTAGACATAGGAATCACAAACTTTTGGGTTAAATCTAGAAACCTAATAAAGAACTGTTGCGTCAAAATAGAACAGTTGGAAACAGTTGAGGGGCAAAGAGCAATTTTAAGAAAAGACTTTTTTTCGTCCACAATTGGTTGCTCTTCCTGGTCGGCCATAGCCATAGCCACCAGCAAGGCAAGCCAGCAGATCCGGAAGATCCAATCAGTGCTCAGAGGAAACTGATTATGACAAACGTGCGGTTCTTGTAGCATCACTACCAACAGAGCTTGGTTATTTGATCAGCATTGTGGCAGTGCGTAAACCGACGTCACCATCGATCGAAACTCCTCTCAGTCACCAACTGTCTGGCGCAAAAATCGATGTTTCGTTGCCATCAGTAGCATTTCTTGGTGACCATCAAGTCTTTCTATGTTGGCATCGTTTGAAGATTAGGCTAGCCATCTCAGGCTAGCCACCACTTCCTATGATTATTATTTTTTTATTAAATTTATTAGCCACTTCAAATAAAAAAAAAAAGGTTCATCAATAATCACAAAGATCATAATGGTTTAGTGGTAGGAAACTATCCCCCCAGATTTTTTTGGTACAGTCCATGGTCTTGGGTCCGAAACCCATGGCCATCGTTGATTCCCCCCCGGGGCCCCCTCCCCTTTTATTTAGTAAAACTACTGTCATACAAGATGTAAACTAAAGATGACATATTGACCAACACATGGCCTTCGGGTCAAGTGGTTAAGGGTAATATGGAATTGATTATGGTTGTGGGTTCTAGTCCCATTTTCACCAAATCTCCCCCTTTTATTTTGTTTTGACCACATAATCAACAAATTCATTCCATGAACTATGAATAATCTTAGAACGAACAAATTCTTTTTGACCATATAATCAACAAATTCATTCCATGAACTATGAATAATCTTAGAACGAACAAATTTTTTCCTATTCTACACAAAGATTGATTTTTTTAAAAAAAATACAAAAGAAAAACAAATTTTCTTTATTTCACGTATACGTATGCACAAATAGACCATATAATATCATCATGAGTATACTATATTTAATTCTTGCAGGACTAGCACACAATTATACACATACAGCCAAAAAAAAATCATGGATGAAAGCTAGTCTATACGTTTTGATACCAATGTTGGTATAATTTAATTTTGTTTAAGAAATTATACCTTTAAAAACACAACTTTTTCAGGATTGGCTAGCTTTATAAATCTAATCTCCGACAGCAACAGCCACATTTCTCAGTTGGATGGAGTGGCTACTAGAGTCACCCATAATGTTCACATTTCAAATTCTAGAGACTATGATGGTTTCTCTAGGAGGAATGAGCCTAAGAAATTTTAAGGAATAGGGAGTTGGGTTGAGAAAAAAATTAAACGTAATAATTTTCTTCTAACCAAGAGGTCTATTTATATAACTCTATTTGACAAAGTCCCAACTACGTACAGTCAAGAAAACCTTTTTCAACTCAATTTAATCAGTTCTAATGATAATGTATATTTTGGTCAATTATAATTATCACGAAGATAATTATTTCCACTAAATAATTATCACTTAGGTAATTGTATTCACAGACAATTACTTAATTGTTGAAATAGAGTCATTGTCCAACTAATTAATTAAATTAATTAATTATTGACGTTGTATGCTACATGGACGTTTACATATAACAGATATAAATCCATACTGATAGTGGAATTTATAATTCCTATTTCGATTTTCGAATGTGAACCAAACACCTCCTTAATATGCCTTGGTCTTTAGATTAGGTTATTTTCTAGTTTGAACCAATATTTTAGAATTAAATCCATTTTTTCACGCTTAGATAAGTTATTTTATAAAGAAAATAATTTACAAAGTCACAAACTCAATACCACCTGCCAAATATACTCTATGTGGTAAAATCATATTAAATAACCAACCATCGCTTTTAGATCATCGGTTAAATTTCGTTCTTTATTTCCTGGATCTAGTGACACATTAGTGTTAATGCTAGTTTGACCCTCCAAATTAAGAAAAAATCTCAACGTGGTCTTCAAAGTAAAAATTTTCAATATGGCCCTCCAAACTGATAACAATAAAAGTGTTTCAGTATAACCCTTTAAACTAAACATATCTCAAATTGGCCATCTATGCTGAAATAAGTGTTCAAATGTGGCCCTTGAAACTGAAATTGTCTCAAATTGGCCATTCAAATTGAAAATTTA
Source organism: Cinchona pubescens (assembly GCA_025175665.1). NCBI lineage: Eukaryota > Viridiplantae > Streptophyta > Magnoliopsida > Gentianales > Rubiaceae > Cinchona > Cinchona pubescens. The sequence continues at coordinate 213,695 of JANKKI010000554.1, read as the reverse complement.
TTCTCATATGGCCCTCTATTTTTGAAAACTTCTTAGAATATTTACATTTTCCAACTCTAAAATATTTTCATATGCCTTTAGATATTTTTAGGCCAAATTATGAAAATATATAATAGGTGAAATAATAGGAGTGTTTAAGAATATTTTTTAAATCTACAAATATTATTTTCCTTATTTCATTTATCAAATGAATAATATACTATTTTTTCTTTTTATTTAACTTTGTAAATAAGCCTTTTTTCTCCATGTTAAAAAGTGTATATCTAGAAAAGATAAGGATTTATCTTTTTTATAAATAAAATTATATGTAAAACACACACACACATATATATAATCAACTAATATTAACAAAACAAAACTAAAATGGATGACCATATAAGATTAATTTTCCTATTTGGAGGGCCAAATTGGGAGTATTTCATTTTAGATGGCTGTATTAGAAAACTTATTTCAGAGTAGATGGCTAAATTGAGACATGTTCAATTTAGAGGGCAATATCGGAACATTTTTGTCAGTTTGGAGGGCCATATTGAATTTTTTTACTTTGGAGGGCCACATTGAGAATTTTTCTCAGTTTAGAGGGCCAAATGGCATTAACCATGAGGAAAATGATTCACAAAGTCATAAATTCAGGACAAATCCACTCTATGTGGCAAAATCGTAATGAATAACCTACACCTGATTTTAGATTTTCAGTCAAGTTTCGTTTCTTTTTTCCCGATCTAGAACACATTAATGACTTTTGTCACTTTATTATTTTTTGTAGATGCATTGATATAGTAAATATTTGATATTACTCCGGTAACCGTATGTTGAATGTATTGCTAAAATGAAGTTATACTTTTCACCTCTAAATTTACATGAGAAGAAATTAAAAAAGTTATTTAGTTGATAATTTAGTTCCAAAGAAAATACTAAAAAACATTGTATCATTTTGTAATAATTTTATGATACGTTTTTCAGCTATCTTTTTATTTCACATATCACATTTTAAAAAATTTCTACATTAATTGTTTAATTATTTTAACATATTAATTGGCAAAGTATTAATACTTTTACTGGTCATGGATTCGAGTTGTTAGAGGGTAGGGGGAGAGATGGGTTAAAAAAATACTAAGTAACAAAGTCATTGATTAATTACTAAGATCCGCAAAAGAATGAATGAAGTCTGACCAAATATCTAAAATTAAGAATTGATGATTCATGAAGATTTTGTCATGTGAATGGTTTTTGGATAAGTAGTCCTGAATTTTTAACCTTGTAAATTATTTTCCTTACTTTGTATAATATCTTGAACAATATAGCCATTCAAATGGAGCCATTATATATTTTTTTTTTCAAAAAAAAAAAAATATCACTTCGATGTGCTTGGGCAATTTTAACCCTAAAAAAACCAAATTTCCTTCCCTATTCCTAAAGGTTGAAATACACTTAATACTTCTTCCATTCCTTTTTAAGTGTCACTTTAAAAAAAAAAATTATTCCATTTTAAGTATCACTTTAGAAGTCTAACGAAATATCGAAGATGAAGGGGCGTGAGATTGAGGGAGACAAAATAGTGTAAGAAAAAGAATTAATGTTGACACTCTTTTAATTCATTACCAGAATTAATGTTGAGACTTTTTTAGTCAAAATGATAATTTAATCACACAAGATCAAATAGGTTATTTAATAGCAATTTTAATTTTTGTACCACAACCTTAAATGATACTTAAAAGTGAAAGGAGGGAGTAACTTTAAATCTACACTTTCCTAGTTTAATGATTTTTTTTTTGGCAAAAGAAAAAGATAATTATGTGATAATATTGACGATTAGTGTAATTTGCTCAACTGATAAAAGGTTAAGTTGCGTATATGTTGTTTTGCACCAACTACATCTCAACAAAAAGATACAAACAAACGAAGTAGATTTTTGGGATAATGGCTATTCCTCGTTTTTTTGCTTTACTTCTATAATAGTTGTTGGATATTTTAGTAAAATAACACTTGTTTTTTGAAAACTTGAATTTAAATTATATAAGTTACAAGACTTAAATCTCCTCATTTCCTGAATTTAAATAGCATAAGTTACAAGACTTAAATCTCCTCATTTTTTTGCAAATTATACAATGTATTTGGACACTGTTTTGTAGCTAAAATTTTTTGTAATAAATCTAATTAATCTCTAGTTTTATGATTACTTAAATTTTCTACCTATAAATAAGAGAGGTTGAACAATATGTAGATCATCTTTCTCCTAACTCTCTATACTATTTTCTTCTTCTACTATATTAGGCATTAATAAGGTGTTGTGTGAAATTTCAACTCCACTACATTGTGTAGATTAATACATAGATAAGTCCCTGCCTGCCAACGCGTGGATAGATAGGGAAGGCATATCATATTAAAGAAAAGGGATGCAAGGAAGCAGGTCTAAAACAGAATCACTGTTCTTCTTGTTGTCGACTTATCTTTTCCGGTTGAAGCTGCATCCATAGGGAGATATTGGACAAAAAGACAAAAAAGAGTTCTGCCTTCCCACACTTAAGGTATTGTGTTACACCTTATATGTTGTGTCTGAATTTTGCCTTATTGCTTTATGGGGAAGGGCCCAACCCAAGACGGATTTTAGTTAAAAGCCTAAGTCAAAGCTTTCATCAGCAATCAAATCAACAAACTAAGTGTAGATTTATAGAAATAATAGTATATGCTAACCTGTTGTATTCTGGAGGCAACACACTATTCACCTTTTATATCAGTTATAATACCGAAAAAGGCACGAATCGTCTTAAGACAGCGACTTAATTTGTGTCTCACCTAATTGAAGTATTTTATCTTCTTTATTTAATGTTTATTTTGCAGATTATTTTAGTTTCTGAGGAGCTTAAAGACCAACAATTTAAGACGATTCAGAAATCATGGATGGTGCAAACATTGTAGTCAACTCGAGAGATCAATAGTCGACTCGGTGATTTAACAAACCTTTTCACTTTAGTGGTCAACACTTCAAGAGATGGGCCAAAAAAGTCTTGTTGTATTTAAAACTCATAAATATTGCTTGGGTTCTCACAAAAAAGAATCCAAAAAAAAGTGGATGCAAGTCCAATGCTAGATGAAGAAAAAATAGAACATGCCAAAAAAGTTGAAAAATAGGGGAACGATGAGGATGATCGTAGAAATTATATCCTTAGTTGTTTGTTTGATGAACTTTACGACTTTTATTCTTCATCTAATTTATCAGCCAAAAATATTTGGAAAGCCTTGCAACAGAAATATGATAGGAGGCAGGCACTAAAAAATATGCTTGTAGTTGGTATTTCAAATTCCAAATGTTGGATAACAAACTAGTACTTGAGCAAGTTCATGACTTGCAAATGATAGTACACAAGATCGAATCCGAGGACATTAAAGTGGATGAACAAATGCAGGTTGCAGCCATTATTGATAAACTTCCAAATTCATAGGAGAGAATTTCAGAAAGGACTAGGCCATAAGTAGCAGGAGTTGACATTAGCAAATCTCATGGCAAGGCTACGAATTGAAGAAGAAGCTAGAAAACAAGACAAAAGTGATGAGCTTAATGGAAGCTCTAAGGTTAACTTTCTAATTTCTAGTGATAATGTCTCTAAGGGTCAACAAGATAAAAATAACGCCTATTTAAACACCTAGAGGAAAAAATATGAAAAACAGGTTTTCAAAAAATAATTTTAACCAGAAAAATTTGAATTAAGGGCATCCTTCAGAACTAGTTTCAAACAATTCAAATTTTAGAAATAATGTGAACTTTAATAATAACAAAGCTTCCTTTGTATGTGGAAAAATGGGTCATCGTGCAAAATTTCGTCATTTTAGAAAATTTGTACCAATCAAAGCCACAAGTTAATGTAACACAATCAGTTAAAGAACCATTTGTGGCAATGATTTCTGAAATAAATCTTGTTGGAAATAATGAAGGGTGGTGGGCTAATTCTTGTGCCTCTAGATTTGTATGCCATGATAGAACTTGGTTTAAATCTTATTTTTAGTCAGAAAAGAAACAAAGATTTTTCTTGGAGATTCTCATACAACCAATGTTCTAGGCATGAGTGAAGTTCAACATAAATTTATTTCTAGGCGTGTCTTGACCCTAAGAGATGTTCTTCACACTCCTGAAATTAGGAAGAACTTGGAATCTAACTATCTTCTTAATAAGGTTGGTTTTATGCAATCAATTGAATTTGATCAGTATCTGATTTCAAAAAATGGAACTTTTGTGGGCAAGGGATATTCTTGTGATGGTATATTTAAACTCAATTTTGAAATGAATGGAAATTTTGCCTTTGTTTGTATTGTTTTCTGTGTAAATATGTCACATGCTTGTCTTTGTCATATAAATAGCAAATATTTAAAGAATATGAGTCACATAGGGTTGATATCAAAGTTGCATAATGAGTTTGAAAAATATGAATATTGTAATATGACTAAAATACACAATAACAAAATAACCTCTTTTTAAAGTGGAAAGGAAAACTGAACTATTATAATTGATACCTTCTGATATTTGTGAATTAAGGTGTTTTAACACGTGGAAGTAAGAGGTATTTCATTACATGTATAGATTATTTTTCAAAATATTGCTATGTTTATCGCATGAAAAATAGAAGTGATGCTTTTGAATAATTTACTACATTTTTAGAAGAAGTAGAAAATAGATTTAATAAAAAAAATTTAGAAGGCTTAGAATGTATAGAGAAAATGAATATGATTCTATTGGTTTTATAACTTACGTTGAATCACTTGGTATAACATATCAAGTTACCGCACCTTATTCACGCCAATAAAACAGTGTGACTGAAAGGAAAAATAGATCCTTAATAGATTTAACAAATGCAATATTAGCAAGTTCAAGTGAACCTAAATATTTGTAGGGGAGAGCTGTTTTAGCAGCTAATTAAATAATATTTAATTACTCCTTATGAATTATGGAGAAATATAGACAAAAATTCAAAACTGAATATTTTAGGGTATGGGGCTGTTTAGCTTATGTAAGAAGTCTTGACCCTAAAATTCTGAAATTGGGAATAAAAGCAATAAGATGTGTTTCTGTTGGACATGCATTGAATAGTAAAGTACATAGATTTTTAGATCTGTCAAATAATGTTGCAATTGAATATTTAGATGTTATTTTTCACGAGAATAAATTTTCATTTAAATTTAAATATAGTGGGGATTTAGAAACACATAAAATACTTTTTCTAAAGAAAGTGAAATATCAAATGAAGCTAGTTCTCTTACTAAAACCATAAGAAGTGAAGGAGAACAATTGACAACTAGTAAATGAAAAAGAATACAAAAGATTTTGGTCTTGATTTTCAAATATACAACTTAGAGGGAGAGCCAATTACTATTTCTAAAACTTTGTTTCCTTTTGATTAAGATTTTTGGAGAGAAGTAGATAATGATGAAATGGTTTCCCTAAAGACAAATGAAACATGAAATTAAATATGTTGATTTAACCCCTAGTTGTAAAACAATAGGATACAAATGGGTTTTACAAAAAAAAACTTATAATTAAACCTAATGCAATAATAGATAAATACAAAGCTAGACTTGTTGCAAAAGGGTTTAAACAAAAGAAAAGATATAGATTTTTTTTTTCATACATATTCTCTTAGTTACAAGAGTAATTTCCATAAGACTTTTAATAGCTATAGTTGTACTACAAGATTTAAGAATACATCAAATGGATGTAAAATAGACTTTCTTAATGGAGAATTAGAAGAAGAAATTTATATGGATCAACCTAACCGACTCTAGAGGTGATCAATCTCTAAAATTGTCTGTTTATGTTAATTATTAGTTTATTAATATAATTTAATGATTAGCCCTTAATTAGATTTATCCATGAATAATTACATCACATACTCGAACCCTAATTGACATAGTAATTCATGGTGCGTAGAAATGAAAGCAGATTAATTGAATTGATTACAAACATATTAAATTGACACATTTAGAAAATAAAGATAAAAAGTACAATTGAAATTCAATAAATAAAAGTCAAGTTACCTGAATCAAAATTATTGTCAAAATACTTGAATTAAATGCCTTGAATGTTCCACAAATCGAGAAATTAATCTAAGAAATTGAATAATTAAATAACCCTAAAAGTAGTTTAAAACCCTAGATTAAAGGTGCAAAAGAAAGTCTAAGAATCACTCTCTTGAGCGTTACATAAATTCTCTATTTGTAAAAAAATATTGAAAAGGTCCAATCCCAAATCGGCCTAATTGCAGTCAGCGATTGAATTGTTGATGTCCACACATAGTTAGCAGGTTAGCCGCTGACAGTGAGTAAATAGCTAGAATCATCCGCAGTTAACTGGCATGGTTCTATTTCAACCATTGATAGCGGCTGATTAGCCTTGGCCTAGCCGTTGTCAGCAATTGGCTTTTTTTTTTCTAGGATTGCTTCATCTTCTCATTCTTTTATTTTTAACCCCTTGCACTGCTACCAATTGACCATTTGTTGGCTGCTCTTAGTTCACTTGCATAAAACATAAAACAGCGTAAATTGACAACTATACCAATAAAATACACATTTAAGTATATAAACAACTTAAAACAACACAACTACTATGAACATCCTAAGCATAACTTAACTAACCTAAAATACGATAAATGGGACTAAATAGACTAAAACTTCTAACAAAAGACACACAAAAATAACTCTAAACTCAAAGTTATCAACTTTCCCAATTTTGCATTTTGCTAATCTCGAGCAAATTAACTAGACACAACCCTACACAAACACAAAATAGAAATAGGAATGGGAATACCAAAATTGGATTGATTTAATTGACTCATCAATCTAGTCTACATCCAGCCAGTCACATAGAATTGTGTCCCAATTTTACTCGCACCAAAAGTCCATCCGAACAAATGTTAAATACACTTTCTCAACTACAAATGCAAGAACTCACATTTATTGATATGGGCCACATCACGTAATACATTTTCCTACCTATAACTAAGTATTCAAAAGATGCACAAAATTTAACCTTTATAACCATCAAGTACGCAAAGAAGGATAAGTAGACCTTATCATGCAAGCACACAAATGTCATATAATAGCTAAGCATTAGAGAACTATTACACTTGTTTAACTCAAAAACAGCAATACAACCTTCCGCAGTTCCTTTATGACTATCTTTTTTTGTCTCTTCATTTTTTTCAAGCTTAGCAAGACCCATTTCCATGCAAGCTGTCTTATGATTCACATTTCTAACCATGCTTACGCATATTACGTAAAGCAAACCATTTTTTCTTTTTTTCCCTTTTTAAGCTCATTGGAGAACTTAGAGCACTTAAGGAACTACTCACAGAAAAAGGGTTATATTAAAGTAAATCAATTAAACAAATGCAATAAAAACCTAATACCTTGCCATGCAAAACATGCAAATGAAATACAAAGGCCTACATCATGTCCTACTCTTTCCCACCTAACAATCACAAAGAAATTAGCTCCAACAACATCAAATAAAAATTTGATTTCTTTTGCACATTTTTGCTGTCATAGGCATCAAAATAAATTAAATGATTCCTCTCTAATAGTAGTAAGTTCAAATAATTATAAACAATAAAGTACAATTAACATAAGTTCGAATTTCTACCCAATTTTTAAACAAAATCATGAAACATAAAACATGTGAAGTTATAATCCTAGATTTTCATATTATTGACAATTAGAATTCAATCCTATTATTAAAATGTCATTTCATTAACACATGACCTAACAAATTTATATCATAGTGAAAATCACTAAACATGAGAATAACAAAACATAGACAAATCAACTAAACCACTACTTGCCCATACAACACTAAACATAAACAACTGAACAAGGCAAGTGGGAAACATAAAAAAAACCAAGCGAACACATATAAACTAAAAATAAAAATAACACTCCCTTGACAAAATTTGTGTAGATTATCAAGTGGTCAATGTTAAGGAATCCCAAATGGCCGATATCATTTCCTTCTTTCCTCGTTCTTTACCCCTCTCTCTACATCGTCCACGGGTGCATAATGCCACCTCCAGTGGCAAGGTAGCCGGTGGCCAATGAGTCATATCAAAATTCCATAGGTGATTGAGTTGCCACGCCAAGAAATCCATCTTCTAACGCATCTCCTAAAACGCTAGCTGTGATAAACGAGAAACTCCTGCTATGTCTCAACATTAAGTGGAGGATAGAAAATAGAATTGGAAGCTGGCCTGTAAGGGGGTACTAGCAATGGTCCTAAGGTTTTTCTTGTTGATTTTCTTGTTCCTCCTCGGATGTTTATTCTCCCTATGCTTCATCTTGCACAATAATAAAGGTGAACTTATATTGGCTCATGATCGCCTAAATAGCTTTGTTGTCAATTGGCATCAACACGTCCCATTTCTTTGAGGTCGCTATTCGAAATCTTTAAGTTAGCAAAATTGAGTAATCAAATTAGGAAAGAATAATGCCTTATGCTTCCTATTCCCATTCCTCAAAATCTCTAAAGAAATCTCCCATCCTATGTCAATGGTCATCCGAATGTATTCCTCTATTATGGCAAAAATAAGGCAAGCCCGGTCAGATTAATATCGGTGGTGTGTGAAGTAGGTAGAATGCGAGAACATACTAGCTGTATCCAAACTCTGGCCTCCGCATTCAAGTACTTTAACCTAATCCACTTCTACTGCTCCTCCTCAATATCCCAATGACCCCAACCATTTACTACAAACTCATCATAATCAATGTCACTTTCTAAAAACTAAGTGTATTGGTTGTTAAGATTGGTCGGTAGATGGTATAGCTCATGAATGACTTCAAGGCAGTAACTCATCGAAATGTTCCTAACCTTAACAATGTAGTCCCTCGCCTCCAAGCTATTTCCTATGAATTCACAGACCATGTTCTTGTTTGCCACAACACTAGGAGTGTTGCAAAAATCTTTCCATTCCCTGCTTTGAATTTTATTAAAAATTTTCTGATGCAATTTATCGACATCATAATTATTCTCAATTCTAACATGACTTAAATCTATCCCCCGCTCATACAAGGGTTATTACTCTATTTTACAACTTGTCATGCAATTTATTTGCCTTAAAAGATACAAAAACATTATCATCAAAGGCATTATCATTGGTTTGTTTTTGTTTTTTTCCTATTAAGCAATTTAAACAATTCAACAAAATAATCGACCAAATGATTTCCCTCTTCCCCAACTTGATCAACAAATAACCCCAATAATTGTTTCAACAAATTGAACCAACAATCAACCACCACACACAAGCAAAGTAATCACAAAGAAATTCCAACTAACCAATCCAAGAATTTACCAAAAAGCAAATAGGAATAATCTTACTTGAAATCTCAAATTGTGTAGCACCCCTTTCTGCTGAACTAGTTAGTCCTCTTCAAATTCGTGTAGTTGATTTCTCCAAACTTTGAAGCAAATTTGTTGATAAAATAGAGGAAAAACTTTTAGCCAATTATAAACAAACAAACAAACCAAGCCTTAATCCCACTAAATAGGGTCGGCTGCATGAATGTTGCTACACCATTATGCGTTTGTCATGAACCATATCCTACTCAATTCCTAGATGGGCTATATTTTTCCTACAAGTTACCTACCAAGTCTTTCTTGGTCTTCCTCTATCCCTCTTATGTTGACAATTATAATGAACAAAAAAAATTTGTGGAGAAGAAAGAAAAAATTTGATGAGAGAGGGTAGGAGAAAGTTTTAGAACTAAAGTTGAAGAAGAAGAAGAAAGAAAATAGTGTTTTTTTTCCTCTTTTTTTGTCTTCTTTGAATTGCCTAAAGGATAAAAGGACAAAGGAAGTTTGGTTTCGATGAAATAAGCTGGAATGAAGGGTTTAAAACCCTTTTAGTTCCTTCCTAGGCCAGCCGTGGTCAGCAACTGGTCTACGTTGTATCAACCACTGATCGCATTTAGTCTTTTGTATCAGTTGCAATTAGTGACTGATTACACTAAGATTACTAGCAAACTGTGGGTAGCATTTTGTTTTACCTGTAGTTAGTAGGTAAAATGCTTCGGGGTTTTCTTGCCACTCTTACCAAACCATCTTTTTTGTTGTTTAATCCTTTCTTATTAACTTTAAACCGTACTAAACAAACAAAAAAATGATAATTAGCCATTCTCAACTTTTATTCAAGGAATGTAAAAATAAATTGAAAAATTAAAATAACAAGTAAGGAATTGAAATTAAAATACTTGGGTTGCCCCCGAAGAATCGCTTGTTTAAAGTCATTAGCTTAACTTTACTACTCTTCGCAGCCATTTATTCAAAAAAATGGACATCTTGAAGTCCATCATCAAAAGCATCTCTTTGATCAAACTTGAATCTATTGCGTTTCTTCCAACCATCGGCTTGAGCACAATCAAACCGCCTATAGAAATATGCCCCTTCTTCTTCCATCATATTGAACACAAGTGACTTTTCATCGGCCCTCAAGGTTACTTGCTTCTTATCAACATCAATTAATGCCTTTGGAATAGCAAGGAAAGGTCTTCCAAAGATGATAGAGATTCCATCCGCATCTTCTTCTTTAATATAGCATCACAACAAAGTCAACCAAAAATTTAAGTTTTCCCACTTTGACTAGTATATTACGTATTTCCCCTAGTAGTTCCACTTTACTTCCATCTGCTAATTGGATGACTTGGTCACCTTCTTAGAGACCTCTTAACCCTACATTCTTGTAAACCGGTAAAAATGTCATATTTATACCTGTTCCTAAATCACATAGGTTTCTATCAAGATAAACATTACCAATAAGACATGATATGGTGAAACTTCCCGAATATTTCTTCCTTTCCAGCAATATACTTAATAGTCGTTTGTTGCAAATTAAAACATCAAGCAACATCTCGTCGGTACTGTATTGCCTAAGTCTTTCCTTCACTCGAGCACATTTCTCAACTTCTTAGAATTTCTACCTTTGACATCCCCTTGGTTTCATCTTCTAACAAATTAGTATTATTTTCACGTCCAAACACCTTCAATAGATCATCAATCTATGAGTATAGAACTTAGCCACTATACTTGTTGAGAGAGAGTGGTTGTTTAAATATGAGCCTTCAGTTTCTCTCCACAGTGTCTTCTTATAAATGATTCGCACTTCCAAAGGTATTGGACCTTTTACTCGCTTAAAACCTATCAACTCTACCCAATTTCAAGTGGGAATTTCATCAATTGTGCTCTTACCAACCATCTTGTATATCACCTACTTCATTCGCACTTTCCAGTCATATGCTAAAATTTCTTTTTCTTCCTTGTGTGATTTGGATGAGGTTTCCTCTGAGATTTTGGTCATTGCCAATTGCTTTGACAGATCATTATCCAATGGTGGAAATTAGGGATATTCACAATTTGGATAAACCGAACAAACCGACCGACTGTTTTAGTTTGGATATTGGTGTTCGGTAAATTGGATATCCATTTATCCAATTAACATCCAAATTCATATATTGGGCAAAAAAGTTTGGAATTGGATTTTGAATTTTAACAACCAAAATACCGAATAACCAGTCGAAGTTTTATTCGGTAATTGGATATTTGGTCATTGGTTATAACCAGCTGAAGATAATAAATGTAATAAGTTAATTCTTTAGTTATTACTTACTATTACTCATTTAGCCCTTACACTTATCATTTTGACAAATATTCTTTACTCTTTTAATTATCATAAGGCATTAAGCCCTGACACTTATTATCATAAGGCATTTTTATTATCATTTTAATTTGAAAGGATAAATTTTGGATAAACTGTTTATACCGATATCCAAACCTATTCTAAAATTCAGTGATATAACCGGTCAAAGTTTAAAATGGATTGAAATTGGATATTGATTTTTTGGTAAATATCGAATATTAACCGAACTTTGTGCACCAAACAACCAAACACTGACTGATGAACACCTCCAGTGGAAATTGAAGGTTTTTTTCCCAACAAATACCATTAGATCTACCATCAATTGTGTTAATTGCCATTACATCATCATAAATAGAAGGAAATTGAAAAGAGCTAAAAAAAAAAAAATTGATAGTCTAATCATCAACTCTCAATTGTAACTTCCCTTTTGGGAATCTAAAATAATACATGTCTTGTAGTAGGAATGGTCTACTAAGAATTAAGGGCATCTCCTTGTCTTCTTACATATCAAGGATGATGAGGTCTGCTGACAAGTAACACTTTCCCACCTTAAGAAGTACATCTTCAATAATACCCTCGGGGTATTTCACATTTCGATCAGTTAATTAGAGTGACACATTTGTAGGCTTCATCCTTCCACCATTTAGCTTCCTATAAATGGATTAAGGCATCAAATGGATCGATGCTCCAAGATTACACAAAGCTCTCTCGAATTCGACTCCTCCAACAGTACATGGAATGGAGAATTAACCAGGATCCTTAAGTTTTGGAGGTAGTTTCTTTTGGATGATTGCACTACATCTTTCAGTCAAGCATAAAAACTCATCTCCGAGCAGCTTCCTCTTGTTAGTCAATATTTTCTTAATGAACTTGGCATATTTAGGCAAGTTCTCAAATGCTTCCATGAAGGAAAGGTTGAATTCACCTTTTTGAAAATCTCGAGAATTCAAGGGAAATTTCTTGAACTTCTTTTGGTCCTTCTTACCTTTGATTCTTCTTGGAAATGGAATTCTTATTGATGGATGGGTAATTTGGACTTTGGTTTTCCTCTTGGAAGGAATTTGGACTTTGGTTTTCCTCTTGGAAGGAATTTGGACTTTGGTTTTCCTCTTGGAAGGAATTTGTACTTTGCTGTTCTATTGTCCTTTACCTCGGCATCTTCATTACTACTCTCCTTTTTCTATTTTTTTTTCATTTTTTGACTTAATCTCATTATTTTCTTTTTTCGCTTCAATAGCTTTACCACTCTTCAATATGATCGCCTTTGCATACTTTCCAGAGTTAGCCACAGTGTCACTCGGCAAAGCTCCAAGTAGTCTCTCGACATACTCCTTGCTAATTTCTCCACTTGATTCTTCATAATTTTGATTGAAGATGTCAAATTTTTGACTGAATCTTCTTTACCCTTCACTCTATTATCATTGGGTTTCATATATTGAGCAAGAGTGTTTTCAATTCTCATTATTTGGTGTCTAAAGTGGAGTTGCATGTATTTGTTGCTGTGGTTGCTGATACTGCTAAAATAGAGGTAAAATATTTTGAATTTTGATTTTACTGATTACCCCAAGATAAGTTTGGATGATTCCTCCATCCTAGATTTTACGTATTACTAAAGGCATTATTCTAATTCCTGTACTAATTTTGGATTCAACATTAACTCCCCATGTAGTTCACTTACTCTTGACTTGCAAAAGAAGAATTAGATTAGATGATGTTAGTGTACTACATTGGCTATTAGGGTGGTCACCTATACAAAAATCGCAGATGAATGACTACATTGCAGTTACTGCTTTGATTTTCATCTCCTCTACTTGTATAGTTAATGCCGCCATTTGTCTATCAAACACCTCTTGCTTAGCCATCAATGTGTCCCAATGATTTAGATCATGCACTCCTCTTCTTTGCTCTCAGACTTGTGCTGGTGAAAACTCGTAATTACGGGACATTTTATCCAACAACTCTTGAACGACTTTTGGAATCTTGTTTAACATAAGGGACCCACTTGCCGAAGTATCAACTGCTTCAGGAGTTTCTAGAAACAGCCCATTATAGAATATCTCTATTTGCATCTATAGGGGTAACCCATGAAGTGAACACTTGTTGAACAAGTCATTGTATCTTTCCCAAGCTTTGTTAAGGTTTTCTCCATATTGTTGATTGAAAGAAGTTATATCGTTTCTTAACTTGGTTGTTTTTCATAGGAAGAAATACTTTGACATGATGACTTATGCTAATTAATCTGTCCCAAGTCATAAAAGTCCCTTGCTTATGATCTTGCAGCCACAATTTTTCTTTATCTCTCAAAGAAAAAGAAACAATCTCAATTTAAAGGCATTCAATGGCACACTATTCTACTTGAAAGTATCGCAAAATTCATCAAAGTTGATTGAATGGCAATTTGGATCCTTAATATACAGTCTCGAAAACATTGCATATTGCTAAGGCATGGATATCAAACCTAGCTAGATCTTGAAGTTATTTGCTTGAATTGGAGGTGGTATGATACTAGACTGAGATTCTCCAAAAGTAGGTTAGGTGTAATCTCCCAACAGCCTGTTATTACGTGGAAGAAATTCTTGAGCATTATCCTCAAATTCTCCACCATTCTTTATCTATTCCTGATTATCCAATAGCACTTCTTGTTGTGCTACAGGTTGACATGGAGCCCTTTCATCAGCCATGTCCACTTGTTGTTGCTGTAAAGCCTGTCTCGTTAGTTGCCTAAAAGTTCTGCCAATTTCAGGATCAAATTTTACAGAGTTCAATCAAACATGCTCATAAACTATCAAGCACAAAAAAAAAAAAAAAAACCCATTATGAGCACCACTTTAAATAACACAATGACCAACGGAGAATAATGGAATAATGGCTCGTGAAAAAGTAATTAAAAATTAGCGAATAAAATAAAAATATAAAGTAAGAATTGTTTTAGAGTCTCGATATTGCCAACTACAGTCTTCAACAATGACGCTTTGAAAAATTTGATCCACGCAAGACAAGTTAAAAATTTCGTTATCTCATGTTTCCACTAATATCCATAAATATACGGTTATCAATGTAGTAGGGTGAACAAGGATCGATCCTACGAGAACTGGTACAAGTACTGAGGATCTAGCACAATTTCTATTTAGATAATCTGTTGCAAAGGATTTGGATTTTAAAATTAAAATGCAAAAATAATTAAAAGACTAAAATTAGAAAGCAATTAAATTGAATTGAGGTTGCTACAATGGATAAAAATGGGTCAAATGCTAAGCTAGCAATTATCTTGGGTTACTTAAATCTCGGGTTAATCAATTAGTTTAAATTATAATTAATAGAAATTCTATTCTCACATTTCAATCCAACCTCGAAGCAATCAGTAATTGAATCTCATCAAATTAATTAACTACGGTTCAAGAAACCATCTCTTGCCTACCTAACCAATTTGAGTCATTATCCTTATAGAATTTGAGTTTCTTTCCAAGACCACTTATTTACCATAGTGAATCAACTAATTAATTATGTCATCCTAAGCTAGGATCATTAATCTAATAATTTAACACTGGTTTATAATGGAAGTTCAAAAACGTTATTCTCACGGCCAATCTAACCAACTCTAGAGGTGATCAATCGTTAAAATTGTTTGTTTTTGTTAATTCTTAGCTTATTAATATAATTTAATGATTAACTCCTAATTAGATTTACCAATGAATAATTGTGTCACCCCTACCTGAAGCCTAATTAATTTAGCAATTCATGGTGTTCAGAAACGAGAAAAATTAATTGAATTAATTGCAAACATATTAAATTGATAAATAAAGATAAAATGTGCAATTGAAATTAAATAAATAAAAGACTTAAATTAAATACTTTGAACAATTCACAAGTCAATAAATTAATCTAGAGAGAACTGAAAAATTAAATAATCCTAAAAGTAGTCTAAAACCATAGACACAAGTTGAAAAAGAAAGTTTGAGAATCGCTCTCTTGAGTGTTACATAAATCTGGAACCTATTTATGAAAAATGTTGAAAAGGCCCAAGCCCAAATCGGTCAAAGCACAGTCAGTAGTTGAACCGCTGCTGTCTACGCACAGTCAGCAGGTCAGCCACTGACAGTGAGTAAATAACTAGAATCAGTTGCAGTCAGTGTGCATGGTTCAGTTTCATAGCCTTTATCCAATCACAATCAGTGGTCAGCTCTTTTCCAGGATTGTTTCATCTTCTTGTTCTTACATTTAGCCCTTTGCACTGTTGCCAATTGATCATTTTGCAATTAGTTCACTTGCACAAAGCATAAAACCTCATAAATAGACAACTATACCAACAAAAACATACATATAACTATAAAACAACTTAAAATGACACAACTACAATGAATCTCCTAAGCATAACTTAACTAACCTAAAATATGACAAATGGGACAAAACACACTAAGACTTGTAACAAAAGACATACAAAAATAACTCTAAATTTAGAATTATCAGTAAGTTAAATAAGTCTTTATATGGATGGCTTAAGAAAACTCCTAAATAATGACATGAGAAATTTGATCAATATGTCTTAGCTAATATTTTCAAATCAAATGAAAGTGATAAATGTTTCTACTATAAATCTTTTGCTGACTCTCACGTGATTATTTGTTTATATGTTGATGATTTGTTGATATTTGGTACTAGTTTACAAAGAATTGAGTCTACAAAAGAGTTACTCAAAAATAATTTTGACATGAAAAATTTATGTGAAGCCAATGTTATACTTGGTATGAAAATTACTAGAACTTTTGAAGCGATTTTTTTGACCAATCTCGTTATATTGAGAAATTTTGAAGAAAATACAACTAGTTTGATTATAAACAAACTATTACACCTTTTTAACTCATTTGTCTTTATTACTAGCTAAAAGTGATTTTGACATGGTTTATTTTATACAAATAAAATAATGAGGTATCTTAAAAAAAACACTACATTATGGTTATTTTATTAAAAGTATCTTGTTGCACTTGAAAGCTATAGTGATCTCTGTAGATTGGAGTTCACAATCCAATGATTCTATCTATCACCGGTTACATATTTACTATGGGTGGCAAAGCCATAAGTTGGTGCTAAAAAAAAAAGCAAATTATTGCAAAATCTACCATGAAAGCTGAGTTGATTGCCCTTGCATCTGCAAGTGAGGAAGCAAGTTGGCTACGCAATTTATTATTTGAAATTCCAATGGGGAGTAAATCGGTACCACCAATTTAAATACATTGTAATAGTACAGCTGCCATTGACAGTGTGCATAATAAATATTATAATGAAAAATCTAGAACTATAAGGAGAAAACACAATACTATGACATCATATTTAAACAATGGATCTTTAATGATTAATTTTGTAAGATCAGATGATAATCTTGCTGATCCACTTATAAAACTTCTAACTAGAGAAAAGATCTAGAAAACTTTAATAGAGATTGGACTAAAGCCCAAATTTGTATAAGGTACCTATGAGGATTTGAGCCTAGAGACTGAAGATCCCAAAACACTATGTTAGAAATAAACAATTCATAGAGTAACTTGTGACAATACAAGCAATAATGTTATATTTAGTCCAATTATTTGATGTACATGTAGGTAATCCTGTGACAAATATGAGAGGTTGAGAATTAATCGTTTAATGAGTGTTATAGCCTTTTTATGGTTGGGATGTCTTAGTCACACGAACATACTTGATAGACTTACCTATAAGAATGTTGGAGTTTGGTCACTCCTATGAGAATTTGGACAAATTCTCTAGAGCACTCATGAAAATTGAGATAAAGCACATGGCCATATCGTGCTAGATTAAGAAGTTTGTTAAAGAATATTTTGAATATCATGTGTGTGATGTATTCTACATATCCTCAAGTGGTCATAGTTTAAAGGCTTAGTCCACTAAAATCCTAATTTGAGAAAATTGAAACACTGAGTAAAAATTTAAAGGCATTGTCACTTTATGAGGCATGATAAATTATTTTATTAAAATAAGTGAGTTAGATATTTAAAAACTAAAATAACATGTATTTTTTGAAAACTTGAATTTAAATTACATAATTAAGTTACAAGACTTAAATCTCCTATTTTTTTGCAACTTGTATAACGGATATATTTATATCATTTTGACTATTATACATTGTATTTGGACACTATATCTTGTGGCTGAAATTTTTTACAATAAATCTAATTAATCTCTAATTTTGTGACTACTTAAAATTTCAGCCTATAAATAAGAGAGGTTGAACAATATATAGATTATCTTTTCCTATCGCTCAAAACTATTTTCTTCTTCTATTAGTAAGGTGTTGTGTGAAACTTCAACTCCACCAAATTATGCAGATTTAATAGAAATAATGGTATAGATTAGGTTGTTATATTTCCAAGTTGATGCATTATTCACCTTCTACATTGGTTATAATATCGAAAAGGTCACGGTGGAGTTCCAGTGCACACACTAGACAGCACATGTAAAGGAAAGAAAAGGAGTTGATAGAGGGAACAAACAGTTCAAGTTGTATTTTATAGGCATGGTAGATTTGACCTAAGAAATCCAACTTCAACAAAAGCTTAACAATCCAAATACATTTCATGGTACTTTGTAAAGTAATTACACCACTTTACGAACATAATTCTGGCAAGTATCTTATAGAGCATACAGAAAAATTTATTAACAAGCCAAAAAATCCAAAGCCAAAAGACATAACAACAAGAGAAAAGAGAAAAACTGCAAAATCAAGAATCCCATTAATTAGTCAATACAGCCCCTACTTAGTCAACTTCCTCAATTCTTGGACCAGCACCAGTGGTACCAGACGTAGATGTGGTGTAAGAAGCATTATGGTCTTTCATGCTATTCCAGCCACCACCAGTACCCGGCCGGTATATCTCCACAATTATTGGGTTCCAGATACCCTCAAGCTCCTTCATCTTTTCCTCGAATTCATTTGCTTGCGCAAGCTGATTCTTTTGCAACCATTCAAGAGATTGCTCAATTGCATCCTCAATCTTCTTTTTTTCAGCCGGATACAGCATACCACTTATCTTCTTATCATTAAGGCTATTTCTTATGTTGTAGGCATATTTTTCTAACGCAATCTTGGCCTCAACCTTCTTCCTGTACTGTTCATCCTCAAACTTATACTTCTCGGCTTCCTCGATCATCCTCTCAATTTCTTTTTTTGACAATCTTCCCTTGTCATTGGTTATGGTAATTTTGTCCTTCTGGCCAGTACATTCATCCTCGGCAGAGACATTTAATATACCGTTGGCATCAATATCAAAGCAAACATTGAGTTTAGGAACTCCAATAGGGGCTGGAGGAATACCGCGGAGCTTAACTCTACCTAACAAATTGTTGTCTGTTGATTTTGCTCTCTCACCCTCGAACACTTTGAAGCAAACAGTTGTTTGGTTATTAATAGATGTTGTGTATCCTCTCTCCTTTTTGGTAGGGATGGGGCTGTTCCTAGGGATCACAACACTCATGACATCTCCGTCAGTATCAACACCAAGAGATAATGTAGGGTAACATCCACCAATACAAGGTCTTGAACCTTCTCAGTACCTTTTCCCCCGCCCAAGATTGCGGCTTGAACAGCTGCACCATAGGCAACAGCTTCGTCTTGGTGGATGCTTTTGCAAAGCTCCTTTCCATTAAAGAACTCTTGCAACAATTGCTGAACCTTTGGAATCCTAGTTGAACCACCTACCAGCACAATGTCATGGACACTGCTCTTGACCATCTTGGCATCCCCCAAGCAATTTTCAACTAACTCAATACATTTCTGAAATAAATCCATGTTCATCTCCTCAAATCTTGGCCGAGTAATGGTGGACTGAAAATCAATACCCTCAAAAAAAGCATCAATCTCTATTGATGTCTGAGCAGCTGAGGAAAGGGTCCTCTTTGCCCTCTCACAAGCTGTCCTCAATCTCCTAAGTGCTCTAGGATTTCCGTTGATATCCTTATTGTGCTTTCTCTTGAACTCTTGAACAAAGTGGCTCAGCATTCTATTATCAAAGTCCCATCAATGTAGACTCCCCGCCAAGATGAGTATCTCCAGCAGTAGCTTTCACATCAAAATAACTCTCTTCAATAGTGAGGAGAGAAACATCAAAGGTACCACCTCCAAGATCGAAAATAAGAACATTCTTCTTATTGCCTTTGATGTTTGACATTTTGTCAAGACCATAAGCAATGGCAGCAGCAGTTGGTTCAACAACAATACGCAACACATTGAGGCCTGCAATTAATCCAGCATCTCTAGTTGCCTGACGCTGCGAATCATTGAAATAGGCAGGAACCGTGACAACAGCATTCTTGACAGTGGAGCCAAGGTATGCCTCTGCAATCTCCTTCATTTTGGTAAGAACCATAGAAGAAATCTCCTCAGCTGCAAATTTCTTTTCTTCTCCTTTGTAGGATACCGCAATCGTTGGTTTGTCAGCAGTATCAGGAATAATCTTGAATGGCCAAAGTTTCATGTCACTTTGAACACATGGATCGGTAAATCTTCTCCCTATCAGTCGCTTGACATCTGGAAGTAATTAGAAGAGACAGATATGAATAGTTTGCACACTAGATAATAAATTGGTAGTTATGAAACCAAACTTTTCCTTGGCTTCACTTGTATTCGTAATTAATTGAGAGGCTTATGATGCAAATCAGGAAAACTTTGTTAGTAGCTGACAAACGTAACCTTTAGTTAAGTAAAGGAGATTCCACCAAAAAAATAAAAGGAAGCAGAGAATAAAGAGTCAAGTGCATTATTGGGTGAAGAAGTAGTCCAAGTGCTTGGAAAGCATCTTTGTAAAGGTAATTATGATTTAATTAGTTGTTCATCTAGTTATGCTAGTTTATTATGATTTTTGGGGGCTATTAGAGTTGTGTTGTTTTGGTTTTAAGGGTTTCGATTTGATTTGAGGATTTTGATTTCATACTTGGTCTTTTGGTTTATGTAATTAGTGGTGTCGACTTCTTTTCTCACCTTTGAATGCTTTGGAAACCTTTTGATAAACATACATTCTTTATATAAATGCAGATTGCATTATGTGTATTTGATAATACTCGTTTAAGTGGCAATGATTATCTCACATGCTTGTGAGAAATGCAGATTAGATTATGAATATTGAATATCTAGAATCTTGTAGATTTGTATTTCTTTGGTAGGAATTTTCTCAAGTATAAAAGGTTGTAAGTTGAGCAATATGAGTTATATTTTCTCTCTCTCTCTCTCACATGCTTGACACTTGTGTCCTTAATAACCTATTGAGACACTTGTCTTTTTTTTGCTTAGCTTGAAATATACAATATACAAGATGATTGAAGCAAGTGTAGATGTGACATTGAACTCTTACTAATTAATGTAGGAAAATTCTTTCTATGGATTAAGGTGTACCATCCCATCGTACACTTTGTAGTTCATAATTCTCTATATTCTCTAATTTGTGAATAAAGTATTATAATTTATAACTTTAAAAAAAAAATGAAAGATATGGAGAATTATGGACCGCAAGATGTACAGTGAAGTCATACACCTTAATCCACGGAAAAATGCCTTTCCACCAATGTATATATAAGATATCTGATTCAAGAAAATGACCCGTTATCTCTTACCGGGCAATAAATGTTCATACCATGTTATCCAACCCTTGTTGCATATATTTTCACTATCGATGAAGCCTGTTCCCAACTATTATTAGGTTGGTAGCTGTCACGGAACTCAGGCACTAATTTAGAATTTGTTTATTTTGTAATGGCTTGTTTGCCAAATACATGTTTCTTTCTAGTTTCTAGTAATGTTTATAACATCTTTGTTGGTTTTGGTTATTAACTTGCTGGTTGTTGGATTAAAGTATTTCTTGGTTTGGTTACATTAAAGTTATGATGGTGTAATCTATTTTATGTATAGATACGATGTGTTACATTTGAGAGTAGTACATTTGAGTACGATGTGTTATCTATGTTTCAGTTTTGGGAAGTGACTGTAGTACTTGGCCAACTTAGCCATATGATCATACATTCAAGATCCATGTGGTTATTGTGATAATGTGATGTGTTTAAAAATGAATAGTTCATAGAAGAAACTTTCAAGAATATTTAAGAGTGTAGCCTCAATTTAGTCTTTTTGGATTAACCTTATATGTTTCATTGTTTTTACCGTGTAAACGTTTTCGTTAATATAATTGGGTTAGATGCATATTGCTAGGGGTGTTCAAATTATCGTTTCACCCGAAAAAAAAAAATCTAACCGGACATTTTTTTATTCCATTAAACGAATAAATTATGTTCATTTATATTTTTTAGACTTTTAAAGTTTGTTCTGGTTGCCTTGCTCTCTCAAAGAACTTTGGAGTCCAAACTTTTTACAAGCACGTTAGGAAGTTTGATTAATTGGTTAAAACCGACCATTAAAGTTCTAAAACAATTTGTTTTCTTAATTGACCAAAATTATAATGATTCGACTTTAGTTTTTGGATTTTGCAATCGAAATTGTAGAAAAACCAAAATATTTTAATCAAAAAATTGAGAAGCGATTACTAAACACCCTAAATGCATGTCAAGAATATACATAATAGGTTTTTTAAAATCTTTTTGTGGATTATATGCCATATAGATCTAAGTTTCTTAATGTAAAATAAATCCTTTGCACTGTCACACATAATAACCTTTACATTAATACTTTTTTGGAAAATAATCTAGAATTGATTTTATTATTATGTAAACAATGTCAATTTAATCTACACAAAATAGTTTTTGAATAAATTGAATTTTCTTATTGCACACATATTAAGTGTGCCTTTGTCACTAGTTCTAATAATATCTTTAGAGTAGTATTGTGATAGTCAAATAAATTCAAATATAATCTAAAAAAGGGATAAAAGTATTGGACATATATACAAGGAAAATTTTATGGTGCACTACTATATTGTTGTGGTTTGAATTCTTGTACAGTATAATATCATATTTTTAACTGGGTTAAGTAGAGTAAACCTCTTTGAAATTTGGATTATTTTGCAATAAATCCCCAAATGTTATTTTTTCTCACTTTGTCCAAAAAATAATATACCAAAGACATTTTAACCCATACACACTAAAAGAAAACACAAAATTAACCCCTTAAAGTTTATTGTATTTGTTATTACAAATTCTAACTCAAGTTTGTGTCAATTAACCCACTATAGTCATTAATCAATATAAAAATATTTTTAAAACAACTAAAAATATAATGATACCCACCAACACTAATGATATTTTTTTAATACTTGTGTTATGAAAACAATTTTAAATATAAAAATTCCCTAACACTCACTACTTTTTCAATTTTTGTCATAAGAGATTTCATGTAAAAACAAACTTCATTTTGAAAGGAAAGACTGTGTTTGAGTTTTAAATATTGAAAAAGTATAATTTGAGAAATAGAATATTAATTAATTTCGATCATAGTTATATTTTTAACAATATTGACAATACTATTACATTTTATTGTTAGCCTAAAGTATTAAATGATACATAAGTTATATGAGAGATTAAAGTGAAATCTTGTTTAAACCTTAAAGGGGTTAATGCAATTAAGTCCTTTAGAGGTAAATTTGTCTTCTTGAAAAGATTAGCCACTAAGATTGTAAACTCCCGTATTTTAAAAAATAAATAAATATAATAATTATACTAATATTTGACAATATCTAATATACTATAAGAATTTTATTTGTATTTGAATTACTTGTCATTATTAGACAAAATTTGTTATGTGGTTTATTCACATGAGAATGTTTAATTCTTATCAATCTAGATTTTCCTATTTATCTTGTGTTATTTAATTTGGACCAATCTTTTGTCTAAAAATGTTTTTTATTGTAAGTACAAATCTTTGTTAATTATTTTTTAATTTTTGTAATTAATATTAGACTAAATTTTTAGCCAACCTCAAGTTAGCAAATTATTGAAGGAATTGTGGGAATTTTAATTAACTTATAGGAGTTAAAAGTTAGAAAATTTGGGAGTTAAAATATGTATAAATATGAGATTTCAATAGGATTATATCATTATTTGTTTCGCTGAGATTTTGGAACTTCAGAGATAGGGATTTTCGTGCACATTATCAAATTCAGTATAATCAACCTAAATTTTGCAATAATTCTGTTTTCTTTGATTTTTTGTTTTTTTATATGAAATATCATTCCTGAAATTGTGTTTTCCATTAATTATTATTATTAGATTGATTGATTTTGATAAGTTTAATTTTTTTAAGAAGTTGAGATTTACTACAAGTATAGGGATTTATTTTTTTGGAAAATTACTTTTGCACAAGTTAAAGTTAGGATTTTGAAAAAATAAAATAAAATAACAATAACAATAACGGTTGAAAGGAGGCCGCCAGATAGCATTGCTGTCATCCCCTTCTAACTGAACACCGACAAACTGCCAGACAGCGACAGGAGCGCTACAGCAGTAGGCTGATCGCCACTAGTACAGGTTGTTTCCACTGTTCCTCCGCCTCTGCTGGTAACAGTTGGGCGATGGCGGTGGTTTGCATCATAGTTAGGGGTCGTGGTATTTGATTAGAAGTTGGTGCTTGGTGGTTGTGAAAGAGAAAAGCGAAGGAAAAATGTAGAAGAAATAGAAGAAAGAAAGATAAAAAGGAAAGAAAGAAGAAAGAGGAGAGAAAAGAAAAAGGAAAACACAAAGTAAGAGTGAGAAAAGGAAAGTTGACAGGAAGTAGTGTACTATTTTTGTCAAATTGGGTTAATTATTTTTGGATATTACATGGCAAGTCACCTAAGTAACTTTGATTTGGTTTTTGGACGGGAAATTTGAATACTTTTCATATGAATAATTTAAGGGTATTAAAGGACTTTTTTTTTTTTTTTTCAATAATCCAACAAATAATTTTGAAATATTAGCAGTAATAATAATATTTTTGAATTTTATACTTTTAGATATATTTGAGAAAAATTATTTTGTAATAAGAACATGATTAAAGATTTTGGGACAAAAGACTTTAGTATACTTGCAGTATTAATATTAATAGTGATATTTTAAACATATACCTTTATATATATTTGGAAGAAATATCTTTATTATAATATAAACATATATTTCAATTAAATATTTCTAAAATTTGAATACATTTATCGACGGCATGATAGTTTATATGCAAGCAATTTGTTTTGAAATTGAACTTAAATAATATTTGATAATTTTGTATAAGAATTTAGTCGGGTTCTTGCAACCTTTATGCTACTTCAAGGTATACGGTTACTACCCCTTTGTGTTTCGAAATACTTTGACCAAAATATTATTTTTGACGATGCGTTAGTATTGAACTTGGAACTTGTATGGATATTTGAATTGTTTGACACTATGATTCTTTATAAGTGACATCATTTTGAACTTCATATGATTGCTTCGCATGTGAATGTGTTTGAATTATTTGCTTGGTAATTAATAAAGGAACAAAGCTCTTAAAATAATCATTTATAGTCGGTAGGGACAATAGTTCTAACTTTTGTTTTGGTGACTTAAAACCTAGTATTCTGTTTGGTACCCGATATTCTATTTATGTATCAAGCTAAGTCTCAACCAAACCCCTTGGTAACCTTATAGCTTCTGATGGCATCTCTTAGCACTAGTCTAAGTTCAATAAGGTGATAATAGCGTGTTTATTTTATGACCTATAATCAACCACGATATGAACTTTGAACTTCTATTATGAATTTGATTTCGACTTTCTAATTCCGAATTTCCAAGCTCTGATAATGAATTCTGATTCTGATATTATAATTTCGATTTTGAACTGTTGATTCTGGGAAATTTGTTTTGTAAATTTTTAATGTTATGCTAGTTGTTCTAAAGGTATGTACTTTTTGTCTTTGAAAAAAAACTTTAGCAATTATGTGAAACAAGATTTTGCTTTGATTTTGGATGAAATTTTTTTTTAAACACTTGACTGTGTGATACAAATTTTGTGAAATATATAACTTGTTTAGTCCAACAAAGATGGTGTTAACTATTTGATGAGAGACTTGTCACTCACCCATTTTAACATTTTTGCTGAAATAGAGATCGTACGAGGACGATCATATGTACAAGGAACGGGTGCATGCCGACGGATATTTAGACTTCCAACTTCCAAGCAAAGATAGTACTATTAGATGGTTTGAAATTAGAAGATATTGAGATATTTTAGGAATTGGTTTTGTGTTGGCTTAGGACCATTTGACAATTTAGTTTATATTTAATTATTCGCATATTCAATTCATTTATTGATACGGATTATTTAGTAATTTAATGAAGTTATTTTGATTATGTTTCATTTTGATGCCTTATGCCCTTAAGGGATAACTCTTGATAGTACAGGGGTTGTCAACTTTCAATGTGTGTGGGTGCGGTATGTAACAGTTTAATTTTTCCAACTTGTCTTCCAAAGATTTGGGTATTTTGCAAGATTGATTCTTGTGATTACCTAACATGAATACTATCGGTTATTGTCTCATTATAGACAACAGATCGATATATTCTTTGTCTTCCAATCAATTAAGTTGTTAAGACATATTTGGAGGTGTATTGGACCTTAGTAGTTTTCGAAAGACTTTGAGAGTGAAACAAGTTATATATTATAAATATATATTTCACAAAATTTTTATCATACAATCATGCATCAGTGTTTTGAAATTTTTTTATCTAAAATCAAAGCAAAATCTTATTTCACATAATGGTAAAAGTTTCTTTTCAAAATGTCTTTTCAAAAACCAAACATAAATACTTTTAGAGCAAGTGGTATTATATCAGAAATTTACAAAAACAGATTTCACAAAGATCAAAAGTTTAAAATTGGAATCAGAATATCAAAATTAGAATTCATAATCAGAGTTTCGAAGTTCATAATCAGAAGGCAGAGTCAAATCATAATTGAAGTTTCAAAATTCATATTATGGTTCACTATAGGCTCATAAGATAAACGCACTATCATCAACGTAGTGCGAACTCAGCCTACTGCATGCTAAGAGACCCACTAGAAAATGTTGCTAAGGGGTCTCGTGAAAACCATTTTAGCTAGAGTTCAGAATTTGAAGGTCAAAAGTTATCTTATCTCGCAGTTCAGATATCTTATTTGTGATACAAAATTTGGTTTGATTTTTAATTTATTTGGGTTTTTCGTTATTTCTAAGAATATGTTCTAGAAAAGAATATGTGTTGTTTTGATGAAAGTATTATTTATTTGTTAGAAATTATTTTATTTTCGAAAGGATTTTGCTATACTTGTGTTGTAGTTTGTAAAACTTGATTTTTTCCAAAAATATAATTTTGTCACAACTTAATTTATTTTTCTTTTTCTAAAAGAAAAAATTGTACTTGTGTTACAATTTGTAAACTATAATCTTTTCGTAAATTGATAATTAATTAAAGAAATACTGCTGATTAAGTCGAAACTTTGAGGCAAGTACGCAACATGTTGGATATGAATTACTCGATTAAGTAATAATGCGTCTCAAAGATTTATTTTTATTGAGATGGATGATAATGTTTTAAGGAATGTGAAAATTTATTAAGAACTATATAGTAGGATTCAATACAAGTTCATAAATGTTAGAGTGGAAGAGTTAGGAAAATTAATAAACAATCACAACTCAAAAGGCCTTTAGAAATTTGTTAGAATATTTTTGGTACAACTTGAGTTGCAAGAGGAATCTTATGTGTCGATACTACGGACAACTAGACTTTTGAAATTTTATTGAGATTTAGTGATTGTAATTGTGAAAAATAAGGAAAGGAATATAAAGCTAATTGGTCCAAATAAATATGAGTAATTTTGATGTTATCTTAGGATTGGACTGGTTAACTAAACATGATGCTATAGTGGATTGTAAAAATAAGTGTGATCTTTTTTGAATGACTAAAATTGATTTATCAAGGCAATACGAGCAAAAGAAAAATACCTCAAAAAATGTTGGTGAATGCAGCACATGAAATTAAGGTAAGAAAATATCGTTAAGAATACCTAACTTTTGTGGTAGACACCTAATAGAATGAGTGAAATTCAATGATCGTGTGGTTAAGATTTTTTCTAAATAATTATGGAAGAATTACCTATCATTCCCTGAATAGAGAAATTGAATTTGAGATAAATTTACATGGGGCAAACTATTGCCAATAGCTAAGCATCATATAGGATGGTTCGATTGGATTGAAGGAACTGAATGAATAATTACAATAATTATTGGATAAGAAATTTACTAAACCAAGTGTTTTACCATAGGGAGTACCCGTTTGGTTCATAAAGAGGAAAGATGGGAGTTTGAGATTGTCTATTGATTATAGGAAGTTGAACAATATTATAATTAAGAATAAGTATCTTCTCCCTAGAATTGATGATTTAGTTGATTAATTTAAGGTGCGAAGGCATTGCATATCATTGATTAAAGCTTAAGGATGTTGATATACTTAAGGGTGATTTTTGGACGCATTGTAGACATTATAAAAATTTTGGTGATATCATTTAGTTTGACCAATGTTCTGCAAGATTCACGGATTAGTTTTAGGTCTCAATTGGATGGATATGTGGTAGTGTTTATTGATAATATTTTGATTTACTTTCTAAGTAAGGAAACTCATGAGAAACATTTAAGAGAAATATTTGGTATCTTAAAAAACTCGGAACATAAGTTTTACACCAAACTTAGCAAGTGTGTGTTTTAGTGCAACTTTTCTAAAATATGTGATTTTATTTAAAGAGTTTTGTGGACCCTAAAAATAGAGAATAAAGTGGACTAATCAAGATGCACAAAGCATTATTCAGATAAGAAATTTTTCAGATTAGTTTGTTACTGTCACAAGTTTATTAAAGGGTTTTCAACTATTGTAATACCATGAGAAGGATTGACATAAAAGAATGTACAATTGGTGTGATCTTCGGAATGAAGAAAGAACTTCCACCATTTGAAAGAGAAATTTGTAACATTATGTATTTTACTCCTACCATTTGGAACTGGAAGGTTTGTAATGTATAATGATGCGAATGGATTAGTTTGTGTATTGATGCAAAATGATAAAGCAATTTCTTATATATTAAGGCAACTAAAAATCACATGAGGAAAATTTCCCGACATATGACTTGAAATTAACTACTATAGTGCTTGACTTAAATATTTGGAGACTCAATAACAAACTGCAAGGCACTTACATATTTGTTCACTTAGAGAATAGATAGGAAACTTGTAAAGATTTAAGGAATTGAGAGATGGTACAATACTAGATTTTAGTGTAAGGTGTAAAGATATATTACGAATACTTGAAAAACTATGCGTACCTAACAATAAGAATTTAATGAATAAGATTATGAAGGACACAAAGATGTTTTGAGATCTTGAGAGAAATTTTCTGTGTAAACGAAATGAAGAGATCAATTACCAAGTATGTAACAAAGCACTTCAATGTCAATGAGTTTAGGCTAAATATCAATAATTAGCGGATTAACTTAACCTTTGAAAGTTTCACAATGGAAATGATAACATTTCATATAGATTTTTAGTATAAATTCCAAAAATAAATATTGGTAATGACAATATTTGGGTAGTGGTGGATTATTGGTCTAAGTCAATACATTTTATATTCATATGTAATAGGGCAACTATGGAAAAGTTAATGGAATTATATGTTTTGGGACAAATTGTGAATTTGGATGAAGTACCAGTAAGTATAATGTTGGACCAAGACCGCTATTTTACTTCTTCTTTTGTGTTTGCTACTAAAAAGTAATGAGAATGAATTCGAAATGTAATACCATTTATCCTCAAATGGACAGTCGATTCAAGAGGACCATCTAAAAATTAGGAAATATGTTACAAATTTTTGCGTTGAATTTTGAAGAAACTTGGGATCGACTATTAAAACTAGTGGAGTTACCAAGTGGTATTGGAATGACTTTATTCGAAACATTATATGGACATAAGCGTAGATCCTTACTATATTGAAATTTAATCGGAAGAAATTTGATTTCTGAATTCAGTTTGTTTGGAAAAAATAAAGGTTATTTAGGTTAAGCTTTTGATGAGTATGACCATTCGAGATATTGGAATGCATTGGAAAACATGTGTATTAGTTAAGTTTTTGATACTTAATTTGTCAAAGTACATAATGTATTTCAAGTATCACAATTATAAACAGTTTCTTATGTACCTAACTCGGGTTATGTGATTAAGTCTTAATCATTGGACGTTAAAGAAAATTCTTATGAAAGCATCACTACTAAAGATTATAAATCGAAAGGACGAAAAGTTTCGAAGAAGATACATTTCACATGAAAAGTTTTTATGGATTAGTCAAAAGGTGATAGAAGCGACATGAGAACTACTAGAAGTTACACAAACAAAAACATGTTACCTTTGATCAAGGTATACAAGTTCGAGGACGAAACTTTTTGTAAGAAGGGAAGAATGCAAACTCTTGTATTTGGTTTTTAAAAATAAATATAATAATAATACTAATATTTGATAATATTTAATATACTGCGAATTTTATTTGGATTTGAACTACTTGTCATTATTAGACAAAATTTGTTATGTAATTTGTTTATATGAGAAGATTTAATTCTTATAAACCAAGTTTTCCTATTCATCTTGTGTTATTTAATTTGGACCAACCTTGTGTATAAACATATTTTTCATTTTAAGTACAATACGATCTTTTGTTAATTATTTTTTAATTTTTGTAATTAATTTTAGGCTAAATTTTCAACCAACCTCTACTTACCAAATCATTGTAAAAATTTTGAGAACTTTAGCTAACTTATAGGAGTAAGAAATTGCAAATTTTTTGGAGTTAAAATATGTGTAAATAGGGACTTTATAAGGTTATATCGTTATTTGTTTGGTTGAGATTTTGGAACTTTAAAGAGAGGGATTTTTGTGCAAATTAAATGGTCGACGTATATCAAATTGGGTATAAATTTACAACTTAAGTTTTTCGATAATTCCATTTTCTTTGCTTATGTTTTTTTGTACGTATAATATCTGGAAATTATGTTTTCCGTTAATTATTATTATTTGATTGATTGATTTTGATAAGTTTAATTTTTTTAAGAAGTTGAGACTTATTTCAAAGTTTATGGATTTATTTTTTTGGAAATTTTACTTTTGTATAAGTTAAAGTTAGGATTTTGAAAAACAAAATATAAAATAAAATAAGAATCACTAATGGTTGAAGGGAGGCCACTAAACAACATTGTCGTCATCCCTTTATGCCTGAACACTGGCAGTCTGCCAGACTGCGACAGGAGCGCCGCAACAGTACGCTGACCGCTGCTATTGCTGGTTGTTAATTTCCGCTACTGCTCGGCCTTTGCAGGTGACGGTTAGGCGATGTTGGTGGTCTGCATCGTAGTTGGGGGGTCATGGTGTTTGATTTGCAGTTGATGCTTGGTGGTTGGCGGGAAAAGAGAAGAAAAAAAGGAAGAGGAAAGAAAGAGAAAAAGGAAAGAAAGAAAAGAAAAAGGAAAACAAAAAGTAGGAGAGGGGAAAGGGGAGTTGATGGGAAGTAGTGTACTACTTTTGATTACTTTTAGATATTGCATGGCAAGTCCCCTAAGTAACTGTGATTTGGTTTTTGAACTGGAAGTTTGAATACTTTTCATACGAATAATTTAATGGTATTAAAGGACTATTTTTTTGTAATAACCAAACAAATAATTTGAAATATTAGTCATCAAATATATAGTAATAATAATATTTTTGAATGTTATACTTTTACATATATTTGAGAAAAAATATTTTATAATAAGAACATGATTAAAGATTTTGGGACAAAAGACTTTAATACTCTTGCAGTATTAATATTAATAATGATATTTTAAACGTATACCTTTAGATATATTTGGAAAAAATATTTTTATTATAATATGAACATGATTACATATTTCTAAAATTTGAATACGTTTATCAATGACATAATAATCTATATATGAGTAATTTATTTTTAAATTGAATTTAAATAATATTTGACAATTTTGTATAGGAAGTTAGTCAAATTCTTGCTATGTTTATGCTACTTCAAGAAAAGTGGTTACTACCCCTTTGTGTTTTCAAAAAATACTTTGACTAAAATATTATTTTTGACTACGCATTATTTTGAGTATTGAACTTGGATCTTACATGGATATTTGAATTATTTGATAATATAATGTATCATTTTGAATTTCGTATAATTGTTTCACATATGAATACTGTATATGTTTGAATTTTTTGCTCAATAATTTATAAATGACCAATACTCATAAAATAATCATGAATAGTCGATAGGGATTGTAGTTCTGACTTTCTATCCAGATGACCTAAGATCTAGTATTTTGTTTGGGTGATTTAAGACCCAATATTTTGTTTTTGCATCAAGGTAAGTTTTAGTCAGATCCCTTGACAACTTTTTCTAGTGGGGTTTCCTAGCACTAAGTTAAACTCAGTAAGCCAATGATAGCCTGTTTATTTTATGAGATATGAACTTTGAACTCCAATTATGATTTTGACTGGCTTTCTGATTCTGGATTTCCTAGCTCTTATTATGAATTCTGATTCCGATTTTGAACTTCTGACTCTGTGAAATCTGTTTCGTAAATTTTTAACGTTATGCCACTTGCTTTAAAAGTATGTACATTTTTTCTTTGAAAGACACTTTGATAAGAAAATTTTGCCATTATGTGAAATAAGATTTTACTTTGATTTCGGATGAAAATTTTTTGAGATAAAAACACTTTGACTGTGTAATAAAAACTTTGTGAAATATATATGTAACTTGATTGGTCCAATAGAGGTGGTATTAGTTGCTTGTTGAGCGACTTGTCACTCACTCTATTTTAACATTTTTACAAAAATAGAGTCGTATGAGAATGATCATGTGTATAAGGAATATGTGCGTGTCGATGGTTAGATTTTCGACTTCCAAGAAAAGTTAGTATCATTAGATGTTTAAGAATTAGGGGCATATTGAGATATTTTGGGCATTCATTTTTTGTTGCCTCGGAACCATTAAACGGTTTAGTTTATATTTATATAGTCGCATTTTCAAGTCATTTATTGATATACATTGTTTAGTAATTTAATAAAATTATTTTGATTATATTTCGTTTTAATGCCTTGTGTCTTGAAGGGTAACTCTTGAGAGTACGACGGCTGTTACGTGTCAACGTATACGGGTACGGGGCGTGACAAATATACATTTGATCGATAGTTAAAGAAGTAAAGTGAGAAAAAACCTTAATATTAAAAAATTTACTACAAATAATTTAAATCTTAATGGATTTAATGTATTTCACCCATTTTAAATATTTATACTCTATAAATTTTTAAAGACAAATGAATGTTCTCCCAAGTAAAACTATAATGAATAGAAAGGTGAACTCTGAGTAACTTTTTTTAAAATTTATTTAAACTTGAGTATTTTAGTCCGGTCGCTGTAGATGATACTAATTGATAAGAGATCAAAAAGAGCAACAATAAAAATTTAGTTCCGTTGAGGAATCATTATTTTAGTTTTAAGAACATGTACGATACAAATTTTTAAAACATAGAGTGTTTTAGTATATAAATCTTTAAAATACAAAAAAATAATTTTAAAAAAGAAATTGTAGAATTTTTCTAAAGTTTATTGAGCCGACTAATTAATAAGAGAACTTTTCATGAAATCGTACCGAAAACGGTGTTGGTGGGATTCACGGCGACTTGATTCTTAGCAGCATCACCAATGAGACGTAGTTCAGTGTCCGTGAAAGCGACATAGGACGGCGTCGTTCTGTTACCCTGATCATTCGGGATGATTTCCACGCGATCGTGTTGCCAAACAGCCACGCACGAGTACGTCGTACCTAGGTCGATTCCGATTGCCGGACCTTCGCCTTCTCCAGCCATTATATAACCGTCAATCCAAAGAATCAAAAGGAGCTAGAATTGGGTCCAAGAAAAAAGTTGTTTTCTTGTTGAAATTTTTTTGTGGATTCAGACTGATGTTTCCCGTTCGTCTTGGATTTTGAGATGAAAGATTTTTGTTAACTTTCACTTGCCAATATATATATAGAAATTGTCAGATTGTGCCTCTTGGATTGTACATTTGACATTTTGCCGTGAGGAACTGATCTTATAAGTTGTAGGAGTTAAACAGTGCCCAATAATTGTCTGCGTCATTAATTAATATTGGCTTAAATAATTCGGACATTTTCTTATTTAAATTTATTTGATTATTTTAACAAATTTATGAATAAATGTTAATTGAGCAAGTTTGAACTTTTTACATATAAATTTTAAATTTTTCGTACGAGTTTCAGTTGAGTTCAAAAATTTGATGATCGTTAAATTTTTTTTTTCTTTTATAAACGTTAAATCTTGTTCAAATTTAGTTTAATTACCAACTAAACAACCTAAAACAAGTTTTTTATTAAACCGAGTTTAATTCGAGTATTGGATAGTTTGGCTTTATTTATAGCTTTAGGGTTACTATATAATAATTGACCCCAAATGTCAGATATGAAAATTTTTTTTACTAATCACTCCATAATACGGTATTATTTATAAAAACAATTAAACCATGTACAAAGTAAGGAAACTTGCTTTTTAAATCCCTCTACTTTATAAATAATTGAATAACTGTACTAATTATTTTATATTACCCTACTTTATAAAAAATTGAACGAGTGTATTAGTCATTTCTTATTCCTAATTAACATGGAGTTTGGAGTTGCATAACATATTACGATGGATAAGTGTAACCAAAGAATTGACATTAAATCATCTACAAAGTCAATGATAAATTCTTTTTTTTAAAAAAAACAAAGTCTTGCTCTGTATTCCCACATATTATATTATATTTTGACCCGAGAACGATGCCGAAATCAAGCTTAGAAAATTGATCGATCAACGATCCATGGCACCATGATTGCTATAGGAAATTTGGCGTAAGTGAGGGCATACTATAAGAAAAAAATTAGCGGTTGGTGTGGTATGATATGGTTCTTCAAAATGCTAAAAACATTTAAATATCTGCGAGATATTAAAAGTTTAGTACAATAGGGAATTGATTAAATAACCCAGTATATCAACAAATTCAATACAACTTCACAATTGATTATTTGAATACAAGTAATTCGAAGGCAGACTCGTACGAAATTTCTTATTCCTTTCTGGACGAATTAATCCCGGTGTCTTAATTAATATTTATATACTACTACGTAACTGCAAATAAGCTATCCGGCTGGTCAATGAGTTCAAATAATGTTATGCCACTCGAGAGACAGCCTTGCGCGTTGACTGACTCCAAATAATGTCCCGTTTGAGATTGTGGTGATTTATTACAAAACATTAACTTAGTAGAGTTTTGAAAAAAATATTTAATAAGTGCTTAATTTTTGTTGTTTTGATGTAAACTTACAAAAATACTTTTTAATATTTGGTAATATATAATTTTAAATTTTAAAAATAACAACTTTTATATATTATAATATTTAAAAAACAATAAAATATGTATCTTAGGCGATCTAGATTTTAAAATGGAATGCGAAAGTCAGAACTAACATCCCTGTCTCTTATAACATCTAAATGTGAATAAGAGACAGATTTAGAAATTTAAGAATAATATTCACCAAATACTCAAAAAAGTATTTTTACAGTTTAAAAGCAATTTTTAAGTAAAACCACCACAATCCCAAACAAAGCCTAGTGTCAACTTTTCGACTGAGATTTATATATGTTTTGTTCATCTTAGTGCAAGTCTTTTTTTATTCGGCAAGAACTTGGCATGGGGAAATAATTAGTCATCTCAATCTTTGTCAATTGTAAGCAAAGTTGTCTCAAATTAGGAATTGGTGTAGAAATGATTATGCCACACAAACATGCACACAGTTTATATATATATATAACTCAATGTATGAAAAAATTTATAATTCTATTGACGAAATAATTTTGTTAAATTTAAATGTTTATATAATATAAATTTTTAGGAAGATAGAAGCATACAAAAGTTACAGTGCATTTTTCACCACAAATTACATTAGCAATACACAATCTCCCCTGATTTTCGTTCCTTTGGCTGACAAAATTTGCACCATTCCATAAGTAAAATAGACGTGTGTAATGTTATTAGAATCTAAATTTTTAAAACACATAATATTATATTTTACAAGTTTTAAAATATTTACAATGAGATTGTGGAATTTTCTTTTATATAGTTATGTCCACTATCCTAATTAATAATGGTGTTGATTGTTCATTCACAAAAAAATCACGTAATATAATATTCTCTTTTGGTATTAACGGAATTGGTATTATCAATCTTTTGGATACTAATCATATATAAATATGGGAAAATTTTACGGTTCCTTTTAGGGAACCATTTCTATGTGTTTTGAATGCTTGTATAGTACAACATCATCTGCTTAAAAAACTTGTATTGTACAAGCTTTTAAAGTTAAGGGAATGGTTCTCTAAAAGGAACTGTAGAATTTTTCATAAATATGATTAATATCTTTCGCATTTCTATTTATTTTCTCCTTTCTAGGTGAGGCATTATTTGAATGAGTCCCGTCAACGCACGCTCTAGCCTCTACTGTAAGGTATTAGTGGCTTCGTTTGAAAATAATATTTGATTTTCCTTTAATGATTTTTGAAAATAATGATAAATTTTAAAATAACAAAATAATTATTTAAATATGAAAAAATATTTCTAAACAATAGTTTAGATTGCAAATAATGAATGTCTATTATTTACTTTTCTTTTTTTTTTAATTATGAAGAATTCCAAACTATATAATTGTTCAAGACATCATGGACTCATTATTTTGACATGGATTACACACGACAGTTTCGTATTTCTATGTCAGATTTGAGGAGTTTAGAAAGTTGAACGACTTACTCTTAATCCGAATGATACCTTTTGAACTCGTGGGAGTCCTTTCTGGCAAGAGTTCAGTGGCCTGTGTTTGGTAGTTTAGGGAATAGACGTCCGAACTACACACATTGTCAATATATACAGCATAACTCATTTCCCTCTTGCCAAAATATTTAGCATCCAAGAAGCTATACAAATTTAATTAACAAATCCAGAAAATAATCTGGAAGAATTCACTTTGGACATTTTACATATGAAACCTTTTTGAAGATCCATTCTATTTCTTCATACCAAAAAGGATTACAATACACCAATGTAATAAAAAATTACAAAATCACCAAAATAGTCCCCCAACTTTTTTACTTAAACCGAAATAATCCCTCAACTTTTTTTTTTAATCAGGATAATCCTTCAACTTTTATTTTTTAGCCAAGATAGTTGACCTTTTGTGATACAGCTACCACAAAAATCTCTTTCTTTTTTGATAAATTTCACATACACCCCCTGTGGTTTAGTTGTTTTCCACATTGAGTTAATTTAAAATTTTACAAAACTTTATGACCAACTTTTAAAAAAGAAGATCTAGTAGTTAACTAAGAGGATCTGGCGATAGAGCTAGTGGGTGGTAGTTGGCGTCTTGTGGGTAGAAGGAGGTAGGGGTGTTCATCCTGACCCGCTGACCCGAAAAATTCACTGAACCGATTCGACCTGAACCGAAAAAAGAGGGTACCTGAACCGCATTTTGAAAGCGGGTCGGGTAGAGGGTCGAGTTACTCAAGTTAAGGGTCAGATAGAGGGTCACATTTCTATGACCCGCCAGGTACCCGACCTGATCCATTTCAGGGGTAATTTTGAATGTAAATTTGATTAATAATATTTCATTAGAAGTAAATACTTATCAGGTTTATTGGTGGCCTCTCATCTCTTCTTTTTCAATTCCTTGTCTTTCCTTTCTTTTCCGCACTCAATCATCTCTTTCCTTCCTCTCTCTCGCATTCTCATTTCTCACACTCGCCTCTGTTGAAATATTTTTTGTGATTTAATTATTGTTGCTATTGGCCTGTTGTTACTTTTTAGTTTGTTGCTATTGGGATGTAATATTGGGTTGTATTTTGTAATTAGATTTAATTGTTGTTGACTTAATTATAAATTAATTTGCTTAACTATGATTATTTAAATTTTTATGTTTTGTTACTAGTGAGGGTCGGGTACCCGGTCAACCTGACCCTCTTTTGAGGGAACCCGGTAGGTCGGGTACCCACTTTGTATGGACCGGGTAGAGGGTCAAAATTTTCTTGACCCGATCAGTGAGGGTTGGGTACTTTTTTTAGCTCATGGACTGGGTACCCAATCTATGAACACCCCTAGAAGGAGGCGCTTGGGTGGTTGAAGAGGAGGTTCTACAGTTAGATGGGTGACAAACTTTGCCTAGAAGAAAGGGAAGAGGGAAGGGTTAGGATTTTAATATTTTTTTTTTGTCTTGTAAAAATAAATGTTTTATTTTTCTAAAAATTGTTTTCAAGATTTTTTTTTCTTTTTCACCCCTTCAAATTAATTTCTTTCTTATTTTCTCATTTTAAACCATATAGGGGTTATGTGAAAAATAATTAAACCTCAGGCAGTGTATGTGAAATTTATCAAAAAAAATGAAAAAGTTTTTGTGGTGGGCCAGGTGGCTCCACCATAAAAGAACTATTTTGGCTAAAAAATAGAAGTTAAAGGACTATCTTAGCTAAAAAAAAAAAGTTCAGGGACTATCTTGGCTAAAGTAAAAAAGTTAAGGGAATATTTTGGCAATTTTCTCTAAAAAAATGTGTTGCTATGAATTTGAATTAGAAGAATGCTAAAATCACAGCCAAACACATGATTGTACAGCACAAGATACCTTAAATACCAAAATATGTCTAATTAATCAATGCCAAAATAGTTAATAGAAGTCGATGGACTTCAATCGAGCGTACAAAGGCGAACAAATTATATGGTACCACTTAAACTATATCTACGTCCATGAATTTCAACACCTACCAACGAGAAATTACAACTATATTGCAGTCAAACTAACATTCATCGACTGATATTTGTAAAAAATTCATCGCTAAATCGATTAGCGACGGATTTTTCAATAGAAAAAATCCTTCGGAATTTGCTCGCTGGTAAAATTTAACAATCGATTTACTAACAGAAATTTAGGGACAAAAATTTCCGTTGGCAAATCCGTCGCTAAATTTGGTTCAGAAATACCAACTTGAAGCAATTTAGCGACGAATTTTTCAGTCATTAGTTTTAGCGATCAAAAATCTGTCGCTAAGTGCCAAATTAGAGATTGATATATCCGTTGGAAAAATATATTTTAAAAATTAAAAAACCTTAGCGATGGAAAAATCCGTCGCTAATTTCAAAATATTATTAAAAAAATATGAATACCATTAAATTCTAAACCTGCCAACAACAACCAAACATAAATCAAATACCATCCAAACATTCCAACAATCAAATATGTATTCAAATGTATGCCTGTCTACAATGACCACAAATCAATTATATTAATAAGCAATGTGCCATAAAACGAAATCTCTACAACCAAAGTAAAAGTAACAAAATACAATTAAATAAGTACAAAGTTTATGAACTAATATCCAATAATAATGTGTAGAGGTCATTCATCCTCACTCTCTTCCTTATTATCCCCACCACCATCTTCATCTTCTTCTTCATCTCCATCTTTATCTTCATCTATGAGACATAGTGGCTTTTCTTAACTTTTTCACACCACTTCCATATTACCTAACCTACACATACAAAGCAACAATAGTAATAAGAACTTTGATATTAAATCAAATCCCAATAACAAAAGTAAAATAAAAGTAATAAAATATAGGTAAATAAATACAACATTTATCAATTAGTATCCAATCATAATCTGTAAAAGTTACTCGTCATCACTTTCTTCCTCTCCATCATCATCGTCACCACCATCACATAAATAAATACAAAGTAATATCAAAAGGATGAATTTTCTCATGAAATTTTAATCCACATTTCCTAGAAAGTATGAATAATATAATCATTTACATATATCCCAATAAGAAGTTTACACAAAATGTAAAAGTAAATAAATAAATTCCCCATATGAATTCAATTAATTGCCTTAGTGTGTCTAGCCTATACTAATTGCAGACTTAGTATTACTAGTAACCATCTTCACATGAATATGTGAAATGTCATTGCACCCTAATATACTTCCAGTATACTGATCTCTAAAACAAAAGATTCAAATAATTATATACTTTCATTCCTAGTAGTTGTGCAGTGCACGACACGAGCCTGCCCGTTCTGATCTGTTCTAAAATCTAATTACCTGTGTACTCTTATTGCAATTTTGATTGATTTCACAGTCTTCTTCGCATTTATGTACTCTTACTGCCTTAAAACATTAAGCTTTCAAGAGAGATAGAATAGCCTGTGCACTATAGGTAGACTTAGATCATGCATATTCAAAGTGATAATTTTAAGTTAAAATCTAAATACAGAATTAATTAGTTCATCTTCTTCATAACCAGATTAACAGTATACTCAAAGTGTATCTACTGAATTATGCCCAATTTAGGTAGTGATATTTTATAAGCAGTGGCTAGAGGAATATTGTTATACTTTTTGAACTAATTAACTTTTTTAACAACAATTTTGAGAAAGTTCATAAACCAAACAAAGCTTTTTGCAATAAATTGCTTTTGTTGCACTAAACCAACAGGAAAGTCAAACTACTCGGTGCAGGAGAGAAACGGCGGAACAATGTGCTTTTTTAATTTCTTATATTTAGTAAAAAATGCAAAAAAAATTGGTTTTCCACCTCTTTCTTATTTTACCAATCTCAAGTCAAATTCTCAAATTAATTAGTGCATTATCCAATTAATTTATACTTCCTATGTCTAAAAACCTTTGGATATGATCAAAATCATTAGTTTCCAATTCACCGTATTAAGGGGTGACCGGTTATTCTAAAACTACTGCATACAAATAAGCAATAAAGACAATATATTGTAAAACCTATAACACTTTTCTTTTCTTTTTTTTAAAAAAATAGAAGTAAGGAAAGACTTGAAGGAATTATTGACCTTGCACAACACCATATCCTTCTAAACTTTAATTTGCTGCTTGTAGCGACCCCTACGTTCTTCTTCCATTTTCTTCAATTGCTTCTTCATCTCATCCAGTTCCAATAATTTGTAATCTAAATAAAGTCTTGGACATTATTTGTACGCATAATATAGATAGTAACAATCCAACAACTTTCTAAATAGACAAAAGTAAGAAAGATTAAAAAATTTTCATAAAGAAAGATTCAGGAGATATCATACCAGATAAATGGTCCAAGGTAAAGTTTTCAATCTCAAAAGATTAATCCTAAAATAAGAGGCAAAACTAAGGAACATTAGTGTATCTTAGAATTAATCTGTCATACTATCCATAGATAAATGTGTTAGAAACTGGACAGAATGATAATCAAAACTGAGCAGAATTTGTCGAGACGTGTGATCGCCCTACTATCCTTGAAAGTGATTTTGCCCCCTATAGGATCGTAATCTACTGATGCAGATGGGACTTGCAAGCAAGACTTCAAGCTTAATTCTGGACTACCCAGTACCCAAGAAGAATAGAAGAAAAGAGATTTTCGGATGTTTTGAAGAGGTCATCAAGGCCTTTATTTATAGTAATAGATTCGGCCAGAATTTGGGAATTACTGCCTTGAGAGAAAAGGTAGGTGACTTGGGAGAGAATAAAGGAAACCCATCTGCCTTGAGAGAAAATGCAGGAACTATACGCAAGTCAAGTTCACAAAATAGGTAATTAGTAAACGAATAGGTAACCAAAAATTATAGAAAGAAAAAATGTAATGGAAGTAAAACTCTAATGGTTCGCATGCACCACACCATACCGCACCGCGTCGGGGGTGCGCATGTGTGTGTTTGAGGAAAATCCCCAAACCATCAACCATGCATAGTCTAGGCTCCCAACTAGAGTTGCACAATGGCAAAACCCCAAGCTCATAATGTAACATGAAAATATCCAACACAATGTTCCAATGTGGGACTAAGATTTTACAAAAGAGGGAACACAATTGGAGGAATTTCAAATTTATTGAAAGTGTATTTTGGAGGTAAATTTCCAACAATCCCCCACATGACTCGAAAATACATAGTGGTATGAGTACAAAAATCTAACACATAAATGACGATGTCTTTTGGACTTGAATTGCACTTAGTGCATTCAACAAAGAAATATATGGAAGATAGGTGACAAAAGTCTTGAACCTTCCTCCTAGAAGCATACTCCTACAGCTAAGCACATGTTAGATTTCAATCCATTGTAAACTCTCGATTTGATGCTTTTCTGGGCCATGCACCCTACCTGGATATTCATGAGTGCTCTAGAGACGAACCCGTTAGTCTCATAGGGAACGGCCCTCACTTCCACACTCATATAGGCGAGCTTATCAAGTGTGTACTGCCACACACCACCTATAAAGGATAAAAACTCATTAAGAGTTACCGACTCAACTCCTCACAAATTATAGACAGTAAGCACTATCTACATTATAGGAAGGGACCACATTTGATAGTGCAATTAGAATATCTTTGTGATTTGTTATTACCCATTGAACCTACTTCATAGGATCTCCACTAATATAGATTGGGTTGCCGTCACATTCAATTCCCATAAATGGGTCTAAGTCCTATTCCCCTTGATATATTTTGGACTAACTTTCGATTCAGTCCCTTAGTAAAAGGATCAGCCAAATTCTTTTCAGACCTCACAAAGTCCATGGCGATGAACCCATTACTCATGAGCTGTCTCACAACATTATATTAAATGGATATGCCAGCTCTTCCCTTTGTAAATTTTGCTTTTGGCTCTAGCGATCTCTGCCTGTGAATCACAATGCAAAGAAACAGAAGAAACAAGCTTTGGCCACAAAGGAATGTCAGTAAATAAATTACGAAGCCATTCTGCTTCTGGACATGCCAACTCTAAAGCAACAATTCAGATTCCATGGTAGATATGGTTAGCATTACATGTTTGCTTAGACGATTTCCAAGAAATAGCACCACCAGCGAGAGTAAAAATATAACCACTCGTGGAGTTAATCTCATCATTATCATACACGCAATTGGCATCACAGTAAGCTTCTAGCACAGAAGGACTATCAGAAAAATAAAGTCCTAAATGCATGGTGCCTTTTAAATATCTAAGCAATCTAGATAATGCATTCTAATGACAATTATCAGGATTATGCGTGTATCTACTCAATTTACCAACAGTATATGCAATATCGGGACGAGTACAATTCATCAAATACATCACACTTCCAATAATTTTAGCATATTCAGTTTGTGAGACACTATCCTCTTTATTCTTTCTCAAGTGTACACTAGGATCATAAGGTGTACTCACAGAATCAAATCAAAGTGGTTAAACTTCTTTAGGATTTTTCAACATAGGGCAACTGAGACAGTATGAAACCATTATTAAATCTAGTCAACTCAAGACCCAAAATAACATCAGCCTCACCCATGTCTTTCATATCAAAATTATAAATAAGGAAAGACTTGGTTTGTTTAACAACAGTTTCATCAGTTCCAAAGATAAGCATGTCATCAACATACAA
This sequence comes from Cinchona pubescens, assembly GCA_025175665.1. Lineage (NCBI taxonomy): Eukaryota > Viridiplantae > Streptophyta > Magnoliopsida > Gentianales > Rubiaceae > Cinchona > Cinchona pubescens. The sequence goes on along the minus strand of JANKKI010000554.1, from coordinate 170,498 downwards.
GCAAATCAAGACTCCAACATCTCCATGAAATCTACTATAGACACATCTATCAGATTCATTTACTTTGAAACCATTAGAAACAAGAGTACTATCAAATTTCTCATACCATTATTTAGGAGCTTGTTTAAGGCCATACAAGGATTTAACAAGTTTACATACTTTATCTTCTTGTCCTTCAACAACAAAGCCCTCAATGCATGTATATTTTCTCATCTAACTCACCATTTAAAAAAGCAGTTTTCACATCCATTTGGTGCACAATCAAGTTAAATATGGAAGCAATGGCAACTAACACTTTAATGGTAGTAATTCTAGTAACAGTGTGTGTCAAAGAAATCAATGCCTTCTTTTTGTTTAAAACCCTTGGCTACTAAACGTGCCCTGAATTTATCAATAGAACCATCACTGGGCAATAGCATCTTCCTGAATATCCACTTACACCCAATAGGTTTACACCCGCTAGGCAAATCTACCAATTTCCAGGTATGATTATACATTATGGACTTTATCTAATTGTTAACTGCATCTTTCAAAAAACTAGCATCAATTGTCATTGCAAGATAAGTTTTGAATTTTCTTCAATTCTGAAAGCAGTTATAAACAGGCCCAAAATTGTATAAGAGACTCTTGCCCTTTTACTTCTTCTCAATTCTTGAACTCCTTCATTATCATGTTCTTCTGAATCTGACAATGTTTTTACATAATTTTTATTCATAGGAAAAATATTCTCAAAAAATTCAGTATCTTTAGTCTCCACAACATGATTAGACTCCAAAACCAAGAACGTATAGGCAGTTTTATGAAATGGATACCCAATGAAGACACTATCAACAGTTTTAGGCCCAATGTTTTTCCTTTTAAAGTCCAGTATCTTTACCTTAGCTAGACACCCCCATACTTTGAGATACCTAAGACATTAGGACAGTAACCTTTCCAAAGTTCATAGGGTGTCTTAAAAGTTTTCTTAAGAGGTACTATTAAGAATATGACTAGCAGATAAAATAGCCTCCCCCCACATGTTAGTAGGTAACCCAGAACTTATTAACATTGCATTCATCTTGTTTTTAAGAGTCCTATTTTTCCTTTCTGCAACCCCATTAGATTGAGACGAGTAAGGAGAAGTAGTCTCATGAATTATTCCATTTTGTTCACAAAACTTCTTGAGCAAATTAGAATCATATTCACCTTCTCTATCAGACCTAAGTCTTTTAATTTTTTTCCCTAACTAATTCTCAACCTCATTTTTGAATTTAATGAACATTTCCTCAACTTCATCTTTCTGACTTAGGAGATATAATTTAGTGTATCTTGAATAATCATCAATGAAGGTGATATAATATTTCTTCCCAACTCTACTCATATTATTCTTAAAATCTCCAAGATCACTGTGAATTAATTCCAAAAGACTGCTAGTCCTCTGATGTGCAACAGACTTAAAGGGTTTCTTATGGTGTTTAGCTTCAACACAAATTTCACATTTTGTGAACTTATGATTAGTCAGAATAGGAATCAAGTGTGAATTTTTCATTCTCCTTATGGAGTCAGCATTCACATGTCCTAATCTAGCATGCCACATATCAATGAATCAACAATATAAGCAAAAGTAGCTCTCTTATTCATTACATAGCAAGTAGCATCAAGTACAAATAAGCCCCCACAACAAAAACCCTTTCCCACAAAATCTTCATTCCTAGTCAGAACTAACTTATCTCCTTCAAAAACAAGTTTAATAGAAACTTTATTAAGTAAAGAGACAGAAATCAAATTTCTTCTCATGGATGGAACATGTAGCACATTGGTCAAAGTAATGGTCTTTCCAGAGGTAAGAGTCAAAAGGATCTTTCCCTTGCCTAGGATTGGAGCAGCACGAGCATCTCCAAGGAAGACTTGCTCCCCATTGCTCACTCCTTCATACTCAAGGAAGTGACATTCATTGTCAACAGCGATATGTTTCGTGGCTCCAGTGTCCACAATTCATTCGGTCACATTATGGGCCAAGTTTTATTCGGAGACAACTGCAACAATTGCCTCATCATCGCCTTCAGCAAGGTTCACTTGATTGGCTGGTAGCTGCTCTTGTCCCTATGCGAAACTTGATCTTTTTTGCTCTGTGACCTGTCATTTCACAGACATAGCAAGGTCCTTTAAACTTTTTATTAATCTTACAAAACTTTTTAAACTTACCTGAATGCTTGCTGTCTTGACTCTGACCGTTGTTGTTCCAACCCTTTTTTGGTCCACAACTTTTACCTTTGAACCTTTGAGAAGCTCCTTCGGTCTTGCTATCCACCAGATTCACCTTGTCTGCAAACTCATATGCCAGATCAGTCTTATCCTTCAAACGGTTCCTTTCCTCGATTTGGATGTGAGATATCACCTCATCAAGCGTCATGGCAGTTTTGTCATGTTTCAGTGTATTCCTATATTCTTTCTACGATGGTGGCAATTCAGCTCTCAATTAGAGCAGCAGCCTGGAAAGCATCATCAATTTTCATGCCTTCCTGAGTTATGTCCAGAATGATATTCTAGTATGCATGAATTTGATCGGTGACAGGTTTGTCATCAACCATCTTGAAATCCAAGAACTTGGATAGCACAAATTTTTTCTTTCTAGCATTTTTAGAGTAGTATTTCTTGTCTAGGGCCACCCATATTTTCTTGGCAGACTTATAAGGGCGGTATAGATCAAATAGGGCGTCGGTCAGGAAATTCAGTACGTGATCCCTAGCAGTTCGGTTGTCATCAGCATAAACTCTAGTGGATTCGGAAGGGCCAGTATCTCCAAATAGGCCGTAATCCACCTTGAGGGTTTGTAGGTAAAACTAGACCTGGATCAGAGACAGGTTTGTAGTTCTTAAAGAAACAGTTACAGTTTTGACATGTCGGGAACACCAGCGTTGGCCATCACAGCGACACAGAAAAATCACTTTCAAGATTGTTAGAAACTGGACAGAATGATAATCAAAATGTAGAACAGAATTTACTGAGGCGTGTGATCACTGTCCTTGAAAGTGATTTCGCCCCCCACAAGATCGTAATCCACTGATGCAGATGGGACTCGCAAGCAAGGTTTCGAGCTTAATTCTGGACAACTCACTACCCAAGAAGAATAGAAGAAAAAAGATTTTCAGATGTTTTGAAGAGGTCCTCAAGGCCTTTATTTATAGTGATAGATTCGGCCAGAATCTGGAAATTACTGGCTTGAGAGAAAAGGCAATTCAAGTTCACAAAATAGGTAATTAGTAAACGAATAGGTAACCAAAAATTATAGAAAGAAAAAATGTAACGGAAGTAAAACTCTAATGGTTCGCATGCACCACACCATACCGCGCCGCGTCGGGGGCGCGCGTGTGTGTGTTTGAGGAAAATCCCCAAACCATCAACCATGCATAGTCTTGGCTCCCAACTAGAGTTGCACAATGGCAAAACCCCAAACTCATATAACATGAAAACATCCAACACAATGTTCCAATGTGGGACTTGGAGATTTTACAAAGGAGGGAACACAATTGGAGAGAATTTCAAATTTATTGAAAGTGTATTTTGGAGGCAAATTTTCAACAAAATGGTCTAAGCTAAAGCCGAAATTATAAATCAACTACAAATACTTTAGTCTATAAAATACAAAAATTTTTGAAAACCCATCATAATTAATCCAAAATTCACAAGTCTTACAACAAAATAGCTTGGCAGCTACATAAGCAAGTATCCATTCACCCGTAAAGCAAAAAAAAGACATCAACTAATTGTGATTTTAATTAGAGTGAATGCATTAAGGGCATATTTAACGATTGTGATTGCTAAGGATGGTAAAGGTAATAATTTTGTTCTTACCTTCATAGAAAAAATTTAAGAGAAAAAAATAAAAGGAAAAAAAAAAGATAAAACCAAACCAATTACTAATACTTTACATATATACTTATAGGGCCACAAATTTGTCGTGGAGATGATGATGAAGAGGATAGAGGATAATTTAGTGTCTATCAGATTCAATATTAATGAATAAGTAGAGACACAGAAAAGCAATAACTTTTGCAACAAAATCTTTAGAATTTTACCTAGCAAACCCTCTCCCATCTATATTCTTATCTTCCATTTACTAATATTAACATCAGAGAAATAATTTTTTTATCAGAAATGTTTCATGTATAGCATTCCCATGCAAGTACTCACATGAGAAGTTACTAAATTCCAGTTCTAGAAACATTCAAAAAGTGAGATTAAAAAAACACAATAAAAAATATTGAAGAGCAAGTTTAAATAGAAGAGTAGAGAAGACAAACTAACCCAGTCTTCTGCTCAAGAAAAGCTAGAAAATGCATCTTCATATAAGTGAAAGTACATATCCATTGCAACACTATTGTCAAAAACGAGTGGAAATTGAAGAGCACAAACCATTTCATTTTATTATTATTGTTAGAAAAATTCAGTCAAAAATACACTAAAATAAAAAATAAAACAATTCAGCAAATTTCAAAATTAACATACCATATCTTGAAGCTTCTGAATTCTTCTTTTATTAATAATTATCTCTTTTCTTCCTTGAATAGCTGGAGCATACAAAAAAAAAACATATAAATAACATATTCAATTGAGATATCCTCAATAACCATAATTCAATCACAATAGAAAACATAATTAATAAATTTCAACACTGAGTAGGGACTTACAAGGAAGCGATTCAGGACAACAATCGAGTGATGATCTTGAAGGAATGAAAATATGTCAAAATTGCAATAGTATCAGAAGAGATAGAAAGACAGTTGCTTTTGCAGAGGAAAAGATATGAAAAGATCCCAATCTTTAGTGATTTGATCTTTATGAGGAGAAAGTTGTATTAGCTATTGGATGATTTAGTTAAAACTAAAAAACCTCAAAGAAGGGATTGATTTAATTTCAGCATGTTCAAAGGGCAGTAGCTCAATCGGCCGTCAAGAATGATGGCGTAAGGGGGTGGGAAACAGGGCAGAGCAAAATGAAGAAGGGGATGGGAAAGAAGGCAGAAGGAAAGGACAAGAAGGAGAAGGTTGATCAATTGAGGGTAAGGGGATGGGAAACACGGCAGAGCAAAATGAAGAAGGAGGTGGGGAAGAAGGCAGAAGGAAAGGAAAGAAGGAGAATGTTGATACACATTAAGGGAAGAGGAAACAGGGGGATATATGGGTTTCTAAGAGAGAGAGAGAGAGAGAGAGAGAGAGAGAGAGAGAGAATTGAATGAGTGGCTTGCCTGGTGGGAGTACTTTTAGAAGAATTGAATTTACCAATTGATAATTTTGATGAATCACCGATTTGGTTACCAATGGATTTTTTAGTTGGTGAGGTTTTTAATTTTTTTAATTTAGCACAAAAAGTAATTCCTTCCATAAAAAATTTTAAAATGGACATCTAAAAAATCATGGGATTTACCAACGGATTTTTCGGTTTCAAATTTTTGCGACCGAAAAATCCGTTGATAAAACCATTACACTTGTACATTTTATTCTTCTTTGGATTTTTTGCTAATTTGTTGGAAATTCTGTCGCTAACATCATTCTATTGGAAATTCAGGTTTTTCTAGTAGTGTAGTACTAAAAAAAGCAAATGTTATTACATCATATCATTTTTCCAAAATCAAGTTTACTATAGATCAAACATGCTCGCAACTCTCATTTCCTAACTTTGACACTGGTATGATCTTCCATTAGATCACTAATTGGTTGCTTTCTCTTTACTTGTTTATAAGCCCCATAGTTTGCCCTTTGCTCTTCGATAAATTGATGTATTGGTTCTGGAGACTCTATCTGTGAACCTCATCCCCTTCTTGGAGTCCCTTTACCTTTCCTTGCAATGTGCTTCCTTCCCATAGGAAATGTCGTGTGATTTGCAAGGGTTTTGGGTGGGAAATTTGTATTTTATGGTGGTAATAGTGTTTTGTATGTTAAAGACAAGAAATTTCTTGTTGATCGCAGGATGTAGTATAATTTATTTGGGGTTAATTCTGAGGAGTTCAAGGAATAAGGGCTTAGAATTTTGAAAAATAATGGAGAATTTGGAGGAAAAGTGAACTTCGATTTGCTTTAATTCAAAATTTTTAAGTTCGGCTTGCCGAACTTAATTAATTTTCCAAAGTCTCAATCTTAACAATAAATATACTCACTGTCTAAGTTTCAAATATTGATCTTCAGAAGATTATGAATGTGTTCGACCAGTCGAACGTGTACCAGAAACTAAAAGGTGTTGTATAATTTTTTAGTTTATTCAATTTTTGTTATGCTATTACTTGCTAAAATATTCAGTATAATGCATGAATGATCTAAATTATGGATAGGATGAATAATAAATAGGACAAAATATGAATAGTGTGAAATATTATTTATCAAATAATAACCAAATAATTTTTTTACTAATGAAACATAAATTCTTGTTGACAAAAATAAGATTTGCTAAATAATAGCCATTATTTGCAATCCAAACAGGCCACATTGTCCCTAGCCTATACAACAAAACAGGCTAAAGGCAAGTGATCAATATACACAAAGTTCTTCAAGCTGGGCCCAACTGTATTCTAAGGAAAACGGATAGTCCTAAAATAGTCCACAATGGGCTCCAGAAGAGTTCCAGGGTTTTGCAGTATTCATATCGGCCTCACATTTCCTACTCCCATTTTAATTAACATTAAAATGGTTATTAACATTAAAATTTTCAGGCTGATAAAAACAAATTCTTTAGACTGAAAATATAATGAACTTTTAAACTTGAAATAATTGGTGAAAAACTTAGGTCATATATACTCATATCAAATTCTAAGATTTTTTTTTTTTTTGGCTAGGAACATATCAGATTCTAAGTCAGTAGCAAAAAATTGTAGATACTCGTGACAAAAAAATATTTGATCCTGAAAGGCTAAGCAAGTCATTTAATCGATAAACATAGAATTAGTATGGAAAAAGACTAATTTAGTCCCTTATCTTTATAATAACGATCAATTTGGTTTCTTATTTATCACATTAGACCAATTTGGGACAAATTAGTGGACCAAGTTATCTGATAATCACGTATCCATTAACTTGTAATGTTAAATGTGTAGTCAACGATTTCATTAGTTGGTCTACAATTTTCGCTATAAACCTTAAATTAATTAATTTTTTAAGAATAAGTGATCAAATTAATCTTTTTAATAGATAAAGGATCAAATTAATCTATATCTTAAATATAAGGGTCCAAATTAGTTTTTTGTTCTCGACATTAATTTTTAGTTCAAAAAATGTGCCTTGAAACAGTTTTTACATTCTGATTAGTTTTTCTTTATACCGTTTGCCGTGCTTGTAATATTTTGCTCATTTTACCAGAATTTACGATGCTCCATCTTTAAATTTTAGATTTTTTGATTCAAACAAAATAATACTAAATTCTTTTAATTTGATTGAAATGCACATGCTTTAGCTAGACTCTAATGGAGGGTCGTTCAAAATTTAGCTTAATTAGGAGCAGTATATATTACTGCCTTTAAGGTTGTGTGCCACAATATTGTCGAGTTTTGTAGAATTTCTGAATAATTAATCCCTCCGTTTTAATTTAATAGATATCATTTTGGATTGATGTAAAAAAGATTAAAAAGGTTACAAAATTATATTAATTTTATAAAAATATAGTTAAAAGCAGGGATAGATCCAAGAGTTAAATTTTGGGGGAGGAGGCAAACACTATATATAAATATTCTTAAAAAGACAGTTTTATAATTTTTGTAAAATTTTACGAGATAAAATCTAATTTTTTTAAAGGGAATTATTGAATTTTTTAAAAAAAATATCATGAAAAAGAATAATTTTCAAAACTCTTAAAGAATAAGACTATATGAATACATATATAAGGAACACTTTTTTATATTCTGTAAAATTTTTAGAAGGATAAAGTCTATAATAGTACAACAATAATTTTAAGATTTTTAAAGGGAGAAAAACATAATTTTGAATATCTTTAGGGGTGGCCATCCCTCCCCACCCCAATGATCTGCCCCTAATTAGAACCTATTAAATTACCCTTTTACATTAATATTCCTCAACCATGGACATAATCCTCCCATGAATATGACAAATTCAGTAAAAGTTGAAAAAAAAAATCATTTAGTACTTATTTAATTTTCTAAAATAATAGATGATTTGAAAAAAAAAGTTGTGTAAAACAATTTTACTTCCTACAAGGGCAAAAGAAGTGTTAAGGAAACTATGAAGAATTGGGTTTTTCCTTTTTAAATTGTTTTTTTTTTTAAAAAGGGTATCCAAGAATAATTAATTGAATTAACTTTCGGGTGGCGAAATCAACTTTCGGAATTCCCAAACGGACTGTTAATAACTGAAATTCGGAGTTTCCAAGAATTGCAAATGGAGTCAAGGTCCTAATTTATAAATGACTAGGGGATACTTTATGCCACACAATCTTTTGTTCTATATATGGTCTTACTCTTTATTACTTTTTCAAATAAACTATCAATATTAATCTACTAAAATTATTTAATAAAATCTTGACATTTCATTAAATAATGTAACAGGATGTGAGACAAGATGCAGAGTAGAAGATCCTTAACATATTTAATCTCCCCTTTTGTATTAATATTATCCCTTACATTACGTAATTTGTTATTGTTTTGTGTACTTCAATATGCGTCTAACAAGTATTCATGGCGAGACATTTGATTGGTACAAGAAGATATGAAGCGTGAATAATTTCAAAATGAACATAAAAAAAAAAATTAAGCACTATTGATTTACGGATTACTCATAAATCTTGTTATTATCATACAAACTACATCGATTATCCATGTAATATTAGATGACATCAATCATGATAGGTGTGATATTGTTATGTGACATCACCATATATATTTAGTTTATTTTTTATAAATTTCACATAAAAAGACTATATTGACTAAAAAATAAAAGTTGAAGGACTATTCTGACTACAAAAAAATTGAGGGACTATTTTGATTAAAGTAAAAAAATTGAACGGCTATTTGAGCGATTTTCCCAAAATAGAATAATAGAATTCCAAACACTCAATTGACAGGAGAGAGGGGAAAAAACAAAATGAGAATGAAGGGGGTGATATCAAAGTGGAATGAGAGAGACAGAGATAGTCGGAAAGTAGGAACGAATGAGACACAGAGAAGAGAAAAAGAAGTGTGTTTGTGTGTGTGATCTAAGAATCTTTATACAAGGGTACAAGTCTGATACAGCCCACCACCCTTAGTCTACCGCCACGCCACCCTCAACCTACTGGCGGCAGCTCTTCCGCCGCCTCTCTTCAACTCACAAGACCCTTCCGATCCCTCTGTGGTCCACCTCCAAAAACCACCAATCCCTTCTACTATTATTTCATTATATGATCATCTCTCCCTGGCTTTACTATCATTTCTTTCTCGCTTAATAACTAATATTTCCATCTCAAAATTTCCTCCTCTATTTTGTTTCTCTTTTTATGATGTGGGGTTCAAGGAGGAATGAATAATAGTGTGAAAATTTTTCTCAAAATTAATTCTTGAGGTTCATGACATCTTTCCTTGTTAAAGGTCTTGATTTTCTCGAGTGCGGATACCATACAAATCTAGTCTTTATTTTTCTCTATGTGTAGGCGTGAGGGAGAGTGTCTCTTAGAGAAGGACCTTAACCATCTATCTACTACCTTATTTGGTAGTTTATAGCAGAAAACAAGAAAAAAGTGTGTTGCAGGTGGGCTTCAATTCTCTCTCTCTCCACTCTTTATTTCATGTGTTGACCTTGTATTAGGAAGTCATGAGTCTATGTAGATCATGATAGATTTGAATGAGATTATGCAACAGATTTGAAGGCTTTTAATGCATCATCAATTTGGTTTTTCTTGTCCTATGGAAAGTATTCTATTCAATTCAATTTCATCTTTGGAGTTATGATATCAAACTTCAAGTTATTTAAAGCCATTTAATTTCCTTCAAGCTCAATTCTCACATTTGTCCAAACTCCAGAGTTAGTTTTCTGCATGCAGTTAAGGCTTCTAAACCAAAATCTTTATAATCCGATATATATTCAAGAATGGAGTATAAGTAGAAGAAATGAAGGAGATGGCAACCAAAGCCAACAGCCAAGGAGATCCCCTAAGAGGTGGGAAATGATCAGGTTGCACCACATCAACCACCACCACCACCACAGAAATGTCCGAGGTGTGAGTCACTCAACACCAAGTTTTGTTATTACAACAACTACAATTTCTCCCAGCCCAGGTACTTCTGCAAGGGGTGCAGGAGGTACTGGACTCATGGTGGAACCCTAAGGAATGTTCCTGTCGGCGGTGGCTGTAGAAAGGGCAGACGCGGAAGGAATATTCCCCTATTTCATATAGTGGAGAGAGTTCAAGATCTCCAGTTATTCAACAATCACAATCACAACCAGCACAGCAGCAGTTGTCGTCACCGCCACTGCAGGTTGATTTTCCAAATATAGCCAACATGGCTGCTTTGGTTTCAGGGCTTTCTAATAGTTTACCTACAAGTAGTCAGCAATCCTTGAGAACCCTTTCTTGGGCTCATCCATCAATAACCGGTTCAAATTATCTAGGTGGTGGGATTTTTGCTGGTTTTGATGGTATGCAAATGACACACCCTTGAGCAGCCTGCAAACTCAAGTAGAGAATCCACCCCTCCGTATTGGTACTAATATGCCAATCTTTCCAGGGTTTGATTTGTCATCTATGAAATCTCAACAGGTTCAAGTATCTCAGCAGCTGCAAATTCGTGATCAGCCTAGCCAATCTGATGGCATAGGTAATCGAAACAAAGACAAGCAACCAATGTACACACATGATGAAAACATGGTTTTCCCTGCAGGAAATCTGAATTCTTGGATCCCAGGTGATCACAATAATACCACAAATGCTACCACCTCCAACTCCAACTCCGACTTCTGGACCAACAACAATGGAACCAGCAACTCTACCGGCCCGAATGAATGGCCTAATATTCCAGATTATGGTGGTGCTGATCAATAATCATTCAAGAACTCCATTTTCAGATGAAAAAGAGCTGCTTTTGCTTGGAAATTAATTTCTTTGAATCAATATGTTGTGTTGTTATAGGAGCTGAATCTAGATAGGAGGGGATGAAATTTGGAGTTTTAGAGGTTTAAGGGATTTATGTAAATGATAGTTTAGTAACATGCTAAACTAGCATTTACATTATGGCTTGATGTTGCTTAGTGTTTACCTTTCTTATAGAAAATTTAATGGCTTTCGGTTAGGTTTTTCTTTTTTGTGGTTTGAACTTTTTTGAGTTTTTGATCAAAAGTTAAATTTGAATTTGTGTGTTTAAAGGTTTTATTTTGTTACCTTTTAATTCTTTTCAATACCAGTAATTAAGAAAAGAAAAAGGTTCTCTCTTTATCGCACCGTGATAGTAGTTAATTAGGCTACTTGTAGATCAAAAGTATGATGATAAAAGCACCAAGAATATGTTTGTGGGAGTGGATAGATGAGCTCATCTCTCCTTTTGCAAAAGGTGATAGACAAGATGGTTCGTAATTGTGCATGTGCCTTTCTAAGACTCAACATTCCTATGCTCAATGTATCCTACAATATTGCCATGAGAAATGGAATCCCCCCACAGAAAACAATTGTTAAGATTGCACATGGCGATTTGGAAAAGAAATCTTGCTCTCATCATATATACACAAGTCGTGAATGATACAAGATGTAAATTTAACAAAATTTTGCTGTGTTTGAAAAATTACTTTTAATTTTCTGTTAATTCTTTTAAAAAGAACTTGTTTAAATTTCGAAAAAAAAATTATTAATGTGCATGATTACATCCACATTGGCCAATGCCTTTCAAAAGGGTTATAGTAGATAGTAGTAGTAGAATCACAAATTGTGCTTTTAAAAGTTTAAAACATTCAAACAAACTAAAGGTCTATTTGTTTGCATTTTTAAACTTGTACATGATTTTTATTTTGTAGCCTATACTTTTTTCTTTTTTTTTTGGATGTTTTTAAATAGTGTTCTCTAATTCATCCCACTTAAACTCAAATTTAACTTTATCAATTGAATTAACTGTTTTCCATGTGTGACAACTTGTACACATTCACCATGTGTATAAAAGACAGTCTTATACAATCTAGTTGTATACAGATCACACGCGGGCAGCAACTTGATGCATCTCTGCATTCAACTTAGGGCAGGCACACCATCCATATGACACGAGCTATCCCTGCGTATATCATTGAAGATTTTATAAGGTGCAAAGTTAAAATATACCTAAACTATAATTATAAAAGTCTTTCGAATAAGTTTCAAACTCAATGGAAAAGTTTCAAAAAAGTAATTCAGAGGAAATTTGAAATATAGAAATTTTGAAAAGACATGTTTGCAATGCTACATTCTATTATATTCCTATTTTATTACTAGTATATGTCTTCACACTGAGAAATATAATCATAAAATTTCTGAATTATTTATTAGCGATACATTTGCATTCTCTCCAATTTTATGGATTAAGGCATCAACAACCATAGGTGAAATTAGACTCAACGATTTTTTTCTTTAGACGATTATTATTTTAAATAAGTATTATAATAATTTTTGAGATGTGATATAATATATAAATTATATAAAAGGTAGCTTCAAAAATGTTTTTGAAAATATTTACATAATATTATTTGAAGAATAATAGATAATAAGTTTTTCCTGAGTTAAAAAACTAAGAAAGAAAAGTTTTATCCAAGCAGAGCCATATCTCTAACAAATTTTACGACCAAGAAATCACTCCATTACAAAAATTTTGCAAGATCTGGATTACTTTTTATATGTATGATTGATTAAGTTTTGGATAATCAAAACAAGTTTGATTTATTTGATAATATTTACTGCAGGTAATATAAGGAGTTGAGATGTTTTTCAAAAATAAAACTGTGAGGTTCTAATTAAAGTGAATAATATCTAACATGAGACTATGTAATGACGAAGCCAGAATTTTTTGAAGGAGAAAGAAGGTGATATAATTAAGAATTTATTTGATTTTGAATCATGAGGTGATGAGACGGTGTAGATATGAGATATTGAAAATGGATAAGAAGGTAAAATTTTGTTTTTTGATGGGAAGATGCAGGTGGAGTTGGCTGAATTCACTTTTTTGAGACTCGAGTTTAGAAAGAAGGTTTAATGAAAATGAAGAAGATGATGATTTATTTAGAGAGAGTGATGCGCTGGATGGAGTAGGTTGGCGATGGTTGATAAAGGGAGATCCAACTATCTTTATTATTTCAGTTGGGGTATAAAACTGATTCTTTATTATTTTAGTTGGAGCACAGACTAAATATTCTAAAACAATTGTATAAATGTAGGGTTAATAACACTTTGCCCCCTAAACTAGTAGGTAATTATACTTTGTCCATCTAAACTAAGAGAATATATACATTGTCCCCCTTGATACTATTCATCAATTAATAATTTTAATACCGTTAATAAAAGAATATATACTATTTCATTTTTCATGAATTTTTTATTAATGTTTGATAATTATAAAAAATTTAGAAAATAAACTATAATAAATAATTGATATATTCGCCTTTAGGGAATGAAAACGTTATAAAATATTGAATCAAATTATATCCGATATTGCAATTTATACAATCTTTAACCTAACGTTTTAAAAGTAGAAAATACTAAGAGATATCAAAACATCACAATTTTTTTTTATGAAAAATCTATAATTATATGTACAAGACTGTGAAAGAAAAATTTTCATTAGAAAATAAGTTTATTTAGGAAGCGAGCTATCATTATGGTTAAACACTCAAACTCAATAATATCAAATAAATTCTAAAAAACTGTGAAACTTTGACCAAAAATACATTGATATGAATTATATTGATACATTTTAGAGTTTATTTTTCTTATTTTTTAATAATTATCACACCACTCTCAAATATTAAGTACATAAGAAATCAAAATATAGTATTAAGGACATTAATTTAGTCATTTACCTATATTTTTATAATGGTACTTAAAGTTGTTAACAGATGAATAGTATCAATAGGAGCATATTGTATATTTTTTAAATTTATGTGGGCAATGTATAATGTCATATCTAATTTATGGAGACAAAGTGTCATTAACCCATAAATATATGTGTAATGTACTAATAGGGCTTTTGAGGTCAATTGGGAGGGACACGTGCCCTTGGTGTACCGCTTTATTCTCATCCCTAACTACACCATAAATTCTAGCATTAACAAACTACAAGAAGAAATCAAATTAAAATGCGTTAATTGTTGAATGAATTGCAACAACCTTATTTATTAACCGGCCAAGATTTATCTATGTAAACTCCTAGTCTAAAAATCTAATTATATTTTCAGTATGTAACAGATTATTTGTGCCCTATTTTCTACTTTTACCTGACCTACTACATTATGCAAGACCATGATGCCATGCAAGGCATTTTCTCTAATCATCATCATTCAAGAGACACGTACCTATTCTGAACATGGAATTTTCTAGCACGAAAGCCGCACACGCCCACATTCATTTGAAATGATCAATGGTTCTGGTTGCATAAATCGATAGTGGTTGGAGTGAATGTCCGTGCACAATTTTGAGAAGAATAAATTATGGATTTGGTAACTCGCATAAATAGTTGATTGCACACCGCACACCCGAACCAAAATTTACGTTGAAAGCTTCAAAAACATCACCTTTAATGTTTGTCACGTTTGTATTAATTTATAATTATTTATTATAACAGAATATCTACAAAAAAAACTTATAAAAAATAAGATAAAAAATTTATGCTGAATATGAATAAAAAGTCTTATGTGTATTTACAAGTCGATAGGTTCAAATTAAAAATCACCCAAAGTTAAGGTAATTATACTTTATAGTAATCATAATTATAGGTGCAATAAACAACCTAAGAGAAATGAGACAGTATGTGTCTTAAGAATAACGTAACATTAAGTAAGATAAGTTGATTGGGTCAAGGAGATTATACATTAAGGATCTAATTAAACTATTGGTTTTCGAGCATCTAGCATGACGGCGTGAGCATATCTTTGAAGTCTGCCATGGAAGATTTTTGTTCAGGGAATATACGCAGGGATAGCTCGTGTCATAAAACAAAAAAAGCCTGCCCTGCCCAAAGTTTTGTCTTACTTTGACTAAATAATCCAATGAGAATACTGCTACATTCTTTTGTTTTTTTAATACTATACGAGATCATCTCGCATTACTGGGCCAGTTTAGATGTGAGTTAAAAGGTATTATAGTTAATTGAAAAGTAGAAAGAATATTGGTTATTCTATTAATTGCTTTGCGTGAACCTTTTTTTGAAATTTTTTTTAAAGGTTTTGGAAGAGGAGAATGAGAATGGCGAGAACTGAACCCCATTATTATTTATCAGCGAATTTTTGGATCTTTGGATTTTCAAATCTTGTCTATTATTTTCTTTAATTCGATTGTGGAGGAAAAAAAAAAAAGTAAAGGAAAGAATAAACTGAGTCCTTGACTTAAACCTTGTGCAATTTGTGGGACAACACTTAATGGGATGTCATATATCGGCTTTAGGATTTATGTCAAATTAGGTGTGTGGTTATGTTTGTGATGAAGTTGAAAGTGAAATATACATTCCCAGTTCGCATATTTTTAGAATACAAGTTTGAAAATAAGATATGTGAAGAGATTTTTTTTTTAATCTTAAATGAAGTAAATTGATAATGAATTGCAAAATAATAATAATAATAATAATAATATTGACTCTATCTTGTCCCCTAATTCATATTCAATTATTTCCAATTTTAGTTTTGACATATTACACCCCCGATTCTCTCTCTCTCTCACACACACACACACACACACATATATATATATGTGTGTGTGTGTGTGTGTGTGTGTCTCAAGTACGTGCAAACTATGTATATGTTTATGAGGGTATCATATCAATAGAGATAGTCAGGATAACTCCACTTTACACCCCTAAATTATAATCAGTTCTCCTTTACATCTCCAATTCTAATTTTTGACATATTGCACCATCAACTCTTAGATCTGTCTATTTTAATCCAATTTATAACATCGTTAAAAATTTTGATGAATGTTCCACTTCAGGTGTATAATGTGTTCAATTGGAACATATGCTAATTTAGGGGACGGTGTAAAAATTAGATTAAAATATGATGAATTTAGCGAGAGTTAGCAGTGCAATATGTCTAAAATTGAAATTGGGAGAAGTAAAATTGAGTAAGTCCAAAAATAATAGTATTGAGAATGTAGCTTGAAAACTTGGAAACTATTAATAGCCTATTTATTTTGCTATAATTTCTGATAATCTTATATATATTTCAAAAATGAGTGAAGGAAATAATGTGTCCAATAAAGATAAAGAAACCCGAACAATGACCAAAACAATTTCTTATGGTGGGAAGTGGAGTAGGTTTTGATTAATTTTCAACTAATTAAACGAGTCTACATTACCCATACGTATACATATATAGTCATTTAAACCCACATACTAATTTTATAGACCCTTGTACTCCTTTGCGAAGAATTTTAGGTTAATTAGTGGGTTTGGCCGGACATTGATAGCCTTAGTCAATTCAAATTGGTCCTACAAGATGGAATTCGTTAGTTTGTGATGTAAATGGGATTCAAGTAGTCATATCACCAAGAAAACAAATAAATGGAGATTCGGCCAGTTTTGATGTTGAAATTTATCCAGTCCAATGCGTAGGTTGTGTAACCGTGCGTAGTAATCACGGCTAGAACATCTGAAAAAATAAGGAGCGGTGTTGTTTAGTGAAGTAAGTTATGCCGTTCAATTTAGTACTAGTACTGATTAGACCACAAAGTATAATTCAATAAGAATTTAAAATAATTAAGAAATTAAAAAAATAATTAATGAAATTGACTTATTATTTTAATATTTATATATGTGGTTGTTGGGTCGATCTATGATTATGAGGGTAGATATTTGACCCGTTTAGACCTATTTAGACCGCAAAGGTAAAATTACCAAATGCCCCAAATAGACCTGGATCCAAAAATGTGCGTAATTTTATTGGGGGTATTATTTTAACAATCAATAAATTGATCCACATTAATTGGTTACCCTAAAAATGCGGAAAATTTTACACCATACATGAAACTTGTACAGTCCTGATTACATTCTACATGTATTGGAAGTACTACATGTGTCAATAACACCTTCAAAACTATTGTATGATTCCTTGAGCGAACTTTAGAATTACCGTGCAAAGAATTGAACAAACACTTTCCTATTAGGAGCACATCTTAGGAAAAGAAAGGACTCACGTAATAGGTTCCTACTGTATGTTCAGAGGTGTTTAGTGTGGGATTTCTGCCAGGAGATATTCTTGCATATATTGATTTGGCTTTATTTTGTTTATCTGTCTGTTGAGTTTGTCGAGTGTGCTGTGCCATCGGTACAAACTTCTCAGTTTTGATTTCAGATTTGATTCTCCGTACCAAATATGTAGTATCAGTTCGGTATCCTTAATAAGAGAAATTAGGACGCGGATAATTTTAGTAGCGAAAGTGTTGAATAAGACCGGTAAAAGATGATAAAAATAGAAGTAGAGGTGATTATAATTTTAAATTTAAGTGGCAATTTATTATTGATGGTATTGAAAAATTTTGTACTAAGGATTTGTTGTGTCCTGATCTAAAAGAAAAAGACCAACTCGTTTGACTGAAAAAGATTCGTATTGTATGGCTGAGAAAGTAGAATTGATACGGAGAAAAGTCTCAAAAGTACAATGCTTAATGAATTATTATTGAAGAATGAATCCAACGCACATTTTGTTTTCTGGAATTTAACTTAATATGTATAGAGAAAGACTACTAATTGGTGGTTACTTGAGATAAAACCGTGAAAACATGCTGTCAGTTTTGACATATAAAATTCAATTTCGGTGGTGATATAATATAAAGATAAACTAAATATCGGAGCTAAAAAAAAAAAAAAAAAAGGAGTTAAAATTGGTACAATATACAGGTAGAATAACAAGTATAAAAGCTGTTAGAACTTGAGGGATCCAGTTGAAATGTTAAGGTAGTTTAGCTATGAAGTGGGAGGTAAGAAGCTCCATGGAGATTTTATTTGATTAATATGTGTAATAAGTTGAAAAATTCACCATACCACATGCAAGATTTCAATTGTATTTTGTAAATCTAGAATCAGATTATTTACCAGGTCTACCACAATATATATTGCATTGATATTTCTCTATAATTTACAATTTTGTTTGTGCAATGTGTGGGAGTCATGGTCTTCTTTAAAGAAGACATGTATCTTGATATATATTCAATAATCAAAAAAAAAAAAAAAGAAGTTGAAATTTCTTTATCAAATAATGGTGACATGGCACAAACCATTGTCTTTCATTTTGACTTTTAGTCTTGAGTTCAATGTGAGAATATGGTGCATGCAGAGTGCAATGACTTATAATCAACTCCACTTGGTAAAAACAAGACTGATTATTGTTGTTGTTTCATCTAATTTGTGTAGTACACATCATATGTGCTTGCTGATAAAGTGCTGGTCTTGTATATATTCAGCCCGAGGTCTTTGAATATCTGTCTTGAGTAGAATAAAAATCATACAGTAGATTGCAGGCTCTTGGAGAAGCATTATGAGTGAACTTGTGTGGGGAAAAAGCTCCTTTAATTATTCGGAGTTGCATCTCCTTTAATCTTTGTTGTTTCTTTTGAGGGATTGGTGGCAAATGCACTGAGGAACAATCCATTGTCTGGCTTTAACACCACAAGTACATTTACATGATAGGATTGGGGACCCTTTTCTTCACTATAGCATAGCTATGGAATAACATGACGTATTTAGAACGCTCCACTAAGTTGGTTCAAACGATAAATATGACAATCACAATATTAAAAGTTTTAAAATTTAATTTTTGCTACATTCAGTGTGTATATGATAGATGACTTATAAATGTTATTTTTAAGTCACTAAAATATGTATGTGACGATAACTTATGCGTTGATGACTTACTCTAGAAGAAAATAGGTAACTTAACCTCCTTCAAATTCTTTTTCTTTTTTACCACCCAAAAAAAAATTCACAATGCACTCTTCCCTCAGATTTCATTAGACTCTCATATGTTGTTGTGGACTTTATACCCCACATGGCATTATCATATTGGTCATGAGTTGGTCTTGGTTACTTTGGTGCTGTGGAAAGTTTAAATCGCTTTCCTATTTTGAGTACATTTTCAGTAGCCAATCACAGCATACCGTGTGACACAGCATTAGATACCTTTCTAGCCGAAATTATTTGCTTGTTTCAGGTATGTGCTATGAAGAGTAATGTGTTGTGAATGGTTCTCATGATCGAGCATATATACTCAAATCAGATCTACAAGCACTTGAAAATAATTTCGAAAATACTATACTATATTTCTAGAATGAACAAATTTCATAGACTAGGTCGTATTATTCCTTCAAATTCCTTGCAAGTAATTAACATTTTTATATTGTAAGAAATTAACATTACTATGATTATTGTGCAGCACTGATGTTCTAAACAATCATGGAACATTATTTGATATTTTGGTGCATATATATATATATATATATTTCATGTTCAAAAGCATTCCTCCCGTCACAATTGATATACTTAGTAAGATAATATAGGGTATAGAACAATCATTATCAACACTATAATTCATTCAGAAGGATTCTTTGTTCTTTTTTGCTAGATAGTCCCCAATTCTATGTATGCACAGCATAACGGAAATAAGAATATCACATTCTCTAATCTAATATACACTTTTTAATATTTATCTAATTACTTCTATTACTCAAATTCTCTCAACAAGCCGTCTTTCATCACCCCTCTCGTGACTCATCCCTATATTCAGTAAAAGAAAAACCGTTCAATAAAATTATAAATGATATTTAGTTAAATGTCTATAATTTAAAAAATCGTGTCGGTAATACTATTATTCCACTAATCCAACATAAGCTCATGTTTTTGTAGCCTCTCTAACCATAAAGCTAGATATTGAGGCATGATGAGGGCCAACTAATCACAGATGACAGTATTATATATTGCCATTATGCCTCGTACCATTTTACTAATAATACTCCTTTTTCTTTCACGGGTTCACTATTTGTCTCCCTTATTGGTCTATTTTAGCACCTGCTAGTCTAATATTTGGAGCGACACAGATTTTGCAGATTTCGTCCCTTTCTTTCCTCGCCAAGGCGCCTAAAATTGTGGTTGCGTAAGGGAAATGGTTTTGGAACTATAAATATTTATATTTTTGTGGTGTGTGAGATTGGTGCATGCTTAAGCAATGATTAGTCGAATTCTTGTTGCCTTGGACGTTAATATTTTTATAAGAATTGCGTGGAAAAAGGTTTGAAGGATGTCATCATGGACAAAATAATTTTATCATATTGCTTTAATAAAAAGTTTTTTACTCCCTCCGTCCCGATATATAATTGTCACAATTTGATTTTTCACGTCAAACAAATCAATTTATAATGAAGAATTCATATAAATTTATTTACTTTTTAATGAAAATGCTTGAAAAAAAGTGAAATTTATATTCAATATTTATACATGAAAACTTATTTTTAAAAAAATAAAGAATTATATACAATATTGAGTTTTGAAAATTTGATTGGTTAATTAAAAAAGTCAAACTATAAAAATTATATTGAGACAAAAAGAATATTTTTTTAAGATATCATATTGTGATCTTGGTGCAATGAAAATTAAATTCCATCATAGCTGCTACTTGTCCTCTTCTATATGGTACATTGAGAATGATTCTTTTATAGCTTGTAATACAACTAATCCCTTAAATTTACCAAACATTTTTCTGATTTTCAAAGTACATTTCCTTGTGATTGGTTATCTCCTACGTTTCATAATGACCAGCTATAAATATGGGCACAACTAGGAACACTCTTGGTACTTCTAATTTATTCAATTTGTCTTCCATCCTAAGATTAACTAGAATTTCATTTGACTTGCATTGCTTTTCTTCATTTTTGCTTTCATCTTTTTATGATGTTTAAGTCCTAATGCAGTTAGTACAATGATGTTTAAGTCATAATGCACATAGTACAAACTTAAGTGCCATAATGTAAAAGTACTTAGCTAATTATATGAAGAGTGTAATAATGTATCTTGGGAACTTAGGATTTATGTCCTCCTGATCTTCTTAATAAACAAGTCGGGGTCCTTGCCAAAACTCTCACCATTTTTGGTAGTAGCATGACTTAGATGACGAAATTCCAAATTTAATGCTAGGTGAGAAAAATTGGGTGGAATTGGAAAAACAAAAACAAAACAAAAGAGAGCGACAGAGAACAAATATAGGCTTTGGTCACAACATATATTATGAATTATGATGTATTGATTATGCATGCCAAAAACTCAATGTTTGAACATTGCTAGCGAGAGGGTAGTGACTAAATATGATTCCACCTCATTTCTTGTCAAGATATTACGTATAGATGATCTAAATTTTAAACTTTAGTTTCTAAAATTTTATTTAATTGTGCAAAATGAAGTTCTAGCACTACCAGTCCATGAAGACGCAAAATCATACTTTCAACCAATGATTATACGTCGAATTATGATACTCTTCACAGTTCACGCCCTTTTGTTTTTGTTTTTATTTTGTTTTTTTTTTTTTTTTTGTGGAAATGGGGAGAAATGAAAAGGGCACAGAATTTTCTCATTATTTCATATCATGTGCTTTCTGATATCACTTAATGAATTGTCAAAATTAAGTGATATGATTTTAGTGGAATAATTTTGACAATTCATTAAGTGGTGGTATAATAATTTGATGCAAAATGTGAAACAGAACATTCTTGACCAATGAAAAGGCATGCACATAATTTGTGATGCTGGGGAATCATTTAGGACTTGGGAAATAAAGTAGCAAGATACCGGATTGGATATATGGATTGGATAGTTTTCGTCCGCCAATAAAATGGGTTGAACATGGACCTCAACATTTGCCCACAATCACACAAGTCAACCTGTATGGGCTTGTATTATGTGGATACTTTTATTTAGTTCTGAATTTATTGGGGTAATTACACAGACTTTACCCAATTAAAATTTAATATTAGCAACATTTTAATTCTTAAAGTTATCTCTTAAAAATTAAAATCTTGGATTAATGGTCAATTATAACGGTATCTAAAATTTTAACTTAATGAATAAATATACCGATAAGTTAATTATACTTTATCTTTTAATTCTTAACGTTATGCTATAAAACTGCATAGACACTAGAAATCAGCCAAAACTGATCAATTCTTTCAAGTCGCAAGTACTCCTGTGTATGAAATAGTATTATGAGTCTGTGAGAAATTTAAGTAGCCTGATAATCATTTCTTTCAAAATTTATTCGTATTTAAGTTCTTCATGAGGACACAATAGCCGTTTCGATATATGAATATTCCTGCCAAGTAGCAAGGCTAGCTTCCAGCTTAAAGCATCTAACCACTTGGGGAAAAAGACTATACACAGTATGTTCGAAAAATAGCAAAGAAAAGAGTTGTGGTTGTAAAAGCAGTCCCAATTTTACAGTCAAAGAAGGAAATTATACTTGTTTACGAGTTTACTGTAAATTTTGTGATAGTTAAAAAAGTTACATAAATAATCTAATGTTATATAGCATCAGCATATTTTAAATGGGTGATGTCATATGACATCACATAACTTTTTTTGAGTAATTACAAGATTTATGAGTTCACCTATAAATCAAACTTAGCTAAATATTTTTTATCAAAGAATATTCTAAGAAAGAACAAGTAAATCTGACTACTCACTCCACAAGTGATAGGGACAGTCCTCCAAGAATTTAGAATCTGTATTTTTTATCCTTGAAAATTTAAATTTTTTTTTTGTAAATCGCATTTCGCCTCCTAAAAATTTTAGAGAAATATAAGTTAATCCTTATAATTTTATACCTATTAAGTTTTGCCCTCTCATTATACAATTCTTGCGTCCGCTCCTAACAAGGAAGTATGATAACTATTAAAATAATTGAAAAGTAAAGGGTCCATACTCCTATTATTTTTTAATTATTTAGCGATTACGAATACTCACTCTGCATTGTATAATAAATAGTAAAAAAAATTTGCACAACGAAATAGCAAAACAGCACAAATGACAATTAGTCAGGTGAAAATTGCTATTCTTATACATGTAAGGGTGATTGGGTGGTCTGGAAATTTGTGTATTTGCCGGCGATAGACAGCAATGCGAATTATGCGATTATTCGATGTACAGTGTTATGCATGAACGAAATAATGTATACAACGAGAACGGGATTACTTGCGAAATTTACCATTAAACATAGTCAAGTACGTTATGCATAGGCCCTTTTTTTTTTTTTTTTTTTTTTGAGGGGCGTTGATAGTTATTTTCTTGTGCATAGTTAAAAACGTTTCATTGGCCTCAACAAATTATTTAGGCCCGGATCCGACTAATGCCAAAGCCAAACCAGAACATGGAGGACCATTTAGGTTTAAATTACGATATTTACCAAAATGCAGAGTGAATTGTTTTTTTTTTGGTCAAACCGTTAACGTTCAAATTTAACCTACTCTATAAAGGGAGACTCAACTAGATATATAATTAAGGCACCAGAGAAAGAGACCCTCTGGACTAAACAAAGATGCTTTGTCACCTACCTGGCTTTCTGCAGAGTGACCTGCAGGATTATCTAAAAATAAGGTAAGTCCACCTTGTTGTATTCAATTGAGGGTGAGTAATTGCCCCCTCAACTTTGGAAAAATTATAAAATAACTTAGAAGTTTAAAACTTTTTTAAGTTGTCTTACACTTGCCTCTAAATTTTTAAAAATTAGTTTATTTCATGTATTGACCCTTTTTAAATGTGTCTAATACATTTACTTTATTACAAAAAGAATTATTGGACATCTTCATATACAAAGACTGCTACTTAATCATAAAAAAATTTCATAATACATATTCATAATAAATAATTACCATAATTGAATATTTATTATAACTTCTTTTTATTCTGAATTTAATAAAGTTATAATTCATCGAATTTATCTAATTAAGTGTATTTGTTTTTGTCATTAACATAATTTTTACTCTGACTACAATAGTACTAAAAAAAACAGGTGTTCCCAAAGATTATGGGGTTTTATCGAGAAACTTATGTTATGGGGAGATCCTGAGTGTCATACCAAGTAATATCTCTAAATCAATGAAATTTCACTATTTAATATTAGTTGTGGGTTTAAAAGTAAAATGAATTGGTGGTCACTATTTAAAAATATTAGAATTTTATTGATTTAGACATATCACTTGACATACACATTTAGTAAAACATTTCTATAATAAAATTTTTCGGGTTCTATCTCCGACTCTGTACTCCTGTCTTCTTATTTTTAAATGATCCGATATTGGTAACTTTGCAATGCGAAATTCGAAACTCTTCTCTACCATCTAAGCCTCCGTCAGATTCGTACGTCTGATATGTAAGAATGTACCATTTGGATAGAGGAAGCACTTTAGAGATGTAGCCAACTAAAATGTGTCTAAATGCAAATCCGAACACTTGAGTGCAAAACAATCGTCCACCATTCAAAAAAACAGTGGATTCGTGCATATTTATAAAACCATTTAGATTAGGCATCCAGACCAAAACACTTCAGTTTCAAATTTCAACAGTACCAAAACTAACCAAGTTAACAAGATGCAATAATTGACAACAGAACAAATTAATTAATAACCTTTAAACACCCCAAATTGAACCAAGAAATTAATCTTCCTCTCTTGTATACCATATACCGACCCTAAAGGAAAAAAGCTAGTAAAATGAAAAGGGAAAAAAAAAAAGTGGTTCCGCATGAGATCAAGTTATTCCAATGAGGACTCCAACATATGTATCTCAATGAATACCCCAAACCCCATATTATAGGAAAATTCTATAGTCCAAATATTCTGTAATATTTTAAAAAATTGTACAATACAATATCTTATATTTTAAATTTTGTATTGTACAAGTTTTAAAATACAAAAGAATAGTTTCTCGATTGAACTATGGAACTTCCCTACAAATATATACTATTACATAATGAAAGAAATGAAAGTTTGATCCACATATATACATAATGAAGATTAAGCCACTCACGTTTGGACAAGAAATTGATACCTAATTTAGATCTTCAAGACAGCCCTTCAACTCTCTTGCTGGCTTTGTAGTAATGAATAACACTAGAACATGGGTGCATGGTAGATCTAGATGAGAGACAAAAAAGGATCGGAGGTTCCTCTCGGCGCAAATGAGATTCTGATGATCGATCATCAACCGTTGAAGTAAAAACAGCAGGCTGAAGTTCACTTTGCAGCTGACATGATCACTCCGATCCAATCTCCTCCCATCATCAATTCTCTTCAACATACTCTTTTTCTACTTTTCCATTTTTACACTCTTTAATTTGTGTAATGATCACCACCATTTCTTACCAATGAGATTTATTAGAAAGAAAGGCACAAAAGGCTAACTACATAAAAGAAAGTTACCCAGATTTAATTAACGAGAGGGAGATCCATCAAGCTGATGCATGCTAGGAGTCTGTCCTATCCACTGTAGGATGCGAAGTGGAGTAAGTATTACGGCGTTAACATGACTGAAAAGTATGAAATGTTATTTTCCCAATTCATACGGGGGAGTGAGTAGCAAAAGACTTCTTCGCATGCTAGATCAAAGAAGGAACTGAAGATCCCACAAGAGATGGATCAAGCCAAGCAGAAACTCCAGTAGTATTCCACAAAAGTGAAGGATCAGATGAGTTCATCTGATTATTAGCAACATTCCAATCCAACCTATGGTGGCCTTCTTCCATTTTCACATCTTTCACCACAAAAGAACCTTCATCGTTCTTCGAGGGCTGCATTTGCATGTCATCAAACCCTTCAAATCCTCCACCAAAAACCATCTTTTGTTGCTGAATGCTAGAGGCTATGAGGGAGGCCATTGTTGAAGTAGTAGAAGTTGATCCAAAGATAGGATTATTACTATGATAACTTGAAAATAAAGGATTTGAAGGGATACCAACATCTTGATGAATTAATGGCTGATTATTTGAAGAAATTGAACTGATCCCATTAACATCAATAGCACTAGCAAGAATTCCTGATGATGAAAACCCTATTCCCAGACCATTCATTTGAGGCTGAAGATGATCAAAACCATTACTATATGGAAGATTGAGCTCTGAAGAAGGATGGTTATTAGTAAGTAAGCTATAAAACAAAGGACTAATATGGTTTGCAGCTGCTGAGGATGTTGAAGATAGATCTATCTGATGACTAGGTTTTGAAGTTGCAGTTTCATTAGTAGAAGCTGAAACTGGTCTTTTAGTAACCCTTTTATTTTTTCTACATCCACCACCAACTGGAACATTTCTGAGAGTTCCACCTCTAGTCCAATAACGCTTACAAGCCTTGCAGAAATGCCTTGGTTGAGACAAACTGTAATTGTTGTAGTAGCAAAACTTAGTGTTTGATGAATTGCATCTAGGACATTTGAGGGCCGGTTGTTGTTGTTGTTGCTGTTCTTGATTAGTTTTCTCCATCATCATCTTTGTTTCTGTTGAATGATCCATCAACTCTTTCTCATCTATCTGATTATGGACCAGATCAAGATAAGAAAAAAGAAGGAAAAAAAAAAAAAAAACTAATTAGAGGTCAGAAATTGAGAAAAGAAGAGTTCAAAGGGGGTGACTTTAGGGCAAAAATAACAACACAAACATTAAATATTCCATTCCAAAAGCTAAGAAACAAAAATGGCCATGTTTTGTCTAATAATTGAAAGAGAGGGAAGGGAGAAAAGAGAGATGAATGAATAATACGTATATTACCTGTGGCAACTGTGTCCATTCATTGGTAGTTGACGAAGAGACCACCTTCTCACAGTTTCCTAGCATTTTTTTTCTACTTGCTAAGGTATAAGGAATCGTGTTGAAACAACAAGTATGAAGACAAAATGAAGGTGGCTCTGTGGGAGTACAGTAATCTGGTGTTGACTAGGAAAAAATTTTGTATGGACAGGATTTATGATATAATGTTATGAATATCTTTAATTTAAAATATTTAACATTAATATGTGATATAAGTTAATGTAAAATTTTTTGGATCAAGAGATCTATGATACTATACCATAAATTTGATTTATGTAAAAATTTCCTGTTGATGGGTTGTAATATGGAAAAGGATAGGGGGTTTTAGCAAGAAATTAACGTTAAAACATTGTTTTAACTTTAATTCACGTGAAGAGGTTTGGTCTAATTGAATCTTGAATAGAGTTTAATCGTTAAAAATTTTCAATTTAAATTGTATCAATCTTTTATCTCACTTTTTAAATAGTTGACACGTATCTCTAAATTATAAATATTATTATATTAAAATTATATATGTTGAACATAGAAAGTGTATGGGACAGTATATCGATACGAATAGAAAGTTATACTAAAAAATCATAAATATTTTTAGTAAAGAAATGGAAAAATATAAAATCGATACTTCCCATTTTTTCTAATAGAAAAATATTATCATAAATTTAGTTTTTGGTCCAATATATAAATTTTGCGGTCAAAATTAAATTTTATAAAATTTTATTTACATCAACTAGTATCATATATTTCATAATATTTGATTTATATCATAAAATTTATAAGTGAAGTCATAAATAACTCTACCTAAATATTTCCCTTCCTAACGTAGGAATAGGACAGCGGTAAAGGAGCATTTCAGAGATGAATCTTCAGAACGAAAAAAAAAAAAAAAAAAGGAGAGAGAGAATAAATTACATGAAACTGCGACACCCTACAGATCAGTACTAGTACGTAAAATACTTGCTACAGTCCTTTGTTAGATACAGATAGATAGGTATATAGAGATAGAGGGCATCCCCAGAGCTCAATACTCGATGCATTCATCACTGCAAATCCCACTTCCACTTTAGTTCTTTATTGCTAACACAACTCAACAACAAACCAACATGACTATTCTACAGTGTGCAAATATTTTAAAGGATTAATGGCATTTTGCAACCTTAACTATGCATATTTAGCATTTTGAATCTCAAACTATTCATTTTGTAGTTAAACTTATAACTTTTAACACTTTAATTAGTGGAATCACCTTGGTATCAGTTAATGTAAATTACTAAAAGACAAATATAATTGTTCAATATTTTGTACACTTTTTAAAATATTTACACGAGGTGTGATTTAACTAGTAGTAAAGAATCTTTTCATCAATGAAAAGCTGACATTCAAATTAGCCCATTTTGACTTAAGTTTAAGTAATTGTACTAAAGTATTAAAATTTAGAAGTTTGATGTAGTAAATTGCAAGAATTAATAATCTGGGATGTAAAATGCTACACTAGTATAGTTGAAGGATGTATAATGCCATTAACCCTATTTTAAATTCCCTACACCTATATATATTCAGTAATTATCCTGTGGTGCAGCCCTCTATCAAATCCCACTTTATTTTGTATCGTGATCCAATATAATCTAAATTATGATGGGTTGTCATCCAATTAAAGTATAACATGATTGCATTTATATTTAAATTAATTTGTATCAAGTATGGTTGGTAGCAGAATAATAAGAATTTAAATTAACACAACTCCATAAGCAAAGGTAAAGTCTCTTGGTAAGAGAAATATATATTGGAAATTTGATCTGTAATTTTCTTAATTGTTATTTCTTTAATTCTATAACTCGTGCTAATAATTAAGTGTAAACATTCTTTGGCACTAAGAATCTTAATTTATTCCATATTTTGTGATACTTTTTATCACATCATTTAATAAATTGTGAAAATTACTTTATTAAAATAACATTACCTAATTTTGACAATTCATTAAATAATATAATAGAGAATAGCATAAGATATGGAATAAAAAAATCCTATACGCTCTTCAGGTAGAGAACATTGGTAGTTCGATCAGTCGAAATCCTTAATTATAATCTCCTAAATCCTCGCGTCAAGTTTGCTACTCGACCTCTAGAATCGAAAACCTCATGCTCGTCTATATAATAAGTGGGCAAATTACTAATTTACTTATGAAAGGAAAATAGTGCTATGCGTAATAAATCATAACCACAAATTTACACCCAAAATAAACAAATTTCGACCACTACCATTTTTATTCTTTTTGTACTGCATACTTTTGAAATACTTCGATATTTGACCTTAATTATAAATTTTGTGTTATGTATTAAACGTTATAAAATAAACAATATAAGATTTTATAAAAAAAAAATTTCGATCTCTTGATAAAATTTATAAGTGAGATTCAATATTAGGTACAACTCGGCATTTTCTATTGAGATGTATATGCAACAACACTTTCACATCTTTACATGGAGTATAGTGTTATAATATCATTCGATCTGCCAAGAATTTTCAAGGCCAAATGATGTAGAGGATATGGAAACTTTGCAGGAAGCTTGTCAAAGTTGCATTATGTAATATAAACAAACATACAGTATATTCCAAATCTGAATGTGAAAATACCAAGAGAAAAGGACAAGAGGGGAGCATGGCTGCATGTGGATCTTGGTCTCCAAACATGGTTCAGACCACGCTTTATTCGCGAGGTGCTCTTTCTTGTTCACGTTATGCTTAATTTGTTCCTCTCTCTTACTCTCTCGCTTAATTTTTAGAGAAAAAATGAACATTTTTTTTTTCAGTAATATATATATCCTAGTAAAAAATTTCATATATTCTCGATACAAAATTATTTTGTAATGTTTTAAAAATTTATACAATATAACATAATCATATATTTTAAAATTTTGATATTATACAAACATATAAAATTAATGTAATATATAGTTCTCTCACAATAGAACAGTAAAACTTTCCTATACTACCCTACTAGTACTAGAGCAGATATTCTTTGAAATCATTTATATTATGGAAAATGATACAATATGGAAGAAAACGAAGAGTTACTCAAATTGTATACTACGTTTTTTTTATAACCTAAATCATGAATTTAAATTACTAAAAAAATAAGTAAAAACCCACTATATAACCTGTATAAAGAAGACAGTGGTATAAGAGATTTGGAAAAAAAAAAAAAAACCTCCTTTAAAAAAGAAAGGGTTAAAAACACTTTGCTCCCTGAATTATATGGGTAATTATATTTTACCCTCCTAACTACAAAAATTAAACTTTGCCCCCAATTTACAATATTCATCTTTTAAAAATTTTAAAATATCAAGAAAATTTAGTTAGATGACTAAAATACCTCTAGTATTATATTTTGATTTTTACGTATTCAAAGTAAACTTTAATATTGATGTATGATTATTTAAAAATAAGTACAAATAAACTATATAATATTTCAAGGTAATCTATATCAACCTATTTCTTGTTTAAATTTTTAAAATTTTTAGATTTGAATTTATATTATTTCGAATTTGAATGTTTAATTATAGTGGTAGAACATTTCCAAATGGGCTTATTTTCAAATTTTATAAAAGTATTATATGAAAATATAATTTTTATAATACTTTGCAATTTTTTTGATATTTTTTAGTATTTTATAATTTTAATATTTGACTTAATCTTTGTAAATTACGATGTTAAATATAATATAATTAAACAATTTCTCACATTTTCATTTTCTAAAGTTCAAGATATCAATGTATTATTACATTTTATTTTTTTCTTAATTTTTTTATAACTGTCGAAAATTAATTAAATACATAAAAAATCAAAATATGATAATTTTATAATTTAGAAAAGTAAAGTGTAATTATTCATATAATTCAGGAGGCCAGAAAGTGTAATTAACCCAAAAAGAAAAAAAAAAAAAAAAGAAAGTGGAAACAAACTTTGAACAGGGATGACATGCATTAGTGCAGGCCCATGTGGTGGCAGCTCAGTTGCTGAGGTAAAAAGAAGGAAAAAACGAAGTGTAATGTTTGGGGAACAAACGGATTTTGTAGTCTCCCAAGGGATTTTCTCATTCTCCTAACACTTCATCATTATACCTCTCCTGCACCTGCAGTAGTCATTCCTCGTTCAAATTAAGATGTTAGGTCAGTAAAATAATTCGGGGTTGCGTTAATCACTGTAATTTAATCATACCTTTTAACTACTGACTATGATGGCAGCCAATTTGTTTTTACGTCCAAGGTGGTGCATGAGTACTCATCAATTGCTAGAATTCAAATTTCTCGTACGAGGGTTAACATGCATGCCAATAAAACCAAAATTTTGGGATAAAAAAAAGTGAACCAATTCTGAAAATATAATTTCAAGTAAATTTCGAATAACCTCTTGTGGTTCGATTAATATTCAAATTACGTTTATATATATATATATATATATAACGTTTGGTAAAATATCTTCAGCGACCTCGTGGTTTGGCCCTTTTTTTTTTTTTTTTTTTTTTTAAAGTGGACAAAAAATTTTAAAAAATGTCACAAAACTACAAGAAAAGAAAAAAATGCCCTTTCCAAAACCCGGTAACCCAATCATCTACTTCTTCTCATGCCATCGATCTCCTCATCTTTATTAAGTCGTTTCATTGATTACGTGGTATGCATGTATAGAACTCCATATCTTTGTTCAAATTTCATATGAATCGACCCAATTTCTTTTTTCAACCCAGCATATTCATCATTCTTAGTCATATCCTTTGCCTAGATATAATACTGGAAAAAAAAAAAAAGAATGGTTGGAAAAGAAGAAAAGAATGGTGCAACTATACCCTAGACATAAGAAACTGTGGTATGGAAGGGGCCGTGAGTGGCGCTAACGGGGATGTGCTAGAGAGTAGATGGGTAGAAAAGCAGAGCTGGAGGTTGTGGAAGGGGAGGAGAATGTGAGTCTTAATAGATTGGAGGAGGAGAGGAACGGAGGTTGCGGTAGAGAAAGGATAATAAGGGTTGCGGGAAGGAAAAAGGAAAGGAAAGGAAAGGATGGAAAGGAGCGGCGGTAGATGGAGGCAAAGGAAGGAATGCTAGGTGGCTGACTAGTGGGATTGAGCTTGATAGTAGTAAGGCGGAGAATCTAGGGTTATGGAAAGGGAGGGTGAGATGTGGATCCTAGGAGAGAGACAAGAAGAGGGATGGGGATTACATTAATGGTAGGACGATGGAGAAATATTTAGGAAGAGTCAGTTTTTAATCTCACTTGTATATTCTATGGTGTAGATTAAATTTTATGGAATAAATAATATCATATGATAATAACAAGATTCTATAAGATTTAATTTTGATAACAAAACAGTTGGGATTTAAAATTGGGTACCCAAATATTTTCCAAGGATGATGGGGTTTGCAAGAAGTAAAGTACCAAGGAATGGAGTGGAGGGATTGGGGAAGAAGGGATTAAAAGAGAAATGGGTGACAAAATAACCATTCAAGTCAAAAGATTTTAGCCTTTGATAGTTAATTTACTAGAAAATTTAACAGTTTTAATTTATCTAAACCACGAAAAGGCGAGATATAGGTTGGCATGTAAAACCGTTAATTTTTTAAAGTTCTCAAATACCAACTACAAAATTAGAGAATTGAAGGAATAAAATAATCACACGCAAAAATATATGGGAGGAAAAAATAATTTTATTATTATCTCAAACTCTTATACACTCAATGTGTATTCAGACTCTCTTACGAAAATAGTCCAACATGTACTCTCTATATGTACACTCCTAAACTTGGCTAGCAAGAAACTACTGGATAGTAATTACTTACCGACTTCTAAAATAATTTTACTACTAAAATTGACTCCAACAAAAATACTAAAATTAACTAGGAAACTTTAGGTTTGGTTTAATATTCCAACATTACTTCCAAAGAATCCTAAACTAAAATCTTTTGAATGTCACATCCAATTCTATCACGAGCATAAACCTACAATGAAATTTCTGTCTCCATGTAGACGACATACAATTCAATCTTATAATTGGTTTTCATCTTCGTCATCACACATGGTATGGATGTACTCTAATACAATTTAGCTGCTAACTCAATTTGATCGAAGAATTCAAACATGGATGATTTTCATTTTGTAAATTCCTAACCAAAACAAATATAACTTAGCAAAATCACAAAATTCATTAACTGTCATTATCTTTACACATAAAGATGATGTGATTTCATCTTTTAACATTCCTAATCAAAACCATCCAATATATTTTCTAAAATCAAAAAAGTCACTTAGAGGATATTCTTGAATAATTAATCTAACATCTTCAACTCTAGAATTATTTGAATCAATTATTTTTTTTATTCATGGAGAGAATATGAGATAATGAAAATATTTTTATCAATAATTTCTCCTTTTTCTACCAATTTAATAATTTCCTCCTCCTCATTAATAAATTCACCATCAATAATATCTTTTCTCTCTACCAGATCAAAAAATTCTTTTTCTTTAACAAATTCATCATCTCCAATTATTTCAAATAAAATATGCAAATCAAAATTTTCAACCTCATAAAAATTTTCATAACTTTCCATATTGTCAACAAATCTACCTGTCTCAAAAGCTACCAACCATCTATAGTCAATTCCTTGTTTCTAACGTAATTTAACTCATCTTCTTACAAAACATAATAAATATGCTTCCAAAATATTCAAGGTATACTAGAATGCTGACTAAATATTTTAAAAAGACATTCGAACATTGTTTTACGTATAATCTAAAAAAATAATTTTGTCTTTTCCCTTCTAACTTTTTTCGGTAAAGAATCTACAAAAATATAACAGAGAAAATCATCTCATTACATTATTTGAGATATTTTTCCATCCTTAAAAACTAATTTGCTACACTTTTCATTCTTTTTCTTTTGGGAATCAATTATTCAAGGGCCAATGCATTTTACCATCAATCAAACATATATACTCTTCCTAATCTAATTCTTGATACTTACCTCGATGTAATTATCTCTTGTAATTTTTATGGCATCTTTAGTTGATAACTGAATCAAACTGTCCTTCATTTTGTAATTTTGAGGGATCAACAATTCTAATAGGATCTTTCTCTAATCACTATAGTTTCAAAGAAACGCCTATTCCTCAAGTTTAATTCACAATGACTTTATGATCTTTCATCACTGGGAAGCTGATGCTCATGATCACAAATAAAACTTCAATGGAGTGCATTCACATTTTTTTTGTTGGATTTTAATTTTTTAAGATATTTGAAATACAATCTCCAAACTGCAAAAGTCCGAAGTCACAATGTGAACAACAAAAGAGTTTCAAAATATTTGAGGGAATCGGAAAATAATAAGGTTTAAGACCAAGAGAAAAAACTATTAATTAAACCAACTAATATATATGTAGGACTTAAAATTCGATGCATTTCTCACATTTAATTTTCAATTCGCTCATTAGAGAGATCAAAGCTAAGACAAAACATGTCATCTTTCTTTCTTTTCTTTTTTTCCTTTTCTTTTCAATTGGTGCACAAACAATTCAGCTTTCGACTACACAAAATATATGTATCAAATTATAAAATGTGCAAAAATGTTGTTACTTTAATGTACATTCTTTAGCCAAAAAAAAAAGAAGGTATTATATATATATAATATATATATATATATATATATATTGCTGTTTAATTGGATACCTAAATATAACTTGAAAACTCTAGAAAAATAATAACCATGGTTTCACCCATGGTGGGTCCCTGTAAGGGGCCGGCAACTCATAATATGCTGCCTCAAGAATGCTTGGTTGAGAAAGAACTAGCATGGTTTGCAATTGTAGTCCTATTTTTCCCAATTATGTTTATCAACAAATGATTAGCCCAAAAGAAAAAAGCAATTAGTCGTGCTACTTATCCCAATAAATAAATAAATAAAGGCAAGTCGGTCGTGCTACTTGGCCACTCAGATGAATTTTATATGTTTCTTTTTCCTTTTTTTTTTATGAATATTCTGTGTTAAGCAACTTGTTAGTAATTAATCATGAAATACGTATTCCCTCCCTAGTCTTCTTTACTAATTAGAGGCGATAAGAATCAAAATCGAGCTTTTGACTTCAAAAGTACATAATCCTCCCTAGCCTCCCTAGGTTAGCTTCAACACTTGCTATTATATTCTTAGACACTTAAATGTGTAGTTTTACGTTAATAATTCAACCCAAAGAAAAAAAAAAGAAAACTCTTGCATGCCCGTTCTAATAATTAGGTTGAACTCTTTGATCAGCAATAGCGTAGTAACGGCTTCGTTGGACGCACATTATTCTGAATATTATTTGGTGTATTATTTAAAAGAAGTGACACAATAATTTTTTGAATGTGATATATATGAGATAAAAAAGATAACTAAAAAAATGTGATAAAAATAATTATAAAATATTATTTATAAAATAATAGTTATAACAACACTAGACAAACAGAGCCAATGCTTTTATTAGTAATTGTGCGAAGCAGGCAAGTATCCACAAAGGACCTGAATATCACGCATAATCGAAGAGGGGAAAGAAATCACAAATTTTTCGATTTAAGATCTTTATTTGTAATGGTAAAACTTCGAGTAGCAGTAACATTAGAACTTCAAAAATCAGGGACAGTTTTATATATATATTATAATTCTATTGAATGAATTTGTTGTTTATAGTAGAGAATGGTTATGCTAAACTTGAGAAGGGGTGAGGTTGAGAATTATGGCTTGCTAAGAAAAGTTTGAATGATAGAAATTAATGGACAAATAATAGAAAGGATTTTTTTGTTTAGGTAAATGATCTTTTATCTCACTTTTTATATCGATTCTTATTTCAATACTTAATGAATGGTCAAAATTTCTTTACTAAAACCTCATAAATATATTTATGAAGTGAGATATAACTATTCTTATGACAGTTTATTAATTAGTGAAAGTAGGGAATGGATATAAAAAGTGAAAAAGAATATCTTTAGTATAAACAATAATGACTGTATGTGAAACTCCGTATGCTAAGTTCCTAATTTGTATTAAGTAAATATGATTCAATGAATTTGTGGTAGAAAGAAGTAATTGGTCAAATCAGAGGTGGAAGTGGGTCCAATCTAATGCACACATAAAACTCAATCACCGAATTGGCAACCCACCACTGCCTTTGGTCGGGACAAGAGATTCCAAATTGCGAGCATGAAAGAAACCGAATGCGCAAGTTAATGGGGTAGTTAATTTGGTGTAGAACCAAAGTGATGGAGGAGGAGAAGACTCGACCACTTATGTAGTAAAGAGATGGAGACCATGGATGAGAATGGGGGACCAAAAGCATCAAATCTAAGAAGCTGTGTTCATCAAACACTCCCCACATCTTCCCCCAAAACAATATACAGACAAAGATCTCCCTCCACTTACTTTATTTTTAATAATGCCATTGAGTATTCAAACTTCTTTGTTTTTTTTTTTTTTTTTTTTTTGAGGGTAATAAGTGTGGACATTAAAAATTTCAAATCTTGATCAAGAGAGTATGCGTTTTTTTTTTTTCCCTTGGTTGATTAAATTCAAAGGTGGTTCAAATCATGGTCTAATGCTTACTAATTAAATTTAATTGAGAAAAAAGTTGAATAAAATTACTTTAGAATCCATTTAGATGTATTAGATTACGTCAATAGTTTGTCTTTAATAATGGGTGACTTTAGTTCACAAGTAATCCATTAAAGTGAGAAACCCTATTTTCACCTATAAATAGGGATACACTTAGCTAGACAAGACAGATTGTATTAGAGATACGCTGCATACATCAAGTTTCTCAAGTTTTTGAAACTCTTTGCATTCTTTGACTGTCAAGCCCTCGAAATCCTGAAAGATCTTCTTTTCAAGTTGTAAAGTGCTAGTTAATATTCAAGTTTTTCATATCAAGTGTTTAAGTCTTCAACCTCTTTGTAGCTCGAGATATATCTGTTCCTCAAGATCTACTCAAGTTTTCAAATACAAGTTGTCAATAAATCTTTCTCTGGTCGTCAAATCACCGCAAAAAGATCCATCATCCTAGATCTATAATTTAAAGGAGCAAGAATCAAGTGAGTATTTTTTGTAAAAAAAAAAAAAAGTATAAAATTAGAGTTGCGTACATTTATTTTTAATTGAATTAAGAATTATTATTTGTCTTGATTTTCAATATTTTTTCATATTCAAATTTTGTACACATAAATTTTTAGCCCGTCTAGTGGGACCAACTCTTCATCTCTTCTCTTAAAATTCATAAATGCACAAGGAAATCAATCGCCCAAGAAAAAATCTCATTCATAACTCCTTCTCTGAAGTCATACTCAAGACCAATGACTTGCGATAGAGTTAAAGCACTCACTACCAAAATAATTCAACAAAAAATTGCGAGTACAGATACAAGTGAACAACGCTATACAATCTCAATAGAACCACTTAGATCCGGTTAATTCACTATACAGCAAAGGAAGGCTTATATGGTATATGTGGTGAATCTTTTACTGGGATCAATGCTATGGATTCATTCATAGATAATCTTTCATATTCCAAAGTTCTAACTAGAGATCTACACAAGAACAACTGTAAAGGCATCACTTTCGCACAGTCTAACTTTATCCCATCCATTGCGACTAATGCTTCTAACATAGAAGAGTAAGTGGCTGAGATGTCCAAGACAATTGACGATATGAAATGGATCGTAGAAGAGAAGGATCTTCAAATTTCGAAGTTAATGGACAACCTCGAAGTTCTTAGTGGAGAAGGATCTAGCAATAAAAATTATGATGCATCAAACCAGATTACCGGGGTCAAGAATCTTGAAGAAAGTCCTTCAAGTCAACTTCTGTGAAAGGTGATGGACAAAATACATCTCTAGTATCTATTTCAGTGCAATTCAAGATATGAGAACTGAATTCGGTAGCCTATCACAATCATCGATTCTTTATTCTAAACTTTACACAAAAAGTTGATCGATAGCCAAAGGATGTCATTTAATTACTAACCTCTGAAGTTCCAGTAGTTTGATGGAAAAAGCAACCCAAAATGGCATACTGCATATGCACTTCATAGAGACATGAAACAACGCTAATACTGAAGGTAATCTCCTCTTGAAATAGTTTGTGCAATCCTTGTAAGAAAATGACTTTGATTGGTATACAGATTTAGAACCAGAATCAATCGACACTTGGGAACAGATAGAGTATGAGTTCTTGAATTGTTTGCACAACACACGCCACATAGTTAGAATGACAGAACTCATGAAATATGAACCAGTCATCGTCTATATTGATCGTTGATGCACTCTGTGCCTTAGCTACAAAGACAAGCTATCTAAGCTTCTGCCATAGAAATATGCATAAAAGGCATGCACCGGAGGCTGTCATATATTCTTCAAGGGATTCAACCAAGGACATTCAATAAATTGGCAACTAAAGCTCATGACGTGGAGCTACATATTGCTAAACATGGCATGATTGCCTCCATTGAAGATAAAAATGCTAAGAAATTAGAGAAACATGATTGCCTCCATTGAAGATAAAAATGCTAAGAAATTAGATAAATTTGTAAGGATGAAGTCAAGGAAACTCTTTTCCAATTTTAAGACCGCGAAGATTTTTCCAACAAAGTGTAAGTTTTGGAGCAGTATCATGATCAAAAGTAATGTATCAAATATTTGCTCCTTGATAAGAGTCAAAACTATCTTGATAGCTCCTCGATGAAAGTACAAACTGTCTTCAAAGATACAAATCTTCAAGTACTCCTTGGCATATGAGTGTAAACTGTCTTCAAGTCCCAAATTCGTTGAAGTCTCCTTGACATGAGCATAAACTATCTTCAAATATCAAGTCACTTGAAACCTCCTTAACACGAGCGTAAACTGTCTTCAAGTTCCAAAATATTTGAAGTCGACATGAGCATATACTTCTTTCAAATATCAAATCATTTGAAGTCTCCTTAACACAAGCATAAATTATGTATACTTCAAGCCAAAGTCATTTGAAGCTTACTTGATACAAG
This sequence comes from Cinchona pubescens, assembly GCA_025175665.1. Lineage (NCBI taxonomy): Eukaryota > Viridiplantae > Streptophyta > Magnoliopsida > Gentianales > Rubiaceae > Cinchona > Cinchona pubescens. The sequence goes on along the minus strand of JANKKI010000554.1, from coordinate 131,516 downwards.
CGTAAAGGACAGGCTTTGAATATCAAGTCATTTGAAGCCTCCTTTACTTGAGCATAAACTGTCTTAAAGTCTAAAGACCTTTGAAGCCTTCTTGACAAGAGCATAAAATGTCTTCAAATATCAGGTCCTTTGGAGCCTCTTTGACACGAGCGTAGACTGTCTTTAAATATCAAGTCATTTGAAACCTCTTTGACACGAGTATAAACTGTCTCTAAAATGACAAATCTCCAAGTACATTTCTCCATATTGCAAGAGCTTAAACTACTTGATACTCTCTTCTGAAGAGTATAAACTATGAACCAAAAAAAAAAAAAGATTAAGTTTCTTTTGAACTACGTGATGACTTGATTCCTTCTTTTAGGATACATAGGCAGCTTGGGAGTCACTTCCAAGTACAGTCACATCAACATTAAAATTTTATCTCGGTTTATATCATTTGAGCATTTGTTTGACAAGTTTGTGAGCTTTTATAATGTCAATTAAATCCAAAGGGAAAAAAAAATAAAGGAAAAGCATATGGAAAGTATTGTGCAAGAAAATACATGAATTGGATGAAGTCTAGTTTTACAAATTTGAATAATCTCCATTTCACAAGTGGAAGCAGATTTCTGTTAACCAGAATTCTCTTTATGGCTAGTACCACAAAGTTCATTAGTTGAGAGAACAACTTCATTATAAAGAGTACCATGGATTGGAAAGCCACTGAACTTATGAAAGTCCCAAAGCGAGATGGACAAGTTGTCAATAGATGATTAAAGGGTATTCATCGTGTGACACCAAAGTTCGAGGAAGGCATTCAAGACATCATCATAGTTGTCAAATTTGAATAAGGATACATGAACAACGTCGTAGATCTTGGCCCTTAAGAGCACCTTCTTGTGTCTTGAGGGAACATCTTTAACCCACTCCCAGTAGCATGTCATGTAAGGAGTTTTGCCAAAATTAGAAGACAAGAAGCATCCTAAATAGTCTTGTCCGAAATCAGACATTGATGCTAGCAAAAGGAAGCAAAAACTTGTTGGTACTTTGTTCTCCACCACAGTCATAAGACATCTACACGTGCACTTCCAGATGCTTATAAGAGACAAAGAAGGGCCAAACCATTTTCATGATTTGGCTAACCACTTCGGAAGATGTCTCTTACCGCATCAAGAGAATAAATCTTTAATGCAAAGTTGCCAATGGCTGGTTGTAGAACATGCAAGGGGCAATTCAAGAGCATTCGAGCCTCACTTGACATCAAGAAGTTAGATACATCATTCGGGATCCTTGATCTACATGTTCCCAAAAGTTTCTGCAACAAATAAAACAAATTAAAAGAGTTCCCAAAGTAAAAAGCTCAAAGGTAAACTAGAAGTTGGATTTTTTGGAACTTAAATTGAGAACTTTGAGCTTGATGGTTGGGCAATAAGAGTAGATCCAATGTGATTTTCAATGTTCAAGTACCTTCAAGGCAATATACTTTAACAAGATACCGGGTCGAGGACGCCTTATTGAATAATGTGCAAATAATGCAATAGCAATTGCAAAGTTTAGCAATTGGGGCACTACAAGGATGGACTCTTGGTATCGTAGCAACACTTCGTGACAGTGGTCTTCTATGAAAAAAATTTGCAGCTCTTAATAGAAGCATTTGCAAGTCTAGTGTTCTCCTTGAACTGACCGAAAGTAATGACAAGTGTCAATTCTCTTTGTAAAATATACGAATTGTACATGGTCAGTTGATTCACGAAATGCTTCAAGCATCCAAAGTTGCAATTCTTGCATGTTCATTTATTAATTGATGTCAACCAAAATGCATAGTTTAAGTAAAAAAATTCTAAATAAAGTGAAAGTGAGGCACAAGCAAGTCCAGCTCTTGATCAGAATTGAAGCAGTATGTGAACTTGTGCAAACTGGAAAGTTTAATACGAAGATTACAACTTCAAGACACTAAACAAATTCCCTAGGACTGCTATAAGAGACAGTTTCTGAATGCTTTATTCAATAGATGGAGATGACTACTACTATGTGATAAGCCCATCTTATACCGTAGGAACAAATAGGCTTAGGAAAGAGGCGGAGGAGGGCTACAAACCCTCTCCCCTTGTTGTTCCCAAACCACCCATCCCTTTCTCGATCCACTCTATCCAACAAGCATTCGTCAAGATCAAACAAGAGTTCCAACCTCTTCTTTCTTACTAAGAGAAGATTCTACGCTAAGGTCCCTAAGCAATCACTTAGTGGAAAAAGAAGTGACCGAGCAATGATAATCAGGAGGTGGATTTGAAAGCAGCCATCCTTTGAAGAAAGCGTAATAGTTCACTGGTCTAGCTTCATGGCACCAAAAATGTATCAAGACTCAAGTGATTCACTAAAGCGACGAGACCTTGAAAGCGCAAGGGCTACTCAGAGTGGTGCGATATCTAGAAACTCCTATTTTGAAAGAATCTCTTCTAAAACAACCTCCTCAAGGAATATAAGATTTTCATGAGCTTGAGGCACAATCCGGCTTTCTCCTTTCTCAAACTAGACCCGAGCCCCCTTTCTTCTCGGTCCCAGAGACAAAATGTAGGACAAAGCCACCCTATTCAATCACCAGACATAATTGGGAGAAGCTCATCTGAAACTAGAGTTGGACAAATCTGTTTGGAAATAGAGCTCTTTTATCGCAGAATTAGACCTGCTATTAACGTCAGCTTATCTGATACAATTGGTGCATGGTTTAGTGCAATCAATTCAAAGTTTCTAGGTATACTCTCAGTCTATTGACCATAATGAGGTAGTTTAAGGAAAACTGTAGGTTGGTGGCTACCTAAGGAAACTCCGATTCGATCCGGTCTAAATTCTTATGATCGAGTCTTTCTAGCCCTTGTGAAAGTCTAACCTTGATCAGTTCCAAGTTTAGCTTTAGTTAATTTGTTTATCACTAAAAGGTAAAAATATTAGAAACTAGCTAACGACCAGCTACATATGTGTGTGTAGATGTAAGCCTTAGCAACCAATCAAGTCAAAAGTTCTTTCTATGTGATTAGGTATCTTGAGCAAACTATTCTGCTAATGCTTTGACGAAGAAGAACTGGAGCAATTAGCTATGGATTCTCAAGCACACAAAGCCAAAAGAGAGCAGTATAGACAAAGGCCCTTGGTATTTCTTTAAAGATTTTAGCTATAATTAAGGGATCAATATTAAGGGTAAAATCAAGTAGGCCAATTTTAGACAGTTGGTTCTACCTTAACAACTGTAAAACTTATCTATTCAATTACTTGATGGACATACCAGCGTAAAGGCAGAATTATATAAATTGATCCTTCCTGCACCTATTAGGGTCATACAGCTACATATGATAAAAAAAAATTTACCTCTATCATATGTAGCTGTGTGACAGAAAGAACATAAGGAGGGAGAAATCAATTTTCATTAGCGATTGATCCAGTAATCTCTAATGGTTGATTCTAATTCTGTATCAAGTATGTCCACAATTTTGGAAAGATCATATTGTTCTAGAAGATCTTGGGCAACTCTTTTATGCAATATTAAAATTATCTCAATTTGCATAATCATTTAAGAGTTTTAATTAAACATGTGGTATCAAAGCCCTGGGTTGGTTATCGATTTGTGAATCATATAAGTTTGCATGATTGTTTTGATTATTTAACAGTTATGCATTTTCTGCCATGCTCTCTACCATTAAAATTTATATGAATTGTGCAATTGACTATAACATATGTCATCTGAAAAACATTTATTGATTATAGAATATTCTAGTCTCCTAATATTGTGCAATTGATTATAAAATATTTTAGTCTTCTAAAATTGAATGCTTATTTAATTTGATGTCTATGTGATGCATAATTTGTTAGTCACTAAAGTGATCAAATTAAAGAGTTTTCATGGACATCGATCCTATAAAATTGTCAATATTCATTTATTGCAGAAATGCTTATAATGATCTAAATAGATAAATTGACTCTCACTACTCATTAGAACTTTAGAATTTACCCAAAAGTGAATTGTTTATTCTATGAATTGTGATAATTATGGAGGTAAAAGGTACTTTAATATTTTGTTAGATATATCTATGTCCAAAGACAACATGTATATTTGATGAAAATATTTATTTGTTTATTAAGGTTAATAGCATTTAATTTATGACAGCATATCATAGTATCTACCTAAAGAGAGCTGTGGTATACTTCATTGCTTGGTTATTTGAATTCATAAAGCAGATTCAATATTTTGAGCATTTATGTATTTTTTACAACCATTTCGATGTGTATCACATACTTCATCTATTGTCGTAGTTAATGGTTTGAACTTCTCTAAATGGTGTGAACAAGTTGAGTTTCATTTCGGTGTTTTGGACCTTGACTTGGCACTTATTGAAAAATGAACTTACTGCTATCTCTTATTCAAGCAAAGAGGTGAGAAGTTGTACCATAAGGCATGGGAACAGTCAAAAAGATTGAGTCTTAAGTTTTTGCGAATGACTATTGCCAACAATATTAAGACAACAATTCCACAAACTGAAAGTGCAAGAGAATATTTTAAGTTTGTGGAATAGAATGTATCCACTCTGTAGATAAGTCACTTGCTGGTACTCTAATGGCACAACTCACGGCCATGTAATTTGATGGGTCAAGAGGGATGCAAGAGTATATCATCGAGATGAGTAATATTGAAGCAAGGATTAAGACCTTCGGAATGACAATAGATGACTCCTTTTTACTGTAGTTAATTTTGAACTCACTACCTCCGAATTATGAGCCATTTCAAATCAATTACAACACGATTAAGGATAATTGAGACGTTAATGAATTGGCCAGTAAGCTATTACTACATTATCTGAGATTTGTCCCCCCGATTACAAAAGTATACTAAAAAAGGCTTATACATTTATCTATGACTCTCCTCATCCTATTGGCTAGAATTTTAGCAATAATTTTATAAAGAACATTGCACAAGCTTAGGGGCCTATACTGGGTGAGGTTAATAGGGGTTATTAGTTTTAGGAATCAAGGTTACAAGGGCATCATTGATGGCTTTTAAAATATTTCCAGACTAGAAAAATTAAGCTTTGGACAGTAGCTACCACATCATACTTGATGGTATTCCAGTATTTTTTGGAAGAAGAGGGGTGTCATCCTATCAGGACTTGGAACCTTATTAGGGTTCATGCTAAAAAAGTTTTTTTTTTAATTTCTTTCACATTAAATTTTCTGATCAGGTTTTGATTCATTCCTCTGGTAATAGATTTAGGTATCCTATCAATAACACTGTCAATTGCATCAGTTGCAGAAAAGGAAAACATATTCTTCTAATAGTTATATATTTCCTCTATGATCTCCTCAGCTGTGGTGCACTAGTCCCCATTGCTCTTTTGCAATTTGGAAATTTTGTTCGTTCTTCTTCTATTGATGACAAATGTATGAAAGAAGTTTGCATTCTTGTCACCCTCCTACAACCACTTAGTTTTGGCTTTTGGCTCCAATAACGTTCTTTTTTATTAAATCTCTGCAAGAGGGTTGTACTTTAGATCTGTGACAAAAGAAGGAAATAGGATTTTTATCTGAATGCCATTTAACGTCAACTAATTTTTTGAAAATTTTGTTTCTGACAATTGAAAGCCATTATAGGTACATTTAATATATATTTCTCTATTTCATTCCCATAGATCCACAGACCATTCAAGAAATTGCAATAATATCATATGTCCAATCTTTTTATTATAATGCATAAAGGCAAACGAATATATTTTCTAATAAGCATCACTCAGCTTCCTTTTGATATCCTTAGATAACAGCTCCTTATCCATCCTGTTTGTGTCTTTTAACTACCTGAGCTGTTCTTTTAACACTTTAATCTTTTCCCCAACATTATTCCTACTGGCTCTATTCCATTGGAAGAGCTTCATTCTACAGAGTTTAATTTTCCTAGTGACTATGAACATCTTGGATCCATGCTAATTTGATCCTTAACATTCTTATTTTGAACCCACTTTTATCAAAGTAAAACCTTGTTTTCCTTCTCTTGTCCCTAGGCTCTGTATCAATCATGAGAATGGGTGACAAATGCCTGCTGTTCTAGATGTATGCATGTGTTTTGTCAAATCTCTGGCACTGATCTTGGTAAGTTCATTCTGTTCGGTTGAATCACTAATCTCGGTAATTTTCAGTCTGAACTAGTCTAAATTTCATAATTAGTCAATGGAAGACAGAGTATGGTCAATCCCTTGTCTGGGTAATATTCATTTTGCATTCTGATCAATAATCAGCGTGATTGTGAAAGGTTAATCAACGTGATTATGAAGATTTTAGTTTTGACTCTTACTGATTAATTATAATCAAGTTTTCATTAATAGGCGACCGATCCTCACTCTAAAAAAAATCTATCATCCTCTTAAATTTTTTCTTAAAAAAGGAAATGGATTGTCCATGGAATTTTCGAGACATTATTTAATGGGTGGGGTCTATGCATAGAATGCTGGTTTAATAATCGATTCAGGATCTTATATGTATGCTCTATCCATAAGAGACAGTTAATGTTATCATTTAAGATCTTTAATCATTTATAGATTAAAATTGCAATTCAATATCTTAAATTCTAGGCAGTAATTTGATCTTGTGTGCTAAATTATAATTTTAACTAGTAATAGATTAAAATAATTCAACATTGATTCTCTTTCTCATACTATTTTTGTTTATTTTTTTCCAAAAAATTGATATTCCTTCTGTTGTGTCCTGTCGCTTTTGGTTGGTGCATACAAATAAGAAAGTCATTAAATTGCATTGATTTTACAAAAAGATAGTTCAAAGTAACTAAATTATCCTTTTACAGTGTTCCGCAAAGATTGGTATGTGAAAAATGCACAAAAAGTAACAAAAATAACCCTAAACTTCACCTAACCAACACCCGCACTTTTGCAAGTATACGAGGTAAGTTTATTAGTTAGTGGTGAGTGAGTGTTGTTCTTACAAGGATTGATTGGTAATTATTAGGTTATTTGGGTTATTACACTAGTTAGACAAATAAAAGAAAGATCGATTTCCTGGTCTGCTAAAGCAATAAAAACCTAACGAAGAGGAAAACACCAAAATTAATCTAGAAAGCAATTAAAATTTATACTAAATTAAGCTAATCAACCATGCAAATAAAGAAACGCATATGAGATTATACTAGACTAACAAGTAAAATAAACTGCAAAAGTAATTAAGAGGTAACTTCAAGTTAAGACTAGATTATTTCAACTAAATTAAGAAAATGAAGTTAGGATGCTAGACTAAATTTTCACACTAAAAGAGCAAACAAGATGTGAACAATAAAATAGGCAATTAATTCTAAACTAGAAAGCAAGTAAAATCTAAACAAGTGCACAATTATACTAACATGCAATGAAGTTCTTCATTCTTTGCTATTTTGGGAAAGAAAGTGAAATGCAAGATTCTTAGATTTATGCTAATGTTTAAGCTAAGAGAACTAGATTTAGTGAAAATCCACAACTAAATAAAGCTTAGAACCTAGGAAAACACAAAATTTTAAACAAGATTAACAGCTAAGATAAAGATTTAAGTCAAATCCAGAAACTAGTTGAATTTGACTTCAATAGAAATGCAGGAAAGAGAAAGAAAATGAAGCTAAGTAAAATGGATATCAAATTAAAGGGAATTAAAAACCCAATAATTTAAGACTAACAGATAGAATTTTTACTATTAAAATTAAACTAAACCTGAAGTTGAAGATGAAAGTAGGAAGAAAGTACTTGACAAGACAAGAGTAGACTAAACTAAGGAGGCTACTAAACTACTCTACACCTATAACTATGTGTTTGTAGGTGTGTTTTTAGGGTAATTTCAAAAAAATTTCTGGTCAAAGTGCTGACTTTTTTTATGTATAAATGCGGTCACCATTCTAACTACACAAATTCGGTGACTACGGTTCTTAAAGGAATCTCATTTCTGGCTTGAAAACCATGGTTGTCTAATTTGCTCTTGGGATCTCGTGACCGCGGTTATTGCACTTTGAAGTTGAAGTGGAGGAAACTGCAGTTGTGACTTTCATAGCCTGTATTCCTTGACCCAGGTTGTGAAGCTATTGATCAGATTTGACTTTTTCATCTAATCTAAGATTTGCATTCCAACCTCTTGCTTCTTCCACTTCTTTAACTAGCAGCAAATTTCCAAGAAATTACCTACAAAACACACTACAATACACAAATTAAAATGCACCTAATATCATAAATATGGATCACTAAATTAGTGCATATTTCTACCAAAAATCCTAATGTTCTTTTAAGTTCCTAAAATTTACTATTAGGCACAGACTATGAACAAAAATGCACAAAACCAATTTGAATAGGACTAACATGGTCAAAATTACTAAGGAATTACAGGTGAAATAACTCTATGTAATAGAGTTATCACACATCTAATCCTAGCATTTTGCAAATCCCGAGCAAAATAAGAAAGAAAAAGAACTAAACACACCACCAATGGAAATGAAAGCGAATTGACAAAGGGAAGTAGAAAGCATTAAAACGTGTGCAAATGGCGATATAACTCAATTAAACATGTTCAATCACTTACTAAATTTGAAAAATAAGGCTAGTTCTAAATGCATGTCTCACATTGACAAATGAAGTATGATGAGAATGCCAATTCAATTTTAAGGTAATCAAGAATAAACAAGTCGAGTTTCTCAAAAATCAGCTTTAATTGTAGAAAGACTACTAGAGACTTATTTTGAGAAGTATAAGACGCAAGTGATCATGCAAGGATGTTTATTGACACCATAAGATTTAGCTAAGAATACTAATCATGGTAATGCTTCACCCAATTTACTCTAAGATCCTATAGTCTAAATTATGGATCTCATATGACTTTTTCAAGCATCTCACATGACTTTTCAAGCTTGTAACATAGGTTAAGGGTGATGGTAAAATAAAATTTGGATAAAAGTGGCCCAATTTCACCTTAGTCATTCATGACAAACTTTTGGACCTTTCCCATGAATAAACATCCCCACAAATGTCACCATAAACCAATTTCCATTGAAGTAATCAAAACAGTATATCTTTTTCTAATGAGATATTTTTGAATCTCCTTTATTACACATCTAGATGTGTATAAGAGACAGCCCTTTCATGGGAATGACAAGAATTGAATTTTCTGGAGTTTATTTGTTGAATTTTATGATAAATCAATTTTATTATAACTTTGTACTTAAAAGAAATTTGAGAAAGGATCAAGACTTCAATTTCCCAACCAATGTGCAAAACTTAACTTCATTCCATCATATCATTTCAACTTTATAACTTTGGTCCTAATTTGACCAAGGTGATTGGATGAAAGGGTGGTAAATAAAGAAAAGGGAATGGTTGAATTGTGTGGTTATCCAAAGAATCAAGGCTTATAGGCTTGAAAGGGGACACTAGGGATAAAAATAGATTTTCGGGTAAGCTTTTAGGCTCAATCGGTCTAAAGAAATGCCTAGTTCATTTCCAAAATCCATCTATGTGGTAAATAGGGAATTCACACTACCTAAACTAACGTCCTATGCCAAACCTTACTAGCCCACAAAACATCCCACAATGTAAGTCATGCAAAATGATTAAAGATGTTTAAATAATTTCTTTCTACACTACATCTATCAAATTTCAAAAATTTTAACATATTTAGATCAAATCAAATATGAAATGAATTTGTCATTCAACCAACACTTGGAGTCAAAATAGAGTTTAACATCTAAACTAGTCAAGAAAATATTTTGCATACAAGGGTCAAATACTTGGTAAAGTTTAAAGAGTTAAAGGTCATTTTGCAAAGGTAATGCAGCCAAGTTCACAAAGTCAATTCATCCATTCCAAATACACAAACCATAAAAACATGCCTAAAAGAACACCATAACACTTCCATCTTATTGAAGTAATGAGTACCACTCATCCAACTGCTTACTATTGAGCACAAGAAAGCAAAATAAGAACGAAACCTAAGCATCATTATAATAACCAAACTTGGATTATGCCGATAAGGCTTCCAAAAATCAAATATCCAACTAAAATATAAACTTTAAACCTAAGGGTTGACTGTATTTGAAATGACCCAATAGTCATCTTCAAGACAAGTCTAACAATGTTAAGGGTTTGACAAAACCAACATTCATCCAAACTCGACACCTTAACCATAATCATTATTCTAAACCAAAACCATTAAAACTATGAGTAGGTGCTAAAGAAAACAAAAATAAAAAGGAATGTCATGGAAATGTATCTCTCTCAACCAATTATGCATAATACAAACAAAGGGGTGATAGGGATAAAGTAGTAAATAGATAAGGGGCGAGTCTTTTCAAACTCATGAATGCGTGTGGCCAGCTCAGAAATCTTCTCCGTCCTCATCGTTGTTTTCTCTACAGCCTTCTCCATCGTTTAAATCCTCTGGGTTGGCTTTGCCATCTCCTTCTTCTTCATCTCCGTCTCCATGCGATTGCGGCTCACCATGTAGATAGAAAGATGTCTCACTTCAGGGAGGTCTAAAATGCCATAGTGGATAAGGACGAGAATGGACCCAAGTCTCGAGAGTTATGGTCTTGAGGGCTTGGTCGATGAGCGTCAGATTGTTGTGGAGGACCATGTGGCTATACGTCTAATGAAGCAAGTAGCTCCTCCCGTTCATAGTCCATCTGAGCGGGTTGTATGTATAACCCCTTGGCCAGGTGACACTTTGTGCTTACAGTGGTACTTGAGATGGTGTTTGAGGAGGTTTACCAGGTGCCACATCCACTGGATTGTGCCTTCTATACTCATTCAACATGTTGCGAACATAGGTACCGTTTGATTTTGTCTTTGGGTAGCACCTCTACGTCTCCATCCATCGTAGGATAACCTACATCAAGACATAACTGTATGACAAGATCGGGCATATAAAATAAGGGTTTTCCTGACTTAGAATTTTTCAAGAATTCATAGTAAATCACTTTGTCCAAATCTATACTCAGGCCCTCTATAATCCCAAAAACTAAACACGCCTACTCCCATTGTACAACACTAAAAGTGTTAGTCCTCAAAATTCGACAACTGATAAAGTACAACCAAATTTTGGGCAACAGTTGCATGTATTTTTTCTTGAACCCCAAAATTTTGGTTTTTGCACAGACACTTATAATCCCAGTTCGATTCTTCCTCACAAAATCGTGCCCAAATCTTAGTCAAATTAGGTCCTAGAAAATCCGGATTCATCAAATCTCTATAAATACTACCCCTCAGATTCAGGGTCCTAAAGATATCATTGATTTTTTTTGGGGCTGAAGTCTACTTACCCTCATGTAAACTGTCTCATCTTCCATACCACAGAGATTGCAATAGAATTTCTTGACTAAATTTGCAAAGGCCATAGGTGTTGTTTAGTTAAAATTCAGTCAGGTACTCTCTCTTAATTGGCGCACAATCTCCATGCAAAAATTCTCGAACACCCTCAACTTTCTACTAACTCAATACTCCTCTCTTGAATTATAAGATGTTTTCTATGATTTTTATATATCTTGGCAGCATTGGCATAAATAAAAAGGTGATCATCAAAATTAGTACGCTAGTACCACTACCCACACCCATTTTTTGTTTCTTACCGGTCAGAGCCATTGCCACGGCATTACCCATCTCTTATCTTTGAGCTATTTTAATCAAAATTAACAACAATCAAGAATTTTACCAGAAAATTCAAGCAAACAAACTCCAACAATTCAATTCAATCAAAAACAATTCAAACTCCACTAAACCAACAATATGCAATGCAAAAAATCTTCACAATTCTAAAAATATGATAAAATTTAACACTGAAAACACTTATAACCGGATTGAATCATTAGAACAAATTTACCCTGGTGTAATTGTGGTTGATAAGACTATTGATGAAGTCACTGCCCGAGTAACCCTTGCAATCCTGTGTGAATCTTGGTTTTGGAGTGCTTTGGGAGAGAATTGGAGGAAGTTTGATGAAAAGAAGGTAAAAATCGTGCAAGAAGGGAAAAAGGGAAAGAAAACTAGTTGAGAATTGGAGGAGAAAAGGATTTTTCTAAAAAAAATTTGCCAAAAAATTATTTATACTAGAGGGACTGGATACTGCGGTTCTAAAAATTTGAATGGCAAAGTGATAACTGCGGTATCTAGGCATAGCATAGTAGGTTTTTTTGAAAAATGGCATGTTAACCGCAGTTCTTGAAAATGAAGCTTTAATTTTGTGACCGCAGTTCTAAACACTTAGAAAAAATTTGAAAACCCAATTGATGTCCATGGTTCTCAGACTATGGTCAAACTTCCAGAGGCTTACGACCCTTAATGCTCAACACTTAGAAAAATTTCTTTCAAAATCATCATACCAATAACTATGGTTCTCAAACTGCAGTTAAATTTCCAGAAAGCTTGTGGAGTTGATGACTGAGGTTTTGAAATGTTTAAAACCGCAGTTTTGAACACTTAGAAAAAATTTCAAACAATTTTTTCACTAATAATTGTGGTGTCCAAAATTCAGCTTTAAAAATGCAAACCGTAGCCCTAAAACTTTAAAAAAAATCACAAATATTTCCATCAATGATCGTGATTTTCAAACCGTAATCAAATTTCCAGAGAAGTTCAACCCTTAACAATTGTGGTTCCCAAAATTAGGAAATTGCAATTGTGAAGACCTTTAGGAAAAAATTTTTAGCTGACTTTTGCAGCTTTCTCCAATTCATAAGAGAAGTGCTCTTATCACATCTAGATGTGCAAACATAAAGATATAGATTTAGGAAGTCATTCCACTCCTATTCTAACCAAAAGAACTTCAGACTAAAGGTAGACTGTAAAGAAACTAAGCTAATTAACCTATCTAAGCCTAATCAAACACAAATATAAACAAGGGAAAGAAAACTTGCCTCCCAAGAAGTACTCTTGTTTATAGTCGTTGGCTCGACTTTGGAATGTAAGATCAAGTTGTGGTGAGGTGAACGGTTTCCCAATCTTCTTCAATCGATTCTTTATAGTAGGGCTTCAACTGATGACCATTTACTTTGAAAGTTCCCTCGCTTGGACTCAATTCTACCGCTCTATGTGGAAATACTTCCACCACTTCAAAGGAGCCATTCCACCTCGATTTAAGCTTGCTCAAAAATAGCTTGAGGCAAGAATTATAGAGCAACACCAAGTCACCTACCTTGAAGTCATTACTCCTTTCTTGAGATATATTTGTCATGCCAAACCTTAGTTCTTTCTTTGCAGGCCATGGAGTTCTCAAAGACTTTCCTCCTAAACTCATCAAGCTCATTCAAATCTAATAGCCTCTTATCAGTGGCTCCCTTCTAATCATAATTAAGACTTTTTATTGCCCAAAATGCCCAATGCTCCAACTCTATCGGGAGGTGACAAGCTTTCACAAACACCATCGAATACGGAAACATCCTAATGGGGGTTTTGAAAGTGGGTTCTATATGCCCAAAGCATATCATCCAATTTCTGACCCAAATCCTTCCTAGAGTTATTGACCATCTTTTCCAATATCCTCTTGAGTTCTCGTTTGGATTCTTCTACTAGCCCCGAAGTTTGGGGTGGTATGCTAATGCAACTCTGTGTTTCACCCAATACTTGGCCATCAAAACTTCAAATTGAGCACTCTTAAAGTGAGTTCCTTCATCACTTATAATGGCCTGGGGAACTCCAAAACCGGAGAAAATCAGTGCTTTCTCAAGAACTTGGTGACCACCTTGACATCACTTGTTGGTGTAGCAATAGCTTTAACCCATTTCCAAACATAGTCGATGGCAACCAAGATATCCTTGTTGGAGTAGGAGGTGGGAAAAGGGCACATGAGGTCCATACCTCAACAATCAAACACTTCAAACTCTACAATACCATAAAGGGACATCTCATGCTTTCTCAAAATATTACCCACCCTTTAGCATTCGTCACATCTAAGAATGAACTCCCTTGAATCTCTAAAAATACTCAGCCAATAGAATCCACTGTGTATCACTTTGAAGGCAGTTCTTTGGGCTTCGTGATGTCCCTCAACCGGAGATAATGACAATGTCTTAAGATATCTTCAACCTCACTTTCCAGAATACACCTTCTAAGAATTTGATCACTACAATACTGAAAGAGGTAGGGGTCATCCCAATAGTAATGCTTGGCTTCGGTAAAGAACTTTTTCCTCCTATTTGTATCCGAGGACTTCAGTGTAGTCACTCTTGCCACAAGGAAGTTAGCTATATCCACAAACCATGAATGACTTTTTTTTTAGGACCATCAATTTCTCAATTGGGAATTCTTCTTGGACAAGATTTCCTCTTGAGCAACAAGTTTCGGCTTTTCTATCCTTGAGAGGTGATCCGTGACCGAATTCTCGCTCTCTTTCATGTCCACAACCTCCCAATCAAACTCCTGCAAAAGAAGTATCCATCTTAGGAATCATAGTTTAGCATCCTATTTCGAGAAAAGATACTTCAAAGCATAATGGTACAATGGTTTTAGCACGACCGAAACTTATCAAATGCAAAGACTATGGCTAGTAATTCCTTTTTGGTGGTAGAATAATTCACTTGTGTCTCATTCAAGATCCTACTAGTATAATGTATGACATGCAATATCTTATTAATTTTTTAACACAAAACAACACCAATTTCATAATCACTAGCATCACACATGAGTTTAAATGAAAGAGACCAATTAGATGCCACAATGATAGGTTTGCATTAACAAGTACATGTTTCAACTCATTGAAAGAATTCAAACAAGACTTAATAAAGTTGAACACACAATCCTTTTGAAGTAAATTACATAGAGGCCTATTAATATGTGAAAAGTATCTAATAAACATCCTATAGAACCCAGCATGCCTAAGGAAATTTCTCACACCTCTCACATTAGTGGGGGAGGTATTTTTTCAATCACCTCTACCTTGGCCTTATCAACTTCAATGCTCTTAGCCAACACTTTATGTCCTAGCACTATACCCTCCTGCACCATAAAGTGACATTTCTTCTAATTAAGGGCCAAGTTAGTCTTTACATACCTTCAACACATTAGACAAGTTAATCAAACATTCATCAAATGAAGCACCAAAAACACTAAAATCATACATAAAAATTGCTATGCACTTTTCAACCATATCATGGAAAATTACAAACATGCAATGCTAGAAGGTACTAGGAGCATTACAAAATCCAAAACACATTCTCCTATAAGCAAAAGTTAGATCATACAGGCATGTAAAAGTAGTCTTCTCTTGGTCCTCTGGGGATATAGCAATTTGCGATACCTGGAGTATCCATCAAGGAAGAAATAATAAGCAAACACGACAAGCCTTTCCAAATTTGGTTGATAAAGGGCAAAGGGAAGTGGTCCTTACAAGTGGCCTCGTTTAATTTTTGAAAGTCAATGCACATAAGCCAACTCGCTACCACTTGAGATGCGAAGAGCTATTGGTTTTGCTAATAACCACAATGATTTTGCCCTTTTTAGGGACAACTTGAGTGGGCTAACCCACTCACTATCACTAATTGGATAGATGATTCTGGCATCTTGGAGCTTTATTACACATTCCTCGCTTCCTCTTTGAGACAACGTACTAGCTTATACCCTTCACTTAAAAAAATTTTGTGCATGCATATGAAATGGCTAATGCCTTTTATATCATCTATAGGCCATACAATCATAGTTTTAAACAAGTTAAGGACATCTAACAATCGAGCAAGTTAAGTTCACTAGACAAATAGGCATTTACAATGACTAGATGTATATCACTGTCACCCAAATAAGCATATTGTAAATGAGAAGGGAGTGGCTTGAGTTCAACCTTGGGGAATTCGTTGATCGGATACCCTCCTTATCTATGTTCCTTTGAATTTGCACTTCTATCTTCATGTCCAACTCTTCTTTTCCATTGTCTATGATGTCATAAGAGTAATTATCAAATTCTAAATTCTTCACCGCCTTGCATGGAAGTCATATCCATGGAGTGCTCCTTTAATGAGTTCCTACAAAAGTGATCAACCAAGTTATAAATTAATTCAACTCTCATAACATTATCATGAATGGAAGGAAATTTTAAAGAGTCAAAAATATTAAATGAAACAATATTCTCATTTACTCTAAATTGGAGTTTCCCCTCTCGGACGTCAATTAGCAATCTTCTAGTTGCTAGGAATGGTCTTCTAAGGATCAATGGTGTCACAACATCTTCCTCCCTATCTAGTACTATGACAATCGGCCGGAAAGAACACTTTTCCTACTTTGACGATTATGTCCTCAACAATATCCACCGGTTGTCTAATGCTTCGATTGGCTAATTAGAGTGTAAAATTAGTGATTTTCAATCTTCCCGATCTCACACAGAATGGAAAATGACCCCAGGAGCTTCAATTTTGGAGGAAGATTTTTCTAGATTATGGCACTACATCCTTTTTTCAAGAACAAATCTCGTCCCCCATGAGCTTCATCTCGTTGGTGATGATTTGCTTCATTAATTTGGCGTAGCTCGGCATATTTTCCAATGCCTCAATGAAGGGAATATTGATTTCAATTTTCTTGAATATCTCCAAAAATCTCTTAACTCTGCCTGTGTTGAGTTTTCTTAGCATACCCGGTTCCAAACCTGGGTAAAAGAGGAGGATTGCATTAGGTTGACTGCCAACATAAAACTTCGTCAATCTTTTGAGATGAATCCACTATGATAAGGTTCAACTTTGAGTCCTTATTCATTAGCATGGGTTGATAGATGATCTTACAAGGCACATATAGGAGGAAATACCATGGTGTATGTTATTTGCAGATGATATTATTTTAGTAGATGAGACAAAAGAAGGGGATTAATGCTAAACTCGAGGTCTGGAAAGAGGCACTTCAATCAAAAGGTCTTAGACTTAGTAGACTAAAGAGAAAATCTATAGAATTTAAGTTTAGAAAGAATGCACGTAGGAATAGAATAGGAGTTAGAATCGGAGATCAAGAGATACCGATAAGTGAAAATTTTAAATATTTAGGTTCAGTTCTTCATGGTGGCAGTGGTATAGATCGAGATGTTACATATTAGATACAAGAGGGTTGGACAAAATAGAGAATGGCATTGGGAATATTATGCGACCAAAAAATTCCTTTCAGGCTTAAGAGTAAATTTTATAGAATGGTCATTAGGCCGGCGATGTTTTATAGATCTAAATATTATAAATGAATTACATACGCACATGAGCAAAAAATAAGAGTAGCAGAAATGCATGAATGTTGAGATAGATATATGGGTATACTAGGATGGACAAGATACACAATGAGCATATTTGTGATAAGATTAGAGTAGCACCTATTAATGAGAAGATAAGAGAAACACACTTAAGGTGGTTAGGTCATGTGCTAAAATGGCCAATAGATGCACCTATCAGGCAAGTATATATTAGAGAAAGTAGTCAGTGTAAGAGGGTAGAGAAAGACCGAAAAAGACTTAGTGGGTTACTAATAAGAAAGGTATATTATAAGAAAGATACAGCCCATCTAGAAATTAACAAGGATATGATTCATAACAGAGAGCAATGGCGTAACAGGATTCATGCAACCAACCCTACTTGGTGGGAATAAGGTTTGGTTTATTTGTTTGTTTTGTTTATCTCAAAAAATCTCTTAAGCTTCTTGGCCTCTCATCCTCCTTCTTTCATTGAGGATATAGTACTCTCACTTGTTTGGTCATTAATGCCGATGGATCCTTGCCTTCATTTTGTTGGGTAAAGGTCTTATTAGGTTCTTCATTTTTCTCCACCTTGCCCTTCGAAGAGACTCCTTTTTCTATGAAAATCTAATAGAGAGCCAATATTCAAAAACTAATGAGAATTTTGGATGTCATTATCTTTTTCTCTAAAGCACATCTTTTAAGGGTACAAGAGACTTGCTCTCTTTTATGACATCCTGCAGGTTGGGAACAGTATCACTAGGCAATGCTCCCAATGGACTTTCATTGTTTTGGCAGGAAATTTGACCTATTTGAATCTCCAAATTTCTTGTAATGGCCCTCAAGTTCTCATATTCTAGACTGTTCATCTCCCTCTTTTGATTCTCCAAATCACTCATTTGGTTCTCATTTTTTCTTTTCAAAATCTCAAATTGCCTCCTCATGTTATCCTCATGTGCATGATCCCTTTGAGAGTAATGGTCATTGTATGTGGTTTGGAAATAATTTGGAGGTTGAATTGAAGATCTTGGTTGTTGGATTTGATACGGAGGGTTCGGTTGAATCGATTGATAGGATTATCATTTCTTTAGTAGGGAGGTTGATAAGCTCTAGAAGTTGATGCTTGGTTGTGGAAGTTTTGGGGTTGAGGATTCTGTTGGAATGATGGATTTTGTTGATTTTCTTTGTTGTTCCATGAGAAATTTGGATGGTTTCTCCATAAAGGATTATAGGATGTTGCCATATACTCCAAAAGGATTTCACGAGTTGGATTGTTGATTAAAGAAAAATTGAACTTGCTCACTTAACCCTCCTTGGCATCTTACATTGGCCATTTGATGATTGTCCTCCCAAAAATCACAAGAAAGCGACACTTGAGGGATTGAAGATATTGCATTTATCGTACTTTCCCACTCTAGATTCTCAATTGCTCTAGTCAAGTTCATCATCATATTCATCATGAGACTTGTTGGGCAAGTAAGGCATCTTTTGTGTTCAAATTCAACATCCTTCCGTGTTGGACATTAGCTTGTAATGCTTGTTGTTGCCCACCATTTGGGTTGATTGTAATGCCCATTATAATAGTAATTAGATGTCATTTTATTCAATAGAGCTTGTGCCTCTTCTGAAGTCTTGAAAGATATGTCTATTACTGACAACAACTATTGGCCTGGTCTCCGAAAACAACCCATTCTAAAATGTTTGAATTTGAAGCAATAATGGGATGGCGTGATGTAGGCATTTCCTCAATAGGTTCTTGAAACGCTCTCATGCTTCATTCAAACTTTCTCCCGTATCTTCTTTAAAAGATGTAATGTCATTACGGAGTTTAACAGTCCTCGAGAACGGAAAATGTTTATCTAGGAAATCTTGGGCCAATTGATTCCAAGATGTGAGCGTCCTTTGCTCAAAAGAGTGTAGCCATGCCTTTGCCCTATTTCTCAAGGAAAACAAAAAAATCTTTCATCCTAAGACAATCTAGATGCACACTATTATACTTGAAAATATCAATAACCTCTTCAAAATTCACCATGTGTGTACGAGTCCTCATTGGGTCTATCCCCAAATATGGTATGAGTTTGGAGTATCTAGAAATTGTTGGATTGCATGGGTATTTGGGCAATGCTTGAGTTCAACCCTTAAAAATTCAGTGTCGCATAGTCCCTAAGAGGTCGACCATTAACGTTAACCCCATTTTCGTGGTTACCAAATTCTCCATGTAACTTATTGCCATTACCGTGTGCATTGTTTTCCCTACCTCATGTTGATCATCTTGTATCAGATTCTCTTCAAATCCCCTATTATTAAGTGGTAGGTTTGCCATTTGACTATCCTTTTGGTCTTCTTGTATATTTTCCTTCCAAAGTCCAGTTAAGGTATGTTCAATTGTGTGATCTAAATGTCTCAATGAACGTCTCCCGTGACTATTGATACGTGTCAAACATAAATTCACAAATTAACTACATACTAGCACACGTCTCCGCAAGTGCACTGGTCACGTAGTAGTATATAGGTAATAAGGATCGTTACCACAAGGATCAAATTGGGTCAATTACCGAATATTTAGTGATCAATTACTATTTAGACAACCACAAATTGAAAGGAATTTTTTTTGGATCTTTTTCTATAAAAATAAATTAAATAACAAACTAACCCTAAAAAATTACGAAAAATAAATTTGTGTGAATTAAACGACTAAATAACTAATTTAACAATGAAATAATTAATTGACAGAAATCCTAACTAAAATTAATTGAAAATCTAACGAAAGCAAAATTAAACTAAAAATTAATCCTAAATTAAAATTAAATAAACTAGGCAAAAAACAATTAAATAATTAAATGGCAAAATTGAAGTAAAAATAATTAACTAATAAATAATAAAGTGTACTCACACTCTCCAAAGATTGTCACAAGTTCTCCGGAGAATTCACGATTCCAAAATCACGAATTGTAATAGATCCAAGAACAAATTCTTAAAATCAAAATTTGAAAATTGGTAAAGAAATTAATGCGAGAAGTATAGAATTGTCCAGAGAGAACCCCTAGCAGCTACTCTCAAAATATCTAAAATTATAACTCTCTAATTCTAACTACTAATTTTATGGAGGAAAAGGGCTATTTATAAAAATATGTAGGCTTTTGTTAATAAATAAATTGTGGCTCCCACGTGTTGAATCCTTTTCACGTTATTCCTGTCCACATTGGAATCCTTCTTGTCCTTAGACTCTTCCTGACCCACACTTGATTCTTATCACGTTGGATGAATTTGCTACCTTGAGGATTCCTTTGCTTAAGCCTTGCTGCTGCAAGGATCTTCATTGCCATGATCAAATTGGCCAAGCTCGAAACCGAGCCAGGCTTCCCTTTTTTTTTCACTTTTTCCTTCTTTATTCAAGATTACAAATTTCTACTTTTAAACTTCCAAAATTACCCTTTCCTGCACAACATGAATATACGAACATTACTAACACAATTTTAACACAAATTCAATACTAAAAATTACTAAAACACATTAAAACACACAAAACTAAATTTAACAGGATAACCCTAAATCACACACAAAATACCTAAAATTAGGGTTATAGAATATCAAATTAGGGTTTATAATAAATAAATTATCCCCAAATTTTTTGAGTTATCAACTCCCCACAACTTAATGTTTTGCATGACCCGGGCAAAAACAAAAAAAAAAAAAAAAGACTAACACAATAATACGACCACTAAAAAAAATCCACACAAAACTAAATCTTCCCCTGTATCAATAATAAAATTTTTTAACGAAAAATTCAATTGAATTCCACACACATATAAGAAAATTTGATCTATAATCCAACATTCATGATGACAATATAATCACTCCACTCACAAAGAAAAGTATGGAAAGCAGAATCACTCCCTAACCCATCTTATAAGACTTATATTAACGACAGTTTAACAAGTGACAATCTAGTCAGACATTCAAAAGAATGGTCCCATCCCAAAATCACTAATACGAATTAATCCAAACCAAAGATCAAATAGGACTTTTCGGCTTGTAATGTAGGTTAAGGGACAAGGGTAGGATAAACAAGGTAAAGTAGCTCAAATTAAGGCCTTAGTTACATCACTTGACAACATTGAACCGAAATTCCCAAATACATGTCCAAACTACTCAATCATTTAACCAATAACATAGAAGGGTACAACATGCCCTCTTATTCACAAAAACAAAATAATACTTGAACTTAAACACAATTTTTTTTTCCTTTTTTTTCGATTTTTTTTTCATCTAACTTTTTGTTTAAGACTTTTTTTTTTTTTATAACCATGTTAAATAATATGTGTTCTTATGTTCACATCTACTTTATAACAAACAGGGACTTCAACTAAACAAAATATTCTTGTTGAATTTCCAATCCCAATAAATGGTATATCTACCTACTAACAAAAACAATTTAATAGTATTGATGTCATCAACACTAAGGTGATGGGTAGAAAGATGGGAAAACAAAACAATAGGATAAAACGACTAAATAATGTGGCTATCAACGTAGAATAGGCTTATAGGCTCAAGAAGTGACACTAGGGATAATCATAAAAAGGTAGGCTTTTTATGCTCAAACGGACAGATGTGAGTCCAAAGAAATTGCCTAAATCATCTCTTTAGTCCAAATTTCGTTCATAGTTTGCAAATATGAAATGACCCCGACTAATATGTCACAAGTTAAATCCAAGTTGCAATAATTATTCAAGGAAATCACGCATTTAAAAATTAACGAAACTGTCACACATACTCACATATTATCACACATTGTAATATAAAAGTGATGTCACATTCCATAAATCAATGGAGTTAAAGAACAAAAATTCCTATACATATGTGGATTCAAGAAAAAAAATTTTCTAAAATTATTGGTATAGAAAAGAGTCAATTAAGTATAGAAATTCCCCTAAGACACACTTTAACAAACAAACAAACACATAACACAAAATACATAAAACAACCCAAAAAAACCTAGACGATGAAAACACACACTATACCATAGACCTTTCTCCCCAGCTTGAGTGAAACATTGTCTCCAATGTTTTCACAAAAGTAGGAGAAGAAACAAAAACAAACACAAATATCACTACACATAAATTTCATGAACAAAAAAGAAAATAATGAAACACAAAGAAAAATAAAAGAAATAGAAAACTCCCCTTGTAAAGCCAAGGAGTCTTCTGAAGAATGTTAAAGTCCTTTGTAAATTTACTCCATTGAATTCCACATCTGGCGCATCTAAAGACCACGGGATCTCTGGCATAAGGAAACATATCCCCAACTCCCTCTAGGATATATTCATCATTATCCACTCCTTTAACTAACTTTTTTTCTACAAATATAGATGTATGGTACCTCTTTACCATTAATTGGGTAATCTTATATTCGTTCAAAGGTTAGGTTAATGGTGTTTTCAAACAAGTGTTTAATGACTCGATTGTTGAGAATTCAAGTCCACAAGACCCATGACATTTAGTTTGAATAGTTTCACAACCCATTGACTTCGTTTACTCTCTATATTGGTCATTACTCCCAAACTTGCATTGTTCCGTTGGCATTGGTGATTCTTGTTTAAAGGTTGATCATTCACTACATCATCACCATACCAAATTCTTTAGGATTTGGGTGGTCCATAGGAACATTTTGAGTTTCACCCACCAATATTTGTGCCAACACGTCAAACTGAGGTTGAATACATTGAACGCGGCTACTAGTTTTCTCCATGTCGGTCATTGTTATCATCTCCAACCGTGCATTCTCTTTTTCTTCATAGGTTGGTTAGGCTTGATGTTCAAGTTGGGTTGGAATTGCCATGGAGGCTCCTTGAGCTTCACCCCTCCAATATGTTATGATTTCGGCACAATGGGCTTCTATATTCTTCATGGATTTAGCTTGATTCTCTAGGGATTTAGTTTGATTTTCCATGAAGTTATTCATCATTTCTTCCAATCGTGCCTCCTTTCCTCTTTCAACAGGTAGTGGATAGTGACAAGTTTGATCTTGATAACTCGAATAACAAGAATTTGGATGGTTGTACCATCCCATATCATAATCTAAGGAGTAGGGTGAATAACAATCAACATGTTCATTGGTCATGCCTCCATAATCATGAGTATTGGGAATGATAATATCCTTGACATGATTCACTCCAATACATTCCTTGCATGTTTGTTGTCAAAAACACATAAAGAAAGTGAGAAGAAATTAAACAAAAAAGAAAAATGTAAATTAGTAGTAATACTAAGCAGCTCGATATTGCCTAGATAACTGATCCCCGGCAACGGTATCAAAAACTTGATACATGTCAAACTAAATTCACAAATTAACTACGTACCAGCACACGTCTCCGCAAGTGCACGGGTTACGTAGTATTATATAGGTAATAAGGATCATTCTCATGAGGATCAAATTGGGTCAATTATCGAATTCTTAATATCGATTACTATTTAGACAATCACAAATTGAAAGGAATTGTTTTTGGATTTTAATTTATAAAAATAAATTAAATAACAAACTACCCCTATAAAATTACAAAAAATAAATTTGCGTGAATTAAACGATGAAATAACTAATTTAACTATGAAATAATTAATTGACAGAAATTTTAACTAAAATTAACTGATTAAATCTAATAAAAGCAAAATAAAATGAATAACGAAATTAAACTAAAATTAAGCCTAAATTAAAATTAACTAAACTAGGCAAAAAGCAATTAAATAATTAAATGGCAAAATTGAAGTAAAAATAATTAACTAATAAATAATTGAGTGTACTCAAACCCTAAGAAGATTGTCATAAGTTCTCTGAATAATCTACGAATCCAAAATCACGAATTGTAATAGATCCATGAACAAATTCTTGAAATCAAAATCTGAAAATTGCTAAAGAAATTAATGCGAGAAGTATAGAATTGTCTAGAGAGAACCCTAGCGGCTACTCTCAAAAATACCTAAAAAACTCTCTAATTCTAACTATTAATTTATGGAGGAAAAGGGCAATTTATAGAAATATGTAGGCGTTTGTTAATAAATAAATTATGGCCCCCACATGTTGAATCCTTCTTCACGTTTGATTCCTAGCCACATTGGAATCCTTCTAGTCCTTAGACTTTCCCTAGCCCACACTTGCACCGATTCTTATCACGTTGGATAAATTTGCTACCTTGAGGATTCCTTTGCTTAAGCTTTGCTGCAGCAAGTAAAATCCTTGTTGCAGCAAGGATCTTCACTGCCATGATCAAATTGGCCAAGCTCAAAACCGAGCCTGGCTTCCCTTTTTTTTTTTTCTCTTTTTCCTTTTTCATTTAGGATTATAAATTTCCACTTTTAAACATCCAAAATTACCCTTTCCCGCACAATATGAATATACGAATATTACTGACACAATTTTAACATCAATTTAATACTAAAAATTACTAAAACACATTAAAACACACAACTAAATTTTAACATGATAACCCTAAATCACACACAAAACACCCAAAATTAGGGTTACAAAATATCAAATTAGGGTACATAATAAATAAATTATCCCCAAATTTTTAGAGTTATCAACTGTGAACTACACAACAAACAATAGCCAAAAGTCAAGTCCCAATAACAAACACCAGAAGTAAGAAATAAGCAAAAATTAAAGCGGGTAATTACACCAATCCTAAAGAAGAGTAATAAATAAGAAAAGAAAGAGTCTAATATAATATGGCCCAATAGTTTATAATATCACCATTGCAACTCAATCCCCGACAACGGCGCTAAAAACTTCTTCGGCAAATATTGGTAGCTGAACACTGCATAAACAAGTAATAGAAATAACTCTAAACTTCACCTAAGCAATACCCGTACTCTCGCGAGTACACGAGGTAGGTTTGTAGGTTAGTAGTGAGTGGGTGTCGTTCTCACAAGAATTGATTAGTGATTACTAGGTTATTTAGGTAGTTACACTAGTTAGACAAATAAAAGAAAGAGCGATTTCCTACTCTACCAAAGCAATAAAAACTTAACAAAGAGGAAAGTACTAAAATTGATCTAGAAAGCAATTAAAATGTATACTAAATTAAGCTAATCAACCATACAAAGAAAGAAACACATATGAGATTATACTAGACTAACAAGCAAGATAAAGGGCTACAGTAATTAAGAGGCGAATTCAAGCTAAGACTAGAACTATTTCAACCAAAGCTAGAAAATTAAGTTAGGATACTAGACTAAATTACCACACCAAAAGAGCTAACGAGATGTGAATAATAAAATAGGCAATTAAAATTCTAAACTAGAATTCAAGTAAAATCTAAACAAGTGCACAATTATACTAACACTAGTATTAACCTACTCTACTACTAGGAAGGCAACTAAAGACTTGGCCAGGAAAGCATGAAATTAAATGACAAATGGGCATTAATGTTAAATACTACTCTAAGGAAGCATTTAAATCATGACTAACTAATAATTGCATAATGTGCGAACAATAAGGAGGGAATTGCTAAAAATAGAAATTTCTACACTACATGCTATGAAGTTCTTCATTCTTTGCTATTTTGGGAAAGAAAGTCTTTATGCTAATGTTTAAACTAAGAGAACTAGATTTAGTGAAAACCCATTACTAAATAAAGGTTAGAACCTAGGAAAACACAAAATTTTAAACAAGATCGTTAGCAACTAATATAGATTTAAGCTAAATCTAGAAACTAGTTAAAATTTGACTTCAATAGAAATGCAAGAGAAAGAAAATGAAGTCAACTAAAATGGATATCAAATTGGAGAGAGTTAAAAACCCAATAATTTAAGACTAAAAGGTAGAATTTTTACAATTAAAATTAAACTAAAACTGAAGTTGAAGATGAAAGTAGGAAGAAAGTACTTGACAAGACAAGACTAGACTAACTAAGGAGGCTACTAAATTACTCTACACCTACAACTATGTGTTTGAAGATGTGTTTCTAGGGTAATTTCAAAAAATTTCTAGTCAAAGTGCTAATTTTTTGTCCATAGCTACGGTCATCATTCTAACTACACAAATTTGATAATTGCGGTCCTTGAAAGAATCTCGTTTCTAGCTTGAAAACCGCGATTGCCAAATTCACTTTTGGAATCTCATGACCGCGGTTATTACACTTTGAAGTTGAAGTAAAGGAAACCGCGATTATGACTTTCCATAACTTATATTTCTTGATTGTGGTTGTGAAACTGTTAATTGGACTTTTACTTTTTCAATTAATTGCATTCCAACCCTTTGCTTCTTCCACTTCTTCAACTAGCATCAAATTTCCAAAAATTACATACAAAATACACCACAATATATAAATTAAAATGCATCTAATATCATGAATGTCAATCACGCCCAAATTAGTGTATATTTTTACCAAAAATCCTAATATTCGTTCAAGTTCCTAAAATTTACTACTAGAAATGCACAAAACCAATCCGAATGGGATTCAAATGCTCAAAATTGCATAAGAATGAAGGGTAAAATAACTCTATATAATAGAGTTATCATAGATTAATATCTCAATACATAATTCTCTATCCACTAATATGGTATTAAGGGTAAAAGTTAAATGTCATTTACTACTTCCTTGATTTTCTAAAACGATAGATAATTTAACACAAGACAAATTATTTAAAGTGACAGTTATTTTAAAATGAAGAAAGTAAATTATC
Source organism: Cinchona pubescens (assembly GCA_025175665.1). Lineage (NCBI taxonomy): Eukaryota > Viridiplantae > Streptophyta > Magnoliopsida > Gentianales > Rubiaceae > Cinchona > Cinchona pubescens. The sequence goes on along the minus strand of JANKKI010000554.1, from coordinate 104,679 downwards.
AACATTCAACAGACGAGTCAAAATGCTAATTAAAGGATGTGGAAATGCCCACATAATTGTGAAATTAATTATAATCAATACTGTTTAATCAACTATTAAGATAAATTACTTCATTGCATGTATGCCAGGTGGCCTGAGATGTTTTGACTAAAACTCCTTATCCAATCTTTCTGTTCAAATTAAAACTATGTTGTTTCAATTGAAAAATAAGAGATGCGATTCTAATTATTTCAATGGGATTAATCTATTTTTTCTTTTATAAAAATAAAACAAGAGTCTATACCCATATTTTGTAAAAGATTAGCATTAGCTAATGCTTTAATCCTTATACATACAATTGTCTTATTACAATCTAGAATAGTATACAAGAGACAGAAGTCTGTCTCTTATACAATCTATTTTTATGTCCACAATCTATCAAATTTCAAACAAACAACGTTTGAATGACTAAGCTAAAGTGGTGGCACCACCACATCTACATACAAATCGCCACCAAACACCATAAGATTAATTTTTTTTTTTTTTTTTTTAAAAAAGCCTTTTTTCATTTTAAAAAAAGGCTTTTTTCATTTTAAAAAAAGGCTTTTTTCATCAAATCTAGAAGCCATTTCAACCAAACTCCACATCAATGTCAAAGTCCAACAGATTTGTAGCAAGAGAAAAAACAATTAAAAATTCTCATTTAAACAGTTGTTATTTTTCAAATATTATTCTATAAAAATACTGTAGCAACCTTTTTAGTGTGATATATGTGATAAAAAAAAGTAATTGAGAAACGTGTATGAAATAATTAAAGAATATTATTTAAAAAATAATTACAAAATACCTTCCAAACGGAAGATTAATTGTTCAAGTTGCAACGAAGGTATGATAAAAATGACGAAGAAGATGAAGTATTCGAAAGAGTAAGGATGGAGTCTACCTATTTTTCTTACTGCTAGGTATCTTAATTCTGAATATGTTCTTGGATGGTGGGTTCCTTTCTAACAAAAGAAATTACAATAACTTCATGTCATTTGGAGATATGAAGCAATTTGTGTTGGAAATAAATACATGAAACATCATGTTTCAAACTGTGTTTTTTGGCATTTTCCAATGATAGCTTATAAAACTAATACGATACTTGTTTGAAAAATACTTAATACGTAATTAAATATTACAACTTCTCTTGTGATGAATTGGTGCAAATTCAAACAAAAATGTAGCACCTCGTCATTTGAGTTATGGCTAAAAAGTTTTGTCCATTCATCTAAAGAGTTATAGCTTAGTTTCTTAGGGTTGCCAATCAATTGAGACAACCTTTGGTGAAGTGTTTGATGTGTCTATAAATATGAGACTACGTCAAAGATATAACATACACACACAAAATCAGATTTTTATAGTTTTCGTCTTATTTTAGTCTTATACTTGTTCTTGAGTGTTCAAAGGAAGAACACTTGCATTGTTGAGTAAGTGTTCTTGGTATGGCTTTAGTGATTCATAAAAGTTGTATTTGCCTAAAACCTTTAACAACAACTATTCATTGTGGGGGCAAATAACACTTTAAGGACAGAGATCACTCACACTAAAGCTTTCAAAGTTGTTCTTCAATTTTTGTGTTTGTAGTAAATTTTCCCCCATCAATCTTAAAGTGTTATTTTCTTTTTTGTTGACATGGAGAACAATGATCCTATCACTACTATAAAAGTGAATAACCATGAGTTCAAACTAGACCAATTTGATGGAAATAGTCTTAATTTTACTCGTTGGAAGGACAAGATCAAATTCTTTCTAACTGAGTTAAGCATTTTCTACATTTTGGATGTAAATCATCCAAAGCCTAAGGTGCCAAATCAAGAAAGTACAGATGCTGAGAAGGCTGCTTATCAAAAATATGGTGAAGATTGCGTAAGATGTCGTGGCTACATAATGGACATACTCTCCAACCGTTTATATTATCTTTTCCAAGGTATAGAAAATCCAGTAGAACTTTGGAAAGCTTTGGAAACAAAATATACCAACGATAAACAAGGAGCGGCTATCAACAAATATGTTTCTTTAAAGTATTTTGAATACACTGTGATAGACAATAAGTCAATTATGACTCAAGGAGATGAGTTGCAAGTCTTAGTTTCCAAACTCAAAAATCTCAAAATTGATATTTCTGAGGCAATGCAAGTGGCTGCAATTATTTCAAAATTGCTTCCTACTTGGGCTAATTACCGTAAGAGACTCATGCACTCTAATGACAATATCACTGTTGATCAACTATTGTTGCACATTCGAATTGAGGAAGAAACTCGTATTTGTGAAGGTAAAAGTGCACTAGTGAGTGACAACAAAGTGAATGTTGTTGAAAATGGAATTAAGAATAAAAACAAATTTGGTAAAAGAAAATTTGGTGACATAAGTTTCACCAATAATGCTGAAAATTATGCTAACACTTCTAATGAAGTTAAAAAGAATAGATGTGTTTTTATTGTGGTAAAAAGGGCCACTATAAGAAAGAATGCATCTAATTCTCAAGAAGTCAAAAGTGGAGATTCCATCATAACCATGCAAACATTGTGGGAGAGGATGAGGATTCTGAATTTGTGGCTATGGTGTCAAATTACACATTGGCATGATATCGGACATAAACATGGCTTTCAACACTACATCATTTGATTGATGATATGACTTCGATGCAAGCATTCACATTTGCAATGACAAGTCCCAGTTCAAGGAGTTTGAAGATTCCAAGAAGGATTATCATGTTCTTATGGGACATTATACCAAGGCAAAAGTCTTAGACAAAAGAGCTGTAAAATTACAATTTACATCCGAAAAGAAACTTACTCTAATTAATGTACTATTTGTTCCCGAATTGAAGAAAAATCTTGTATCTGCAACCTTGTTATGTAAGAAAGGTATAAAAGCTGTTATAGAGGCCGAAAAGTTGATCCTAACTAAAAATGGGATCTTTGTAGGAAAGGGTTACTCATGAAATGGGATGATTAAACTAAATACTAATAATAATATTGTTTCAGTGTATGTTGTTTAATCTCTTTTCCTTATGACATCATCGTTTAGCACATGTTAATTTTAGGACTTTAAAATTTATGTCGAAACATGGTTTAATTTCTTATGGTCAAAATGCTTGTAATAAATGTGAAATATGTATCCAAGCAAAAATGACTAATAAATCAGGTTTTCTAGTGTAGAAAGAGATAGTGATATTTTAGATCTTATTCATTCTGATATTTGTAATTGAATAGTATGTTAACAATAGGCGAAAATAAATACTTCATAACATTCATAGATGACAAGTCTAAATTTATATATGTTTATTTGATGAAAACTAAAGACCAAACATTCGAAAAGTTTAAAATCTACAAAGTTGAAGTAGAAAATAAACATGGAAAGAAAATCAAATGTTTAAGAAGTGATAGAGGATGTGAATATTTCCTAAAATGTTTAAGAAGTGTAGAGGATATGAATATCTAAATGAATTTTCTTCTTTTTGTGAGAAAAATGGTATTTTACATCAAACAAGTGTATCCTATACCCCACAACAAAAAGGTTTGGCAGAAAGAAAGAATAGGACATTAGTAAAAATGGTAAATGCCATGTTACTAAATGCCAATTTGTCAATGAACCTATGGGGTGAAGCATTATTAACAGCTTGTTAACTTATACTACATAATAGGATACGCTCAAAGAAATTTGGAACATCTTTTTGTGAAGTATGAAAATGTAGGAAGCCAATCCTAAGTTATTTTAGAGTTTGAAGTTGCCTAACTTTCTATAAGGTACCAGATCCTAAAAGAACTAAATTAGGACCAAAAGCAAATAAAAGTATCTTTGTTGGATATGCTGAAAATTCAAAAGCATATAGATTACTTGATGTAAATTCCAAATTAATTGGAGAATCTAGAGATGTTGAATTTGTTGAGGATAAGTTACATAGCGATATTTATAATTCCCATGATCAAGAATCTAATAATTCACAAATACAACTCAAAATTTGATGATTCTAAAATCATAAAAGGAAATTGAAATGAATTTTCTCATGATATTAGAAGGAGTCAAAGAAATAGAATTGAAAAGCAATTAGATCCAAATTTTACTGTATATACAAGAAATAACTTTTCTTGTAGAAGGAGATAGAAAATCTGTTTGTAAATAAATACCTATGATACTAAATGTTGATGAAAACCAAAGACATTTAGTGAAGCAATGTCTTCAAGGGATGTTGCATTTTGGAAGAAGGCAATAGAGGAAAAAATGAATTCTATCCTTGGTAACAATACATATGTACTTGTTGATTTGCTTCCCGGTTCAAAGCCTATTGGCTGTAAATGGATATTTAGAAGAAAATATAATACAGATGATTCCATACAAACCTTTAAGATTAGGTTAGTAGCAAAAGGGTATAAACAGAAGGAAGGTATTGACTATGTTGATATATATGTCCCTGTAGCTAGAATAACTTCAATTAGGGTATTGTTTGCTTCGGCTTTTTTGTTTGGTTTGTGTATTCATCAAATGGATGTTAAGACTGCATTTTTGAATGGTGATTACCTGAATGAAGAGGTATACATGGAACAATCCGAGGATTATGTACTACCTGGTAATGAAAACAAAGTTTGCAAATTTGTTAAATCCTTATATGGATTAAAGCAAGCACCAAAACAATGACATGAGAAATTTGATTTGGTAATCTTGCAAGATGGTTTCAAACACAATAATGCGGATAAGTGCATTTACTCAAAGTTTACAAAAGACTATGGTGTGATAGTATGTCTCTATATTGATGACATGTTTATAGTTGATACAAACTTGAGAGGTGTTGAAAAAACAAAAAAGTATCTAATTTCTAAATTTAAAATGAAGGATATGGGTGAAGTTGAACTATTTTAGGTATTAAGGTGACTAAACATAGTGGGGGTTATGCTCTAAATCAAACTCACTATGACAAGAAAATGTTTCAAAAGTTTAATCATTTAAAAATTAAAGAAGTTTCATCTCCGTATGATGTAGCAAGTAAACTTTTGATAAACACCAGAAGATCAATAGCACAGTTAGAGTATAACTGCTAGTGCTATTGGAAGTATAATGTATATTATGCATTGTCCAAGACCGGACATATCTTATACTATTTGTAAATTGTCAAGATTTACAAGTAATCTTGGTGTTACTCATTCGAAAGCAATAGGGAGACTTCTCGATTACATAACGAAAATATCAAATTTTGGATTATTTTACAATAACTATCCAAGTTATGGTGATGCTAGTTGGATAACTAGTGCAAGTGACAATAGTTTTATATCTAGGTGGGTGGTCATGCTTAGTGGTAGTGCGATTTCTTGAGCGTCAAAAAAACAAACGTGTATAACACATTCCACAATGGAAGTTGAGTTTATAGTCATGTGCGACCGGCAAAGAGGCAAAATGGCTGAGAAATCTATTATTGGATATAGATTTGTGGCCGTATGATATGCCAGCTATCTCTTTGCGTTGTGATAGTGAAGCTACAATGTCTAGAGTGTTGAATAAAACATATAATGGTAAGTCTAGACATATAAGTTTGAGACACTAATGTACTTATGTTAGACAATTAATCACGGAAGGTGTGATTATGATTGTCTATGTAAAGTCAATAAAGAAGTTAGCAGATCCATTTACTAAAGGACTCTCGAAAGATATAATTAATAGGATGACTAAGGACATAGGGGTTAAACCTATGAAACAATTAAATTAATCACCATAGTGGGAATTCGACCTTTACTAATTCACAAACTAACCTAAATGTTTAATGAGAAAAATAAGCTATGTTTTGTAATTGTGAATAAACACTAGGGCACAATCTGTATTAAGTGTGTTTACTAGTATTGTGGAAGGATGAGCAAGCGCTCTTAATGAAGTACAAGTTCGGTAAAAGACTTATGTGTATACCAGATACTTATACTTTGGTACTTCACCTATATGAACACTAGAAATGGTGTCGTTTCTAACAAAAATAGGCATAACTTTTGCAAATATTCATGAAACTAGAAGGATGTAGATGGCCATAACGGTGCAAAAATACCGGTGAATATGTCTTGTGAAGAAACATTATGAATTTAAGGTACAATTTTCCAATTTAGACATATTAAATCAAAGTTCAATGTTTATGTACAACTATTGATTTAGTCTAAATTTTGAAATTTGTCACCACTTAAGGTTAAAACTTAACAAGTACCTTAAGAATTAAATTCATTGAAAAATTAGTTTTATAAGTTAAGTGAGGGATTGTTGGAAATAAATACATGAAACATCATGTTTCAAATTGTGTCTTTTGGCATTTTCCAATAATAGCATATAAAACTAATACGATACTTGTTTTAAAAATATTTAATACGTAATTAAATATTAAAAATTTGATTTTACAACTTCTCTTGTAATGAATTGGTGCAAATTCAAATAAAAATGTGCTACCTTTTTAAGAAATTTAAGAAATTCAAATAAAAAAATTTAAGAAATTTAATCTATTCGCATTAAAGATTTCAAAGTTGTTCTTCAATTTGTATGTTTGTTGTAAATTTCCCTCCAACCATTTGATGGTGAATAAGTGTTAGTGTATAACTTAAGAATTGAGTGTTTTAGTTTGTCTCTTTGTTAGACAAAAAATTGGTAATGTTGAAATGACACTGTTTCTACTTAGACAGAGAGATTGAGCAAATGATCAGTAGCCATGACAAGTAGTCTTCTAGAGCCAACGGCAGTCAATGTCATTAAACTATTACCTTTAAACAAATGGGAGATTAAACTAATCTTCTAACAAAAGTTATATTGAACTATAAAAATGTGGATTTAGAGTGATTCTATCTAGCACAATTTGCTCAAATTTAGATTTTATTAGTATTGTTAAATAGTAGAACTGAGATAAATTACGACTCGTTTTTTTCAACGAACACATTAAATTTCTTAAAAAATTTTAGTAGTATTTCCGAATTAATGCGGTTTTAAATTAATTCTTAATTAATAAGGTATTTATAGTTGACCATCATTTGCACATTTTTGTAATTTAGGAGGTGTTTTTTTTTTATAGGTATGAGGACATAAATCGGAATCCACAAAGTTAATTATATTTATAGGTATTATTTGGTTGACCATTATAAGTATGATTCAATGATAATAAAAATGTTAAAAAATATTTACTTTCATTCCCTATTCGTAACATGAGTTTCAAATAGATTAACTTAGAACAAAATACCATAAAACATTATTCTACATCATTAAATAACCCAGATGGGTATACATCACTGAGTGTGTTTTGTGGCTCGATAGATTACTGAATTAATAAAAACGTCATTTTTTAACTATTTCGTTTATTTTTCTATTAAATCCTCCATTAAGTCATGCATGTGAAAGACACGAGGAGTCTTTTATGATAAAATTGTCCACACAACTTTCTTCTCATATTCATAAGAAAAGTGCAAAACAAAACAAAACAAAACAACAGGTTTTAATAAAATGACATAGTTTTAGTCCAAATTACTTTTTTCTATTCTATTTTAACTTCACCAACTTCCTCGGAGTTACAAATGCCACCAGAAGCTTCCAAGTGAAAAGCGATGGCAGAAGTGTAAGCTGGCGATAACCAATAGTACCACGAGTAGCGTCGTGTGATCGACGACTCCGTCCATCGCCGTACGGTGAGGCATGGTGCTTAATGTACACCCCAGATTTGATTTGTGGAATCGAACATGATTTCTTCTATAATCAGGAATTAGAATCGAAATCGGAATGAAAATCATAAATTTCATTATTAATATTAATTTATATTATTCTCTTTTACTTGTTTAGTTTGAAGTAAGAATGGATTTCATTATATTAATGAATTACTCAATTTGAAACATATGTCACAAATAAAGAATGAAAGTTAACATTTCTTAACACTTTCATTTCTATAGAATGATTCCCATAATATTCAATTAAATAATATTTTTAGATATCATTAACTTTAATTCTCATTTTCTCTCTCATGGTCGTAATCCAAACACCTCCTAACTTTATTTGAATCTGTTCGATTAGTTTCACTTACTGTTACTTTGAAAAAATTAGAGTGATCAAAGCAAAGCAACCCTCTCAATCATTACGACCTTGGGAAATGGGGAAATAGGGAAGCACCTTGTATTATTTGGGTAAAATAATTTAGACCAAAAGTCATATACGATCGGATTGCTATCGGCCCCTCTCTATTCAATCTAGAAAAATTAGAACAACTCTAAATACAAAAAAAAAAAAATACATTACAGTTTTAAAAATGACCTTCAACAATTGACAATACCGCCAAACACTTAAGTCGACAATACCGCTAAACACTTGAATCGACATCGCTTCTTCCAAGAAAGCAGGTGTGCAACAATGACGATGCTAAATTTTACGCAGTATTGACTTCCCTTTTCTTATGAATATAAGAAGAAAGTTGTGTGGACAATTTTGCCCACAAAAGACTCCTCGTGCCTTTCACTTGCATAACTTAACAAAGGATTTAATGAAAAAATAAATGGAATTAGCAAAAGCTGACATTTTTTATTAATTCATTGACCTATTACGCTACAAAAATAATTTGTGACTCGAATTTATACAACTTAATAGTTGAGTGATGTTTTTGGTACTTTACTCATTCTAATTTAAACCAAATAATTAAAGGAAAATGATACAAATACATATCTATAATAAAGTTTATAATTCTAATTTCGATTCCAATTTTAATTCAAAATGCAAATTAAAAGGCAAATTCCACTTACACATTGTGGTTTGGTCATTTTCTAGATAACCTTATTACACTCTAAATGTGTACAAGAATCCCTTACTATTCGAAGTATATATATTTAGTCACAAAATTCATTTTTATGGAAAATATATGCCACGCTGGAAAAAATTTAGTTGGTTTTAAAAAATTTTATATTTTCCTTCCTAAATTGCCCTTAATAAATCAAATTAAATTATAAAATTACTTTAAATATAAAATAGAATTAAATAAAAATTTTGGTTCAAAAAAAAGAAAAGTCATCTTTCTCCCATAGTCATCCCTCCTTCCCCTTACTAGCCATAACCGCCATCACTCAAGCTCCACCTCCACCCCAAGCACCCAAATCCACCCACCCCACCAACCCCATTCCCCGCTACTAGATGTAGCCCACCCTCAACCCTAGTATACCTGGTTTCCTTCCATCCCTACTACTTTCCTGCCACCCCCAACCTCCTTCTTTGCTCCCTTGCCACCCCCACCCTTCCCCTATTCACCCAAAATTTCGCTCCTCACCATCCCACCCTTCTAAGATCTCCAGTCCCCCGACCCCCCTATTCATCTTTCCTACCACCCCACCCAGATCCACTCTTCTTGCCACCCTCCACCACCTAATCTCTCCTTCCCCACCCGATTTCCCCTTCCCCCCTTCCCACCACCCACCGCAACTTCTCATCCTCCCTAACCTTTATCCACCATTTTTTTTTTTTTTGTATTTTATTTATTTAGATGTGTCTAAGAAGATTTCTCATTATTCTTTTTTTCTTTTTTACTTTTTATTCCATCATTTTTTGATTTTTTTTTTCTTTTTCATTCCACCAAAAAACCTTTTTCTTAATTTTCTTACTTTATTTAATTTTTTCTGATTTTTTTCTTATGCTTCGTTTTTTTATTTTTCATTTTTCTGTTTTTTAACATTTTTCGTTTATATTTATATTTTAATTTTATTCCATTTCATGAGTTTAAAAAAGAGGGAAAGACACACAGGTATATTTAACTATTTTAACAGTTCTGTTAGTTAAATCATCTTTCATTAGCTAGACATTTAGACTGAAACTATGAGGGTGTTTTGTAGGTTTTTAAAGTATAAAAGAATTATATAAAAAATGATACAAACCACAATGTGTATAAGTAAAATTTGCCCATTCTGTCTTTTATACATTGGCTTATATGTAGCATATGTCAAGAGATAGGGCATATATAGTACCATACCTAGTATTGCCGCTAGTCCTCCTATCCGTCATTGCTGCTAAATTAAACAAAATTACATGGAACAAAAATTCATAATAAAACCACATGCAAGCAAACCATGGGACCATCTGTGGTCTGAAATCCTAATGTTGATTCCTCCAATATCCAAAATCTAATTGCTTAAACAATATAGTCTCTTTTTTTTTTTTCATTTTTCTGATTTAAGATGTTGAATTGGCCAAAGTAAATTGGATTGTTATCATTTCACGATTTCCTTTTTGTGCTGGAAAATCTCAGGGTAAGGCCCCATAAAGGAACAAGACCAGAAATTCAAGGGGCCTTAAAAGTGATATGGACATTTTTGACAAAGCAGTATTTGTGCTGCTTCTATATTTAGGCCTAATACTTCATTTAAAAACCAGGGCTAAGCCTATCCCTATTCAATTAGGGATACAAGTCAGCTTTGCTAATGTCTTTTTTTTATATATATATATTTTTTTCAGTCAATATATGTCATATGTGCAAAAATATATATATTTAAAATTTAAATAATAAATATGGTATGCATATGATTCCACTTATGTAAAAAGATTCTACACTATGAATCTAAATCTACTAGTGTAAGAAAAAAATAAATAAATTTTTTATCGATAATGTAAAAAAAATTAATCCAATAAATAAACTATAGAAACCTATATCAAACGGGTTAGTGTTACGGCCAAATATTTTGTTGACATTGGCAAATTAGGGAACTGCATGCATAAAATTGTGCGAAACTTGAAGGAGATTAGTGTCATTTCAAAGATAAGAGAGGAAAGTAAGTGTAATTTACAGTTCAATGCAACTATTCTTCTTCCTAAGAATAGTTTACCTGAGAAATACAAACTAAACTTTAGAAATTCGCAGTTCCCCAGTTTGGATGGAAAAACTTAGTGTCTCTAATACACATCCAGATAAATTACTAGCAATTATTTCAGGCATTTCCTCTAGTTTGTATCTATACACATAGAAGGCTATATTGGTTAAGGGAAGTTCTACCGCCTAATTACGGAACCATCCCCATTTGTATAATATAAATTTCTTTATAAAAACAAAATATTATATACCACTATAAAATTTTCTGAACGAACTATAAAATTTTTCATTAGTTAGACCAAATTATAGTTGCACTAAAATCTTTAGCTTATTCATGATTCTTGTTGCATAAGATACTGAAAAGCCCCAAACACAAATGGGATTCTTCAAACCCCTTTTTTGGTCAAGGTTTTCTCTTCCCCAAAATGAGATGTCGTGTTACCAGAAAATTACTAGTCCTAATTTTCCAACAAATGAAAGAAGACTTTGTGAGGTCATTAATCAAAGAGGTGCCCTCGTACAAAAGTGGACCAAGGAGCTGATTTGATTTAGTATCCACCCTACGTGATTGTTGATGTAGCCGTTTCACTAGCAAAGTTAGGCAGCCACTTTGCTGCAAATCAATTGGCTATATTAAATCTTATGTGTTTAGTATAAATAATTATATATCTAAGATAACAAATTGTCAATTGGTTAACTCAGATGATATGACTAGAGTGATTAATGGCACATTAAAATGTGTATAATATTAAGTCTTTAAATTTTCAATTGCCTATTTAATAGTTAATAAAAACACCGTTAGTGTGTCTCTCCAACGAGAACAAAGAGGTAATCTACTATAAATTTTATATTTATCAAAAAAAAAAGAGTGACTAAATTATTAAAATATTTAATGTTCGACTCTTCGTTGCCTTTAATTCTCTATTTGGTAGTGGATCAGACTGTAAAATATATCTCCCTCACCTAGAACAAAGAGGCAACCTCCCCAAAACTTTATTTTTACCAAAAAAAAAGTTATGACCCATCAATATGGATGGGAGGTCTTGAACATGTGGCAAAGCACTATTGACCATGTTTATTAATCTTAGCTAGCTACAGATGTTCAAATGTTTTGCTTATACATGTACCTAAAAAAAATATACATGTACCTACCTAAAAATTGGCAGGAAGTCGCACTTGCTTGCTGGAAAAGTACTTTGCATGAATGGGGGGATTCATCAAAAAATTAGTCTAGTACTATTGGTGCAATGTTGAATAAGAGAAGGGACTGAGTTGTTAGTAACTCGTTTTCTCTTATATTTATGCTTGTGTAGAATCTCATTTTCTTCCTCCAAGTTAATTTAACTTAAAAAAAAAATGCACTAATATTGCATTAAAGCATTGTACCTTTATTTATACAGGCAAAAGCATGATGCCTAGACCTTATGATTGAGCACCTCAGATTTGTGTTGAATGGTTGGTAAGAGATCTGCTAGATGCAAAGACTACTTGAGAAAGATAAAATGCTATAAAATGTAAAAGGATCTTAAAATAGATGATAACAAGAGAATCATAAACAGACCTGGTGAACCTTACTCAGATGCTTGAGTATCATGTTACTAGCAAAATACTATACGTTTAATTAATTAACATAAAGTGGTCACAAAAAAGTTGGTGTTTGAAAGGGAAGGAATTTGATTTGTACTCGGTACCTAGCAGCCTGTGAAAACTCTTACGTGTACCCATCCATGACTCCACCATGGTTAAAAGTAGGCCCATAAACCGGATTCACGTAAAAATTTTCCCAGCAACTTGTATGTATATTAGATTTCTTGGCTTATATAGAACAACCTAACAAATTATACTAATTTATACGTCCTTTACCTCAGGATCCTACCTTCAACCAAGGGAAATAGACATGGAGATTGTGGTCCTCACATATTCTTGCTGTCTATTTCCACTATTTCTTTTTCACTTTCTTCATTGTCTTCTCTTCTAATTTAGCTCTATGCATATTCCTTGGCTTAGTCTTTCTCAAAGAAATGGAAGCAAGTAGAGCAGAAGGGAAGAGGAGCATGAAGGAAGCAGAGCCGGAGGAGGAAGAAGGAGATGATGATGAAGATGTTGCAGAAGAGAAAAAGAAGAGAAGAGCATTGACCCCCCATGGAAAAAAGGTTACCAGCATAGCAGGTTCAACCCAATCTTCTTGTCAGGTTGAGGACTGCACTGCTGATATGAAGGATGCCAAGCCATATCATCGTCGCCACAGGGTCTGCGAGCATCACTCCAAGGCCTCAATTGTGCTTGTTGCTGGAATGAGGCAACGGTTCTGTCAGCAATGCAGCAGGTTGAGAAACCTTAGTTTCCTCAAGAGTAATTAGATATATAGTCACAATCTCTCTGTTTTTGCCTATTTTTCACCACAACTACGCTACAATCTGTCTATAGAGAGTTGGATTAGAACTATGTCTTTTATACAAGCTGTCTGTTTTTAATAGTTTGGAGCCACAACTATGCATATCTAGAGACAGCTATATGGTGTCATAAGTTGCTCAAAATTAGTCTGGGAACCATTAAAACTATTTATTCACCAGGAAAAAGACAGAAAACTAAATAAAGCACTGCTCCATTTGAGAAACAAAGAACAATTTACCTGCAAAACATGGAGCTTGTGCTCCAAAAGAGGGGGCTAGGGTGCTAGGGGAAAATCTCATAAGACAGCTATATTCTGCTCAGGTTGCAGATAAAATGAACCAGAACTTGACACTTTATCCGGCATACTTTATTTATATAGCAGAAGTAAAAAACTTATATACTAAAATCAGAACAGTGGTACAGAAGAAACTAAATTATTGATGATATTGACCTCAATCTCTAGAAAGTTCGAGCTGGATTTGTACAAGCCACTATTTAGTGTATTATCTCATGTGTCATAAACATTAACAACTGAAGCCACAATTGAAGGCAGGAGGTAACTGCGTTGACTGAACATGCCATTATAGGCATGGTTTCTACTTGACTAGAGTAGCTTCAACTGAAATATAACCCACAAAGAGAAAATGTACAACATGATACCAACATAGAGCCAATAATCAACAGTCAACATGAGCAAGCAAACCAGATAATACAGAATACATACCGAGAAATTACTAAAAATTGCATTCAAAATCAAAGGGATACCAGAATGCACTAGCACAGTTTCTTCAAGTATCATGTGGCATGTTATTAATCTTGTTCAGTGCCTTTCAATCCTTACTCAGAGGAAAACTAATCACACAATAAACATATATCATTTTGCTTCTTAATGTGTTTGTCCAGTTGATATATAAAGCTGACTACATTTTTCACTTTCTATGATACAAGCCTAGAGACATTCTTACTCATACATTCTTACTCATAAAGGGAACCCTTCCCCTTATACTTCACTTTTTACATATATCTATGCGGTGTTCTATAGGTTTCATGATTTATCAGAGTTCATGAAGCTAAAAGGAGTTGCCGCAGGCGCCTGGCAGGCCACAATGAACGGCGCCGCAAAAGCTCTAATGACTATCATGGAGAAGGGTAAGCAAGTAAAAGGCCATTCAACTTCATGAAGATTGAAGACAGAACTATTTCAAGAAAAATTAAAGATCATTAGCCTCATCCTAGTGTGCTCTCTCTCTTCTGTCAATCCTTGGACTGTGTTCTAGAAATTAACATTAGCAATAAGCATTCTATGTATAAATCCAAGAAAGCATCTTGCGCAGCTTTCTCCTCTTGATATCACGTTCTACTGGCATCTGCAACTCGTCATATTGGGCTGATGAAAGATCAACCACAAAAATTCAACCAGGATGGGGGGGAAAAAAGAAGAAGAAGACAACCAACACGGTTATACGTGTAAGTAATATACATCACAAGGATCCAGGCAAAGAGGATAATAGCAAATGTAATCTATTAAGGAAACTTGTCTAACTTGCAGACCTGGAAAGGTTCCATTGTGTTAAATATAAAATGTCCCACATTGGTTGGTCTAAAGATCCTGGACTAATTAATAAGATTCATGGGCAAAACCATTTATTGTCAATTGGTTTTGAAATGGAAACCCATGTCCTTTAACATGATATCAGAGTTAGCCTCGTGTGTTCTCACATCCACACATGCCCTGGGTTCTCTCTAACCCAGTGCAATGGGCTCACTCTATACTCGGGAGCTCAGCCAACCCAAATCACGGGTTCCCTCTAACTCCGATCGCTCAATTCCCCGGGAGCTTAACCACTCTATCCTCGGGAGCTTAGCCAACCCAAATCACGGGTTCTCTCTAACTCCAAACACTCAATTCCCTGGGAGCTTAACCAACCCAAGTCATAGCTTCTCTCTCTAGCAAGTCACGAGTTCTCTCTCTAACTCATAGCTTGTCTCTCTCTAGTAAGTCACGGGTTCTCTCTCTAACTCCGAGCGCTCAATTCTCCGGAAACCCAAATCACGGGTTCCCTCTAACTCCGAACGCTCAATTCCCCGGGAGCTTAACCACTCTATCCTTGGGAGCTTAGCCAACCCAAATCACAGGTTCTCTCTTACTCCGAACGCTCAATTCCCTAGGAGCTTAACTAACCCAAGTTATAGCTTCTCTCTCTAGCAAGTCAGAGGTTCTCTCTCTAACTCATAGCTTGTCTCTCTAGTCACGGGTTCTCTCTCTAACTCCGAGCGCTCAATTCCCCGGAGCTTAACCAACCAAGTTATAGGTTCTCTCTAGTCCTGGGTGCTCAACCAAGTCACGTGTGAGAGGGGTGTTAAATATAAGGGTTAATTACATTTACCTTAGGTTTAGCCAAATTACCAAATCAATTCTAAGAGGTTTAACCAAATTAACAAATCAATCCTAAGATTTAGCAAAATTACAGATTCCCCCTTCAAAATCATAAACTCATAACATATTCACCCCTACCGCTAGTCAACTAACGTTGACTACTCAAAAATCATTAAAACTAGCAAAGAATTTGTTTTTGTTCCTAAAATGCCCATCATCTCTTCTCTTCTCCTCTCCTCTCCTCTCCTCTCTGTTCTCTGCTTACCAGTTACCACCATCCTTCACCCCAACCTTTCTCCTCCGCAAAATCATCTTTCATCATTCAAAAATGGAACCAATAAAAAAAACAACAAACAACACACACCCAAAAAAAAAAAATGGCAGTACTACCCATAAAAAAAAGCAACAAAATCAAGAAAACATCAAAGAAATATAATCCAAATCAGAACCAAGAATAGAAAGCCCGAGAATAATGCCCAACTCTACCATCACAACAACGCCATAATTGGATGAAGAACAAGATGATGATGAATCCAGTGGCTCATTGCACTCCAACCATGGCCAAACGGCTGGATAAACTTTACATCTGATAACCCCTATTTCTTGTCTCCACCAAAAAAAATTTTGGCAACTAGTAATTTAGAAAATTAAGCCTCAAACCACCCGATCCCACACCCATAGCCTTTCAGGGAAATGGGAGCAGGCAGTGGGGTGCGGCCTGGAAGGGGGCTTCGGGGAAGGAGAGGGAGGCTTTCAGGCAGAGTTTGGGGCTATTGTCCATGGATGATGATTTTTGCATATATCTTTCCTTGTTCTACTTCTATTTTTCTGGCAATTTCTTTGTTTTGGATTATGATTTGCGTGTTTTGGTGTTGTTTAGGCGGAGGAGATGGATAGGGATGGAAGGTTTAGTGTTATGGGTGTAAAATTGAGATATTTGGTCAAGAAATATTTAGATAGATCTAATTTATATATGTAGTGTAGATTATATGTTATGAAATTTATGACATTAGTTAATGTAAGCAAGATTATAAGAGATTTAATCTTGACAGCACAGGTGAAATCCAAAACCGGATTTACGGTAGTACTTTTCATTTTTGCCAAGTTGGTAAGAGAGTGTGAATAACTTGTAGTATTTCAATTATTCCGTTGGGGAGATTTGACAGATTTAATTTGAAGGGGGCATTCATAATTTTACTAAATCTCAGGGTTGATTTGGTAATTTGGTTAAACCTCGAGGTGAATGTAATTAACCCTAAATATAAAATATCCCACATTAGTTAGCCTAAAGATTCTAGATGTTCATGGACCACACCATTCATTGCCAATTAATTTGGACATAGAAACCTATATTTTTTAACATTTGCAAGCTTTAGAGCTCTTTAAAGTTATGCGACAAACCAAAGGCCATCGTGCAGGCTTTACATCAAAACTCTATCCTCTTTTCCATCAATGACACCAAAAGATCTGTAAGAATCCTCTCCATTTGGAGGAACATAACCTCGCGAATTTAGTACTCTCTCCATCCTATTTATTTTGTCACAGTTCTTATACTGGAATATCCCAATAAAAATGTCACCTTACCTAAAATGAATGATTTTCATTGTTTAAATTTCAAATTTATCCTGAAAATAGACATTCAGAATATTCTCAATTCCATCAACTAATGTACCCAACAATCAATTCATCATCATTCCCTCCTCTCTTCTCTTTCCTCTATTCTCTCAAATATTTGTCATTTAATGTGAAGTCAATGCAAACCCAATAAGGGTGTTTATGACCATTTGGTAAAAATATTAAAGTTGCCTAAAACTTTGTACAAATGTGTAAGGTGACAAATATATTAGGACGGAGGGAGTAAAAGATTCAAAATCAAAATTAATGTTCACAAAGTCATGAACTCAATTGTCCAAACAAAGAGTTGGTCAGTACACTACATTGTAAGATTGTCAACAAGTGACTAAACAATCAATTGGATAAGAAGTTGACAGCCAACAAAATGGATCTCCAATTCGTTGGCTTCCCATATCATCAAATAACCTGCTCACCAAGAGGTTCAGATAATTTAGATATCTATCCCAAGTATCAGACAAGTTGACCCTATTTGATTCGAATATCAGACAATCCCCCAAGGAAAGAACCACAAATTGCGAATTCAGTTACTCCTCCAAATTAGATCATCTAAAGACAGCGTTGCCTCATATCATTTCCAAATTTGGTTGCAATAATAAGGCATGCGCACAATCAGTCAGAGTTCAAGTTCATCTACAGGTTTAAGTGCCTTTTGTTGGACGAGTACATGTATAATTCACTTTATAAGACAGCCAAATGTAAAATTTCAAGATATAAATTAAATGCTGTCATGATTTCTTTCAAAGTAGTGTAACATGAAAAATGTGATCATATATAATCAAGTATTGAAGAATGTAAATCATAGACCAACTGAGCATATTGAAGCAACAACATCACAATCCTCTTTAAATAACTTGTAGTAGGAGATCAATGAAGTCCATCAAGCCTAAGACAAATTGCGGTTCACCTCAACAGTAAACCATTAGTACAACTAAATTCTGTGCATGGACATATCCAGCATCAAAACTTCAGGGACATGAGAAAGATGATCATGTGGCATTACAATCTCTAGAGTTACTAAGCTCACCAAACTCAGGATATCATGCTTGAGAAATGCTCTGCCAGACCAATCAGCACAATATTCTCTAATGCTCCAAGGGAAATAATCTAAAAACTTAAAGCAGATCAACTTTATGAGCTGTACTCTATATGGATGACAAAGTGTAATGCTGGTCATCTAAGAAGATTCACGTAAAGCTTTTATATCAAACTGTTGGCATTGGAATCAGGCCATGTTGGAAGACACCTGCAGTGACTGCCAACAAGTATACAACTATTGGACACCAAGAATCAATTAGTGAAAAAAGACTTCAACGTCACACCTGCTTTTCTCTTTTTTAGTCATATTACACCGGTTTAAGCAGCTTGATCCCCAACATTTTCACAGCTAGCTCCCATGTGACAATTGCAGCAGCATTCGCAGGAAATGCCCTTACTATAGTAGGACCTAGACCTGCATAGCATGAAAGTCCGGACCTCCTGTAAATCTACCATGGAGAACCCATTCATGCCCTACTCAATTATTAGTCAAGCAACACTATCTATGGCACCTCAAGGCAGTGCAACTTATGGCGTTGTTGCAAGCCTTCTATAGATCCACACATCTAGATGTGTATAAGAGACAGCCTTGCTTACATCGGTCATTTGACATTACTAAAATTCTGTTTTGCTTCTTGCAGGTGTGACGTTGAAGTCTTTTTTCACTAATTGATTCTTGGTGTAGATGTAGTTATATAGGGGTGTGATTCAATAATGGGGGAAATTTGCGACATCGAAGGGCAGGACAACACTCTTATACTGTCTAGATGTGTATAAGAGACAAAGGGGTTTAAGCACAGGTTAGAAAAAGAAATGTGTTCATATAGAAAATAAACAGTAGAATAAAGTGGGGAAGAAGCAAAAGAGAATACATTTACTAATGTCAAATAAACTCGGCTGTCCTAAGGAATACACAAGTAGCTAAGGAATTTAAGCACTTACAGCTATACCACCAAGACCACCACTCATAATCCCAATTCCCACATCAATCATGTGTGTCCAGCACATCAGGTGAAGCATCTTTCAGTTGTAAATGCATGTAGTAGCGTACGTATTCATAAGTGGTAAAGAAAGACGCATTACCCACACGATTCTCTAAGTAAGGTTGAGTATCCTCCCCGAAAAATGCCTGTAAGCTGGAGACCTATCAAGTCAGCTTACAAGTATAGTAGACACCTAACCTATAAACAGAGCAAACATTTTCTCACCCCATCAGCTTTTACTGTTTTAATGGCACAGTCAAGAGGATTGCTGTATCTACTGGAATATGAAACCAAGGAATCTGTGCCTTGAACTTGCATCCTACACTGCAGAATCTCAATGTCAACAAAATAAATGCACAAGGTAATGCAGCCAGACATCATCAACTATTTGATTCACTTGCCTTGACAAGCTCTGTTGGACATAGTATCGAACTAATAACAGATCCAGCAAAAGCCGCAGCAGGAATTATTGCCTGAGGCTGTGGCTTATCACTTTGAAATCCTCCCTTTCCAAGCAGAAACAAAAGAAGTACAAAAGTAAATTTTCAATAAGCACACATGAACTCAAAATTCATAGCAGCTCATAGCATCTTGCTCAAACATTCTTGAGGATTGATACCCAAAAGAAGGGGGGCTTTTGAGAGTTCCAACCATTATTATGAAACAGACCTGCAGCAGCTGTTTTGTTTGCGAGTAAATGCCAAAAGCAAGTGAACTTTCAAAAGCCATCCCCAGAAACGAAGATGTTGCACCTCGATACAGTCCTTTAACCTATCAAAAGAACAATAAATCAGAAATCTGAAGGAAAATATTTATTAAAAAAAAAAAAGAAGAAGGAAAAGGAAACAAAAAACAAGAATAATTGCGGGCAGTAAGAGTAGAGCTAAGATAGATCCTTGAGACCTCAACACCACAAAGAAAAATGGGTTCTTACTATACACTTTAGTGTAGTACAAAGGTCAAATTTTTGATTTACTGAAACCTGATTTCTTTCTACACATCTTGTCATCCAATTTACCAAAAATCTGGTTCGGTTCAATTTGCTCATAAGTTCTACAGGATTTTTTGTACCAATTTGTAGTGTATGAAGAAATTCAAACAGAACTTTACCTGAAAGGAATTAGTGGTATTTTATACTGGTTTTTGGACAAAAAAAAGTTATCATTGAAAACCAAGGAATATCTGTGGGAGAGAAGGATAAAATTTGATAAGATAATAAATTGTAACGATAGCAAAGCAGCCAACTTCATATTCAAACTAACATGTGAAAGTTAATAAATGACAATTGTTAGAGAACTGAAAATGTTAGATAAGTGGTTGATGAATCTGTCTCTTATAACAAAGATGTGGAATTACACAGCCCTATAGTAGAGGTTCCAAAACATAATGAAGAAGGTTTTGATCAAAGTGATTTTATTCTCGTTAACAAAATATGAAACAACGTAAGCCAATTAATGTGACTTCAACCTTTGATTCCAAGCACAAAAGTTACTTAGGATTATTCCTATCTAATTCAGGAGTTAAGGTATTCCTAGTCAGTTCAGGAAGACAGAATTCTTTTAGTTAAGATATTCCTTAGTGGGGTAACAAATCGAAATGGCTCAAGAAGAAAATCTGCATTAATGTGAAAGAGCCTCACAACAAAAGTAAACTGCAAGCAGAATAAAGAAATAACTCAAGCATGTCCCAGACTCCCAGCAGCATTAGGAGTTATCAAGGTCAATAATAGGATTCACATTGGTCCATTGAACTATCTAGGAGGGATACCAAATTTGAGTATTCACAAGCATTTGCATGAGTTTGAGTGTGTGTGTGTGTGAGAGAGAGAGAGAGAGATCATCTGACAAGTTTGGATATATAAATAGCATTTGAGGCCAAAAGTACGGAGACTTTTAACATGATATATAAGTTAAGAAAGTTGACTCTTTGATCTTGCTGGTGCTGTTGAACAAAGAGAAGAAGACTCATACTGGCAAGAGAAATGCAACCTCTGGCTGATAAACTCATTTGCAAGAGAAATGCAAATGACACAATAGACAAACTCATACAGGCACGAAACAAATAAGTCTCTGGTTGATCCTTTGCTACTATTTGATATTAAGGGTAAATATGGTAACATATATACAATCATAAGAACTGTTAACAGTTCGACAAGTTTGGGGTAGGTCATCAGATGCAGTGGACGTTAAACAACTTTCAACAGAAACATTAGAAACTGAATGATCAAGACAAAGTTAAATATTAATAATTGGATATTAATTTTCACAAGCAAAGTTATTTACTTTAGTCTATATCGTGATATCTCTTAGTTAATAGATTAGTAAATTGCAAGTCTGCCAGTCATTTTACCAAAATTAATTGTCAGCACTATCTACCTAAATATTTGGTATTAGATTTCAGTGAAGATTCCCCTTAAGTAAACACGTGTCAGGGATTATAAATGTACTTTTGCATGCCTATGGCATGTCCAAACACCAAGTGCTGGTGAAGAAGTCAAAATTTAGCTTTACTAAGATTACAGTTATGAATATTACTCCTAGAGATGACAGCACTACAACTTTGTGGCCTCTTAATGAGGAGAGCCATTTTGGCAAATACAACATCAAGACTTTTAGAGCTACCTGGTCTACCTTACTAGCACCTTATCATGATGACCAGATTAAGTTCTGGCCCTCTGTGTGTGGAAGTACTTAAGTGGGATGACACAAGGAGATGCAATTTATTCCGCTAGTATACTACACACAGGGACCACAAAGGCTAAGGTTGGGCAACAAAGCACTAATGAGGCATGGTCCCTAAGTCTTCTGTAGTCTAGCATTACAATGTAAGCACAGAAAACACAAGTGCTAAGGTTCAGAAACGAAGCAGTAAAGAGGCATACTCCTTCAGTTTTCAGTATTCTAGTAGCACAATGCAAGCCATTCTTGTACTTCCCCCCATTCGCTTCTGTGTTGTGCTTTTGGAGCTTCACCTGATGATGCAGTCATTAAGAAACAAAAGTAACAAAGATAACAATTAATCAGGCTCATCATCCAACTTCCAAAATTGTACAATATATGTTTTCATTACAGAAGCACCATTTTAGTGTCTATCTAAAATTGTAAGTGAAACTATTCCAGTTCCAGAAAATATAAATTTCACGTCACTTCATTCAAATCTATTTGTCCAAAGACAAACTAACTCCAAAGCAGGATTTCTGAAGATGGTCAAAGGTGAAGTATCTAGAAATGTGAGACAAGAAAATAAACCAGAGATCAAGTCCTACACTCCTGCATGACGACAGTTTACACTACAACCAATGGAAAATATAGTGCATCACACAAGCCAAATTGCAGATTGGTTATTTTAAATGTCAACACGTTCTGCCAGCTCTATCTGTCATCAATAGATGTGAATTGAAGAGTCAGTATGAAGAGTCACATTCTAGAAGAGAACATGACAAGTTTACTTCTTGCTGATTGTTAGTATGTGAATTGAGGCTCAGATGAGTACTTAACCAGTCTACTTTAATTTCATCAACATCCAACTGTAAGGAACTGTTGAAGCAATTGATCCCACAAGGATAACAGGAAGGAGGGGGGGAATGGTTGGTAAAAGTGTACACTTGGCACTTCAGCAAATATGTCTACAAACCAGCAGAAATCTTGTGCATGTTAGGAAAATAAAACTAAACCAGCAGAAATCATAAACAAACTAAAACAGTTATATATAGAGCCAAAAAGATCAAGATCAGAGCAAATATTTTCAGGTATTACCAGGTTTTCATGTCTACAATTAGGATTTTTTTCCAAATGCACAATGAAATAATTCCACTTCATTTTCCAACTATCTTGGAACTCACGAAGTAGTCTTGTCAGAGGTTCTTTGATACTAAATGCCATTTCCAAGTTTAGTAAAATCACACCGCTTCCTATACTTGAACCCAATACTTTCTTTGCCAATTTAGAACAATCGTAACACGTATATTATGCTTCTCGTAAGTTATCCAAAAGATTGATCCTCATTAAAACGGACTGCATCTTCCTTTGGTCCCTTTACTATCTCTATAAATTTTGTTTAGTTACTACAGAAGCAATTGAACCGAACCAGAATAGTGCATTTCTTACATTATCTATCGGGACTTAATTGGATCGATGGGCATCCATCCGAACTCCCAACCAACCAACTAAAGAGTCACAAGTACATTGCACAGAACTAAAATTAGCCTAAACCATTTCAGTCCAATGCAGACCAGAAAGCTAAAAGAAAACTAAATTTATGCTTAAAAAAGGTAAACCCAAGTCAAATATAGTCATTCTACATTCAAAAAATTTACATAAATTCATTTATGTCAATAATGCTAAAAAGGGAAATTATAAAGTAGCCAGGAAACAGAAAACTTCCAAAAAAAAAAAAAAATGGTGGTCAGACACATACATACCTTGACAGTGTCAAAAGGATGACTCAATACACATCTGGCAAGTCCTGCTAACATACCTGCCACATATTCTTTATACCCTGAGCCTAAACTTGAACTCTCCCCCATTTTTTCAATGGTTTCTTTGAAATTATTGTTGGCCATAATTCTTTCTTTTTTTTTCGTTTAAATCATGGGTTGGAAATATTAATAATGTTTTGGGTGAAACTAGATATGGGATGGAGAAGGAAGGTGGTGAATGATGATTATGGGTTCCTCCCTTGGTTGGTGTTGGGGCTGTTGTTTGGTTTTGAGCTGTGGAGGTGTTCTCTCTGCTGCAGCGGCGGCGGACCAGCTCAATATCCGCCCGCCGCACTCAGCCCACTGCACCACTATAGAGTATGGTGCGGCACGAAAAAAGCTAGGCTGTAAACGGGTCAAATTCGGACTATAATTCGCAGATCCAGATCCAATTATTCGATTAGCACAACAGAATTCTGATTCGAATAAGCATATGCGACAGGGCTTGAAAAAAATTAAATATTTACATTTGTATCCCTGTGACTTATTAACATCTATGACTCTGTATATTAGACAGCTTTTTTTAAAATTTTTATGATAAAAATTTTATATTTTCATACAAATTTCTATTTTTGTAATTGTATTAAAAAAATTTAGTCTTAAATTAATATTTATACATATATTTTATATTATAGGATATATTATATTAGTAATTTACATAATATATATGACATAGTGACAACTAATTTATATATTTAAGATATATTAAATATTTTAATTAAATTTGAATTTTAAACGGTCGGACCAATAACACCCACAAGCTATTCATTTATTCATATTAGATAGATCCGGATCAAAAGCATTGGGATTTAAACATACATATATATTCGCACAATGGATCCAATACAAGTGATTCAGTATAGACCCGATCCAATAACAGTATCAGAAGAAACTTAATTAGTATCTATTTTGAATTCACACGTAGACTTTGTTGTATAAATTAAATTTTTACCCAATCTTGCTCATACCCCATACTGCATGATGGTGTTGTTCAAAATTTTTGATAAACCTACCGAACCAATATAAACAGAACCAATAAACGATTTTTCTAAGATAGAAAATCACACTGAAATTGACCATTATCAGTTTAGTTTCAATTTAGACAGGTTCAAAAGATACAAACAAACCTAATCGAATCGCGTATATGTATTCTTCTAAATTCTTCACAACTATTTTTTTCCAAATAGTTTTTTGATTCACACAAAGCAATGTATTACATGTATACACATACAAATTTTCAACATCTTAAGGTAATTCTTGTTCACAATTAGTAAGTAATTTCATTAAAAAAAAAAAACAAGGGATTTTCATTTTTTTTTTACTTCAAATCTCAAAAAGTATATTTGACTAATGTCTAGTATAAATGATATAAATAAATTCTTTTGGTTAGAGATAAAATATTTAAAAAATAATTGTATAGTTAATAAAGATCTATGTTATTAACAAATGAGTATTTTATTTAAATACTACTTGTTTAGTAAAGTCTCACTTTTTTATGACAATAGAATTATATAGTGCCCTAGACAAGCACCTATTCTCATTATATGAGTGTAGGGTCGGGCCTAAAAAGCGCTCGGACACACCTTTCTCGTTGGGGCCCCACGCACTGGGAGACTGAATCATAAACGAAGATAAGAGCTATGAATTGAGGCAAAAGGTCAATAGGCGGAAGAGTGGGTTCTTTCTTATACCCAAATAAACTATAAGCGGCGAGGCTCTTGGCCTATATATTTTTTATATATCTAAGAGATTAATGATGAAGAGTTTATTTTCTTAATAATTAATGGAAGATCAAATAGATTTACTTTACTGGAGAATAAGAAAAAAAATTCCAAATCTATTTTAAGATTTCATAATAAAGATTAATAAATTTATAATTAACTTAGTATATTATATGTTATTTAAAATTCAATCAAATAAGTTAAGGTGATAAATAATATTTGAGAAACGAGTTCTTGTACAATCATAGTATGTATAAATACTTTAATAAGTGTATATATAAGTATCTGGATATATGCTCAGACATTAAAATAAAGGAAAATATTTAGGTAAATCCGATTTTTGACTTCACCTGTAGACCCTGTGGTCAAGATTAAATCTTAAAGAATTTTGCTTACATCAACTGATGTCATAGATTCTCTAAGGTTTTTTCCACACCACAGGGTTTATGCAAAAGATAAAGATGAGGGTCTATTACATATTTGCCTAAAATAAATATGAATGAATTCTAACTACACATGTCACTAGTTAGTCTCTCTCTATCTCTCTCCGTACATATATATAAAGTTATTTGATGATTACATTAATTTGTAATATCTTTTATCAATTTTTGTTTAAATACTTGAAGTATTGTAATATAACTAACTTGAAATAGTCTATCATCCATCATAGACACAACGCAAGTAATATAATGACCATTGTATGATTTGATTAAAATCGACTTAAACTGAGTAATCAGTTTTTTTCACAAAAAAAATTCATTTTGATTTGACATTTAAGAAACCAATATAAAAGGTTTGATTCAAAAAATCATTAAAATTGATTAAAAATCCATAAACACCCCTACCACATGATCTATAAAATAGCATTCCACTATTTACCCAAATTTGAAGTATGAAAGTTGTTTCAAAATCTCTAAAAAGTTGTTTCAAAATCTCTAAACTTGTTCGGCATATCTGTATGTCTAAATAAAATTTCAAGATAAAAAAGTTATTTTAGCAAAGAAAGTGACAAGATTATAATTGTTGTTAATCATAAATGTTAGTGCTAAAATTTAAAAAAAAAAAAAAAGAAGAAAAGAAGTGCCGATTGGATTATATCATATTCTTTAACTAATTTCTTAAACAAAATAGAAAAATACAAATTCAACTTCTAAAGTTTTTTCGGGTCAAATTATACCTAAATCAAGATGTTTCTTGAAGAATAATAGATTCACAAGACCACTATTAAAAAAAGTATAAGAAATTAGAATCAAATAAAATTAGAGTGGTCAAATATTGCTTTTGCAAATGTGAAACACATATTACTCAAAAAACAACTTTGGAGATTTAAGTGTTGGTGGATCTAAGTTGAAAAGGATAAAATATAATTAAACCAAGAAAAGGTGGAATGAAACAGGATAGAAGGGTTAATGTATTAAGTTTGCATAACGAACAGGATTAAGTGCTTCATCCCACCACTGTTAATAAACTAAAATATTAATTACACTAAAACTGAATAGTCCAAAGTGTAATTAAACCCAAATAAATTCATGAGGTTTACCGTTTTTTGTCCTTAGTTTATTTATTTATGGGAAAAATGCATTTTTGGTCCCCTTGTTTGGGGTATTTACTAAATTAATCCTTAAAGCTTTGGACAAAATAAATTTAGCTTCCAATATTTCGTAATTTGAACAAAGTTAGGATGATTGATAGAAAATTAAAGTTTTTAATAGAAAATAGCTATGTGCGTGTCACGTGATCGTTAAGTTTTAAAAGAATTAATAAAAATATTTAAATACTAAAAGAATTGTATGAAACTGGTTCTTAAAGTTTGTAAAAAATACAAAATTGGCCTCCAAAGAAAAAAAAAAACTAATAAAAAAAATTAACGCAAAAATTGTAAAAGTTTCAATGTCAGAGTAACATGAGGCATCGAGAATTTGAAGAGAGAAGAAAAGATTTGTGAATATTAAAATAATCTCACGACTAAATGTGATCACATTTAAAAAATTGCATTCTTGTCTGAAGGACTAGTGATGCTAAATGATTAGATTTGAAATAATTTTGAAAAATAGATGCCGTTTGAACTTCTCAAATGATAAAACACATATTTCTTATTCTAGAAATATCCCACGAAAGAAGACTTAAGGGCTAGTGATTCTGAATGATTATATTTGAAATAATTTAAAAAAATAAATACCGTTTGAACTTCTCAAATGATAAAACAAATATTTCTTAATAAACTAATCTTATACATCTATTTTAAAATTTTATTCTTAGAAATTAAATTTTCACATTATTATAGTGTTAAATTTGTTCTTTATATTATAATCATTATTTTATTACAAAAAATGTAACATTAATGTTAATTAAACTTGGATTCAATTAGCCAGTGTTTAGTGACACAAATTCTAGAAAATTAACAATATCTAGGGTCATATCATGAGTTCTTTCTGACTCCTTTCAAATATTTCTCTTTTACCATAGTAAAATAAATATAAATATATAAAATGGTAACACAATTGTATCATATGCATATTTATTTTATGTCAAAAAAAAAATAGTCCATTGTCTAAAATTCCATTTCGACCTGGGAAAATAATAATTTATTATATTTTCTATTGAATTTGATAATTAAATGTGGTTTAGTTTGTAAATTATATGTTTAGCAAAATTTAATTATTATCGAGATGTTTATTCGCCCTAATAATACTAGATATCTTTATAATATCACTATAATACTATGTGAATTCTCTTAATCGTATAATATATTATAATATATTATACGATTAATTTTTTAACATTCATATGTATTTTATTATTTAAAAAATTAAAACGTTATCTATCTTTAAAATTTTCATTTCAAGTATAATTAATCATTCATTATAATTAGTCTTATTGGATGTGATTATTATTTAGTTGACATTATTTTTAACATTCAAAAATCTTTTTCTCTCTTCTCAAATCCCCGATGGCGCTGGTTATTTTGACAGTTTGAAACTTTTAGATTTTTTGCGTTAAAAGAAAATTTTATTATATTTTGGCCTTTGGGGAATAATTCTGCAATTTTTGACAAACTCTGTGAACTAGTTTAGTACAATTCTTTTAACATTTAAATTTTTTTATTAATTCTTTTAAAACTTAATGGCCACGTGACACACACATGGCCATTTTTCTGTTAAAAACTTTAATTATCTGTCAATTGTTTTAACTTGTTCAAATTACAAAACATTGAGACCAAATTTGTTTTGTCTGAAACTTTAAGGACTAATTTAATAAATACCCCAAACAACGGGGGACCAAAAATGCATTTTTCCCTTTATTTATAGTATTGTGTATAGACTACAGAGTGTTATACACAGTAGAGGAGTATATATGTACACAAAAGAGTAAACAAAAGCCTCACCGAATCACTTCAATTTCTCTCCCCTTCTTTCCCCGTCAGCTCCTCCGCCACCAGAGGCGGCGAACACCTCCGCTCCCGACAATGCCAGCACAGAAGAGACAGCATAAGACGTTCGCAAGACACTACCCCATATAGTACACAGTCATAGTAGCAAAGGAGGCTCCAACTCCACCTCCTCTTCCTTCTCCGCCCCCACCACTTCAGCCGCCCGAGGAGAAAGAAGACGACGATTCGCTCCAACGTAATCACGACCACAACGGCGAACAAGCTGATGATGCTGACGGTACGTAACGTATACGTCTACAGATTCGTACACGTATACCTAATCCTATACGTTATTTTCTACCGATGAAATTTGGTCGGTTGCTTAACAAACCTTTCGTCTCAAAATTTTTCTTTTTTTAATTTTTTTTTAAAAATCTTTTCCTCTCGCAGATTCCGACGGAAGTTCGTCCTCGAGCGGCGGAGAAAAAGACGAGTAATCTTTCTTCTAGCTCTTTTTTTTTCACATACTTGTGTGTGTGCATGTGCATGTATAGATATATGTTCCACATTGTGATTGATTATCATATAATTGTGATTGTTGATGTTTAGAGCTGATCAAGGCTTGAATGTGTTCGCTTGACTTGTTTAGTTTGAGATCTGCTCGTTTCCTCTGGTTTTGTGGCCGTACTTGTAGTTCTGCAGTTCTTTCATCTGCTTAGCATTTAAGGAAGTTCAAATGAGAATATTTCGAATTTTGTTGAAGATAATTATTATAGTAACTTTTTTTTTTTTTGGGAGCAAACTAGCTGAGGTGGAGTAGGATTCATTTTTTTTTTCAAAATTAGTGTGAGTGAACATGTTAATTGGGAATTACTTGTTGAATTATGCTTAAACTTGATTTGATTTGGAGGGACTTACTATTACACCAAATTGTGGTTGGATGATGGACAGTCTAGTGGGCTGTCGAGTGTGAATTTTTCTATGAGGTGATAGGTGATTTTGTGATGACTTCGTATATGGATGCGATGAGGATTTAGCAGGATGCAGTTCTCAGTGCTTGGGTAGTCCAAAATTGCAACCTGACATCTGTGGTTGTCCTTTTATCCTCACATTCGATCATTTGGCGGCATGGTTTCGACCTTTAGGATTGTTTCGTTTTCATATTTAGATGGACTGCATAGCACAGGTGTACATTTTGCATTGCAGATTTAGTAATATTTTTAGTTCATTGCTCTTGTTAAGTACTCTCATAGTGTTAATGAGTTTTCCTTGTTAACATTGATCTCTTGGAGTCAATTGAGAGACTATTTGTGAGAGATATTGATTATCAAAAGGGGTAGTGGGGAAGGGAGTGAAGGACCAAGAGGGTGTAGATTTGGAGTAAAGGATGTTAGACTGCTGAAGTTTCCAGTGCAGTGGATCCTTAGACTGGCCTTGGTCTAAGAAGCCATGTTTCATGATTTCATCGGCATATGTTTAGTCATCAATTACTTTTGGTCGTCTTTTGTTATGGGATCTCCGTTGAATGAAAAATGCATTTGTGTACCTAATCTCTTGGCCAACTGCTATTCGATTTTTATAGGATACAATAGTTTCCTGAACAAAGTTGTAAATACTGTACAAATTGAGAATCTGTAATGATTGCACCATAAGTGCATAATTTTACACCAGGCCACTTCATTTTCACCAGTTATGAAAATGTTATATGTGAATTATGTGGTTGCAAGAATCACATCAAAAAATCAATTTAATGAAGGTCAGGCTCTTATTTTTGTGTTAGTTATATAATTTCTGGGTTAATGTGGTTGGTACGGAGCTGGCAGATTAACTAGTTAAAAATCTTACAACTTATCTGCATTTAAGGAATTCAGCAATTTTTCTCTCCGTACTTATGTTTTTCCACTTTGCAGATTTGTCATTGTGAGATTGTCAGAGATACGGAAGGAAGTTCAGTGTCCAATATGCTTGGGTATGTGAAATGCTTTTAAAAGTTCAGTTTAAATTATCCTCAAGTGCAAGAACAAAATATGTGACACAGGAATAAAAAGCGGAAGATGAAGTAGATGTCAATAGAATTGTTTCTGTAATCAGTTTCTGCAAGAACATTCAGAATTTTTTTTCTTTTCGTTGGGGATGTGAGAACTAATCATGCCCTCCATTTTTCTGGTTGTACTTTCACCTAAGATGTGATGCCCTGAACCTTCTCCTTGAAGTCCACAACATATATATTGCGGATCTTCTGTATGAACAATGATGTAGAATGAGTTTGTCTTGAGGAACTTATTTTTGTGTCAAGGCAGCAAGCTGTTGTAATTGTGCCACAGCTTTCTGAAATAAAAACCTTTTCTCGGCTTGTGGAATTTCACAATGCTGGTTTTATTAGTTATTTGTAGGAGAAGTTATGAAATAGATAGGTGTTTAGAGATTATTGTTGGTGGGAAATTTACATGAGTGACTACAATACCTTACATTCACCAAATTAACAAGCGCTTCAGTCCTATCGATGTTACCATTATTATTTACAGAAATCATCAACTTCTTATCATTGTTTTCTTGAGTTCTTTTTGTTTGATGTAGCCTTCTTTGCCACTATGACTATGTACCATATGCTGTAGTTTCATGGGTATTTAGTAGTTAGTTTTTGCTCGATGTGGCCTCCTTTGCTACTATGACTGTGTACTACTACATGCTTTACTTCTTTGCGACTATGACTGTGTATTATATGCTATATTTTCCCACTAGTCTTTGCTTATCAAAATACTCATTCAAATTCCTTGTTTGAAGATTCTACGGCAGTTGTGATCTAAGTTCTTAAATAACAGTTAGAAAAATATATCAGTGGATCCTTTTTGTTTTGCTTTAGTGGTAAAAGTTAAACAGATTTCTTTCTGAAAGACACAGATGCTGCCAAAAACACAAAAAGGAAGCATTTCCCCGATCTAAATTGTATACTCATAAATACTCTGTAGAAGCAAGCTTAGCTAAGAAGCCAAAAGAACCCAAAATTTAGGATCTGTTTTACTGGTTTGCTACATGGTTGTGCTACAATTCTAAAACCTTTGCAGTATGTTGAAGAGGCATGCATGGCTTTCCATTATGTGGATGTGAATGTAAACAAGAATTTTAAGATCTCGTTACTCTTAAAATCTCTGTGGATAAAATTGTATGATCTCTTAATCCTCCATTATTGGCTTAATTTACGTTTCTTATGTAGTTTTGTTTAATATATTTCATGGATAGGTATCATTCGGAAGACAAGAACAGTTATGGAATGCCTTCATCGCTTTTGCAGAGAATGCATTGACAAGTCAATGCGACTTGGGTATTGTATCATGCTTCTTGTTAAATAACCAACTTGTGGTTGTCCTTTTGTATCCTTGTTCACATTTTGAACTTTAATGCAGGAACAACGAGTGCCCAGCTTGTCGCACTCATTGTGCTAGTAGACGTTCTCTGAGGGATGATCCAAACTATGATGCTCTTATTGCTTCTTTATATCCAGATATTGACAAATATGAGGAGGAGGTATGGTTTGATGTCATCTTCCATTCCCTATAAAAGAATGGGTATTGTAATTTTGTTGAAAGTTAGAACTCTCTCTATCTGATATTGTAGCAGGAATTGGCATTCCATGAAGAGGAGAAGGCTCGTAATAAGCACGAGTTCTGAGAGGTGAGCTTGCCTCTGTTCCACCTCAGAACTTAAGTTTAGTCTAGATTTGCTTTACTTTCTCTTAATTATTACCTCAATATGCTATAAAATACCTTCAGGAGAATTGAATTCTATTGGAGTGACTAGGCTAGTAAATTATACGATGTGTTGACCTTCATTGAAGGAATATAGCGTAGCCTTAGTTATGAATTGACGAATATGGGAATTGATAGATTCAACTTTTGTTGGATCTCATTTCCTATGTGTCATTTTCCTCTTTTCTTTATCCCCCTTTTGTGTATGTGCACATAAACAAGACATTGGCTATCTAATTACATAATAGCGACAACTGACCATTCCAGTGCATGGCTTTGTCTGAATTTTTGACAGCCCAATTGCATGTCTGCTTTGGTTTGCTCCCATACTCATCTTTAGATTGTTTGGTTAGATACAAGCTTCAATTGCCCAGACTTTTCGCCGACAGACAGAAGCACTGGGAAGAAAAAGATCAGCTAGGGTTTGCGGCAAGGAGATCTCATGGCAATCACCGAAATGTGAGGGGAAGGAGAAACCTTCGAGCTACTGAATACCAGGGATCTGATGAGGACGATGATGCTAATGGAAATTATGGTGGAAAAGACTCATCTTCTGCTGATGAGCGTAGTCCAGAACTGAAACCAAAAAGACATAAAAGATGGGGAGGAGCTCGTTGTTCTCAGTCCTCTGCAGCAGCGAATTCTGATGCAGTAGGGTGTGATGAAAATGATTTAGAAGTGAACAGAGAATTGCTTGGCGCTTCTGCTGGACTGATTGGAAGCTCAGATATTCTTGCCTGGGGAAAAGGTGGCATGCGCAGTCATACCCGACATGGTGGTTTCAGTGGTAATAATGGCAAGTTTGCTAGAAACAGTCGACTGTCAAAGCTGATGGAGTGTCTACGATCTTCAGATGTAAAGAATGAGGAGGTAGACTATACGTTGCTTGCTGTGTGTTTTTATTTATGTTGTTCGATTGGTGAAGGTCCCAGATTTCTACAAGTCTCTTTTTATAAATAGATGCTAACCAATATCCTTCTTGTCTGGATGCTAGAGTTGGGTCAGTGAGACATCTGCAGTGACAATAGTGTAGTTTGCTTCTTAGCTCATCAATCACAATGTTCAGTGTGAGTAATGTTTCTCTTCTGATTATTTCAGTCTCTATACACATCATGTCAGTCTTGAGCTTGTTGCCATGGATAAAGAAGAAATACCCAATTTGCAGAGACCTTACCTCTGTTGTAAACCCACTTTGTCAGTCAGACACTTGTGCCAAGTAAGATGCTGCACATTCTATGCCGTCCTTTCTCATATATTGTAATCTACATTGAGAGCTTATATTCATAGTCCATAACCAGTCCTGATGTCTATTACTGTACAGTATGTTGCTCTCCAGACTTCTATGCAAGCTGATGAAATCGAAATCTGGTGGAAGAAAGAACTTAAAAAAAGGTTTCCCTCAGGACACAGTAGATGAAGCCCCCATTGCAGCTGATGTTCTAAGTGTATCATCAGTCTGAGAATAATATGCAAAGGCTGGAAGAGCATCAGACTCTGGGTGAAATTCGAACTATTTTCAGTTCCAGTCAGTGCAATCTGGTAAGGTTTCTGTTTGAGATGAGTTTAATATGCAGAACATGAACAATATATGTATCAATCTATGCTCTCATTCTCATGCCCTCTATTGATTAATGTTATCTTGTTATATGTTATTGCTGCTGCAGGTTTTGGCATATAGGCGAAGGTAGAAAGGTTTAGGGAAGATTTATACAAATATAGTGCTTAAAGGAACTCTGATTTACAATATGAAATTGGGAGTTCTTGTATGTATGGCCTTTTTAAATTTGATTGACGTAGTTGAAGGATTACATGGATTAAGTCTCAAGAGTGATTATACATAATCTTGTTGGTCGACTTGTACAAGCCTCTTTTAGACATGCTTCTTTGAGTTGTTGGAGATACTTCTTTTGTTATTCTGTCTTTGCCATTTGAATATCCCCTATTCAAGCATCTAAAATTATAGGAGTTGTAACAGTTTTTAAGGTATACAAAAAGTAACACATAATTAATCTGGCTGATATCGGGAAACAAGGACTCCATCCAAGGTAACGCTTCATGAGCATAATATTTACATTATGTTCTCTGCCGCTGCTGCTACTGCTATTGCTTCTTCCTCCTATTTAAAAAAAAAAAAAAAGAAGAAAAAGAAAAAACCCACCCCTCTCACCTATCTTCTACTAATTCAAATCCATGACTAATAGGTCATAGGGTATCTTCTATTTACTCAAACCTATGACTAATAGGTCATAGGACAAGTGTCTTACTGTTTAAGTTGTACTTCGTTGTCTTGTGTCTCTACATCATTAGCATATTATTTACACACTTGATGTGCCCTGAATGGAAAGATTTATTCTGCTAATGTTATTCATCTACGAGCAGGGTTGCTGGTGCTTCTCAGGATGCGTCTTTTTCTTTCTTAATATCTCTCGGTGCTTTGTTAGTTGGCAATTATATTAACTTCGGAAATCTGCTTCTGGTAGCTTGTATCTATACATGGTTTGCTAGAGCTATACACCAAATTTGCATCAGTCTGGCAATTTTGACTGCCATGGTCGCTGTCTCCTCCATTTTGAGAAGTCATTACAGGAAACATTTATCTTTTTATGTTAACCTCGGAAATCTGCTTCTGGTAGTTTGTATCTATACATGGTTTGCTAGAGCTATGCACCAAATTTGCATCAGTAGGCAATTTTGACTGCCATGGTTGATATCTCCTCCATTTTGAGAAGTCATACAGGAAACATTTATCCTTTTATAGATTGACAAAAGTTATCACGTCACATGAAGTGTATAGACTTGGTGAATGGCACAAAAAATCAGATCTGGTGATGGCGCATAAAGAAAATTAGATCAGGGTTTGTTCCGTTTAGATGTGACAGCTAGAATTTGGTATAATTAACTTTTTTACCTTTCCTTTTCTCTAAAAGAAGCATTGAATACCATATTCACGCCTTCTCCAAGTGTACAGTTCCAGTACCTGTAGAATGGAGAATCTTCTCCAACTTCATAGGGCCTACCTTAGGATTGAAAGGAGATCTATGGCTGTAACAGCCTCATTGATTGGCCCTAGGAAAATAACTGCTAGATTTCCTATGGACTGATAGATTAGAAAGGTTTGAAAGAAAAATAACTCAAAAACAAGTTAAAGGAACTAAGTGGCGAAAGGAAGGATGACGGCTGATTCAATTGCTTTCTCTCTATTCAATTTATTGAATACAAAGAAAGGTTTGCCATAGCTAAATTTTCAAAATTATAAATTTGAACATTTGTAAGTTCAATTCATCAATTGAACAACCAATAAGGAAAAGAGATTGTATTTTCTCGAATCTTTGTCATTAAAAATTGTAAGGCTAGACAATATTTATTTGGGATATGATTTACAGAATCATAAATTTAAGACTATTTATCAAAATCAGTCTAGGTGATAAAATTATATTTAATGATTAGTTCTTTGATTTTTGATTCTTGCTAATTCTTTAATTTTAGATTTTTAATTAAATTTTATTTTTTATTTGACGTATTAAGTGATGCATTAATGACTTTATACAGATGCATTGTACTTTGTTATATATTTTAGTCATATGTGATATTTTAAACACTCAAACTTCGGCTTGTGTTTTAGAACTCCAAAAAAACATATTTCAACTTGGCTTTTGGATACGATTAATCCTTTAAAGTAGTGGACATATCGTGTCCATTAACATAATTGCCTGCCTTGCTGCCCGGCAGATACTGGGCCACCTACTGTTTTCTAATGCATCAATGCCAATTGCCATCATGCTGCGTGCGTCTTGCACTAATATATTTGGATTTTAGAATCTGGTTCTTAAAATATTATCGGGTTAAGTACAGTAGATTCTCTTAAGGTTTGGATTATTTTATACTAATTTTTTTAATGCTATTTTTTTTACTTTGCCTCTTTTGTTGTCAAAGAGACTATTCTTATCAGATTTTTATATTTTTCCCCTTATTTTATACATTACAAGAATATATAAAATTAACCTCTTAAAATTTATTATATTTGTCATTTTAGTCCTAATTTAAGTTTTGTATCAATTAACTTACTTTAGTCATTAATCAATATAAAGATATTGTTAAAACAACTAAAAATATAATGATGTATAGTGGTTCTTTAAAAATATTTGTGAAAAAAATTTAAATATAAATATATCCTAACACTTTCGGTATTTTTTAGTCTTTTTATTATATTTTATTTTCATATGTATAATAAATTTTTAAATACATGAGAATTATAACCATCTATTAAACTTATATCTAGGAGTTGACAGTCGAACAAATAAATGCTAAATTCTTATGATA
The DNA here is from genome assembly GCA_025175665.1 of Cinchona pubescens. Lineage (NCBI taxonomy): Eukaryota > Viridiplantae > Streptophyta > Magnoliopsida > Gentianales > Rubiaceae > Cinchona > Cinchona pubescens. The sequence continues at coordinate 67,817 of JANKKI010000554.1, read as the reverse complement.
ATAAAAGATTTATTAAGTAATTAGTCAATACGTGAAGAAAATTGAAAATATTCATTATAATTTGAAATCATATTGTTCAATAAGTTTAGATCAAGGTAAGAATATGAGCACTTATTATGAGTTTTATTTATTTAAAACTAATTCTTGGATTTAAAACTTCCAAGTATAATTTATTTGATTATTATATTTTTGTCTAGAAATACATCTATCTCCTCATATACAATAAAATGTTTCTTCTTTTTAGAATTTACAGACAATGAAAAAGCATTACAAAATTGGATTTTGCCAAAAAGAAAAGAATCTGAGATTTATAAAAAAGAATTTTCTAGTATATTCAAATTTAAATCTTCATATAAAATCACAACTGTTGAAAAAACAATACCGATAGGAAATAATTTTGAAATTATACAATTATTTAAACATTGTGACATTAATAGTATAACATCAACTAAATTCAATTTTATGCATATAGGTATTAATTCAAGTAGCTTTACAACCTTTAAATAGGCAAAGGTTAAATACATCTGTTTGTCCAGCACTTAGAGATGCTAGATTTAATAAATTCAATGATTCATTATTAGGATTGATAGAGTCTTCATTATGTAATAGACGAATATATTTTGATAGTTTTTCAAATTTCTCAATGTCCCTGACAGATAAAAATTTAGTTGATATATTAACATTAAACATACAAACTAAAGGTTACGATATGAAACCTGGTACCGAAAATATATGTGTTACATATAGAATATATTATAAACTGATGAATACTTTGAGTCCCGGATATATTAACATTAAACATACAAACTAAAGGTTACGATATGAAACCTGGTACCCAAAAATATATGTGTTACATATAGAATATATTATAAACTGATGAATACTTTGAGTCTCAGAGCATCCGACATAAAAATTGATAAAAATGGTCATAATAGAAAAGGTACAACACCCATTATAGAAACGAATCTCACTATACCTAATTTTTAGAACTACCCACTATAATAGATTGGAATGAAGTAAATATTCCAAAACAATGGATATTTGAAAAAATTATAAATCCAACCATTCCAAAACCAATATCATTAGCCCAAATAGAAGAAAGCCCATCTGGATCAGTATCTATCATATTTGCAAAAAGAAATTCTACATCTTCAATTTTAGATAATTCTTTAGATAATTCTTGTATATCTAGGCCAAGTTCATCTACATCAATTAGAAAAGATGGAGATCTTCCTTTAAAATTTTGCAGTCCTTCAAGAAAAAAATCAAACCATGCATGGAGTATATACCATAGATCCTGAAAAAGAACCAGATGTGGGATCAGAAACAGGATATCAAATAGAACATTCAAAATCTACTACATCATATGGAGTTTTAGTAAAAATAAAAGATATTTTATCTGATGACAAATTAAAAGAAATTTCAAAACAAGTAGTTAAAGATTTTAATCAAGAAAATTATAAAAATTTCAGAAAATGGTTTTTTGAAAAATCATATTCTATTAAGCAACAAAAGGAAATTCAAAATAATTATTATGATTTTATAAGAAGAACTACATGTTATATAGAATTTTTTAAATGGTTTTATATTGAATATAGAGTTTCATGAATAAATCAAGAAAAGGATATTTTAGTCTTAGAAAATACATATACTGATTATGTATTAAACGAAAAAGATTCCCGTGAAAATTATAAAACTTATAGATCAATATATCCACCTTTAACTAATGCTATAAGATTAGGTAATGAAGGAGCTTTAGCTATAGCTTTTAATCACCAAGATCGTGCCAGTCTAGGTAACATAACTTAACAAAATAATTTTATGTCTTTAACCTTACATACTATATCAAAACAATTAGAAGAAGTATGTACATAGGCAAATAATTTTAAAAAAATAGAAAATAAAATAGATAACATTATCAATAAAACCAATACACAATATTTTAATTATGAAAAATTACCAGACAAAGATGAAAATAAGTTCAGTATTCCAGTTATACCATTCTCTACTAATAATATAATACCATCTATTATTAGGCCTACAGAAACACCTTTACCTTAAGGAGCATTTAATACAGATATAGAAGAATGCCTTTTAAAACTTGAAAAAACCTTAGGATAATTAAAAATAAATACATTAACTGAAGAACAAAATTCAGACCAAGAACAAATAAAATTAAATTTAACGTAAGAATCTGATGAAAATATGTATGATGAAATAAACGAAAATAATAATATAGAAGATCTAATAGAAATATTTGAAAATAGTAATAATGATGAAAAACAATTATCAGTAATAAAAAGAAAATATAAAAAAATATGAAAATCCTAAACAATTAAAAGAGATAGATATTATTAAAAAAAAAAAGAAGATAGATATTATCAAAGACCAAGTCCTCAAGATTTAAAACTAGAAACAAGTGTACAAATGGACAACTTAAATCATAATTCAATATATGAATGGAGAATTGATGGTCTTAGTCCACATCAAACAATGGCAATATTAAAAAAGGATAATAATGTATGTTAATCTACATAAAGCTAAAGGAACTATAACAAGATGTTGTTTATATAGTAATAAATAGATTCACAGGTGCATTAGATGGATGATGGAATAATTATTTAACATCTGAACAGAGAGATGAAATTCTAAATTCTACAAAAATAATTACAGAAGTTAAGCATGAAGGTACATCCACTAGTCAACATATTACCACTATTCCCAATATGGCTTTATCTTTAATCACTAGTATTTTTAGACATTTTATTGGAGATGTTAAAATCATTGATAGTATTAAAAAAGAACTTTTAATGAATTTAAGATGTCCAACTCTTTCACATTTTAAATGGTATAAAGACACATTTTTAGTAAGAGTTATGGATCGTACTAATTGTAGCTCACATTTCTGGAAAGAAAAATTTATTTCTGGATTACCAAATTTATTTGCACAAAGATTTTTTACTACATTAAAAAATTATCATGATGGTCAAACTGTTCCTTATGATAGAATTTCTTGTGTATAGAGATATTATATCTATTTGTACAGAAGAAGGATTAAAATTATGTAATGATATAAAATTAAAAGCACAAATAAAAAAATATAAACAAAGAACAGAATTAGGAGATTTTTATACACAATTCGCTGTCAAAGAACCAGGAATACCATATCATAAAGCAAAACAAAAGTTAAGAAATTTTGAAAAAATAGGGAAAAACCTAAAGAAATTACATATCCATTATATCCAAAGAAAAATAGAAAAAAAAATTCAATTAAAAAAAAATAGAAGATGTTTTGGACTAATAAATAAGTTAAAAAATGGATAAAAGCAAATATTACTTGCAGAAAATGTGGCAAGAAATGTCATTATGCAGATCAATGTAGGTCAAAAACTACTACTAATCTCCTAGAAAAAAATAAATAAGTTATCTATAAATGATGATGAAAAAGAAGATATTATAACAACTATATTAAATAATTATTCTGAATCTACAACAGAAAATAGTATAGAATAAATAAATTCTGATTCATCCTGCATGTCATGACATATTTACATTATCTGAAAGTCAAAATATGTTTTTTGAATTAATAAAAAACATATAAGATAAAGAATTAAAAAAGTAATATTTAGCGCAATATAAAGAAATTCTGATAAATGAAAAAATCATAAAGAAAAATAAGAAAAATATTCATCACTCCCTCAAAATCTCAAAGAAAAAATGACTACTCTAGAACAACCTTTTTCCATGAAAGAAGTTATGGATGAAGTAGGACTTATGTCATATAATAAACCTGTCACCATACCAATTTTAAAACAAGAAATTAATCAATTAAAAGAAGAAATTAAAATTTTAAAGATTAACTCTGTTAGAAATTAGATTTAATCCAGAAGAATTAGAAGAAAATAAACAAGTAGCCTCTACATCCCAATTAAAAGTTGATCAAGAGAATATAAATCAAGAAAATAACCAATTTCTTAGCCTTCAACCTATATATTTATCCCAAAAATATTTTATATATGTCACATTATTAATTAATCTGGTCAGATTATAAATTTTCAACTATACCAATGATAGATTCAGGTGCCGATATTTGTACTATAAGAGAAGGATTAACACCTTCAAGATTTTTTAAGAAAACTTCAACTGTTCTAAGAGCAGCTGAAGGATCAAAAATAAAAATTAGATATAAACTTTCAAAAGTTTGCATGTTTTCTCAAGAAAATAATTATATTTGTTTACCAATTTGTTTAACAAAAAACATTCAAGAACATGTTATTTTAGGAACACCATTTATAGTACAAATGCATCTATATTATTGTGATGGTAAAACAATTTCAAATAAAGAGAAAAATCTAACATTTAATTTTGTTACCAAAGAACAACCACATATTTAAATACTTTTTCTATAAATTCTATAAAAGAAAATATAAATTTAAAAATAAAAAAAATTGAGTTTTTTCAAAATGAAATAAAAGGAAAAACTATAGACCAACAATTGAAATCACCAGAAATACAGGTAAAAATAAAACAAGTTCCTGACAAAATAATTTCAACCAAATTTGTAATGATCTACCATACTGTGAATTTTTATTTAGATAAAAACACATGTGATACATCTATTTTATGAAAAAGATTTTGATTCAGAAAAATATACCATCAAAATTTTTTATACATATCCCATAATGAATAAAGAAATAGTTGAATATTGCAAAAAAGAAATAAATGATTTATTAAATAAAAATATAATTAGAAAATCATCTTCCCAATGGAGTTGTTCTGCATTTTATGTAAATAAAAATTCAGAAATCGAACGAGGAATACCTAGATTAGTTATAAATTATAAACCTTTAAATAAAGTTTTACAATGGATTAGGTATCCTATTCCTAATAAAAAAGATCTTTTAAACAGAACAATAGATTCTCAAATATATTCAAAAATTGATTTAAAATTAGGTTTCTGGCAAATACAAATTGCAAAAGAAGACTGATACAAGACTGCATTTACAGTTTCATTTGGACATTATGAATGAAATGTTATGTCTTTTGGATTAAAAAAATACACCATTTGAATTTTAAAACATATAATGAATGATATATTTTTCCCATATACATTTATTATAGTTTATATTGATGATATCTTAATATTTACTGAAAACATAGATAAACATTTCAAACATATAAATATTTTTATTAATATTGCATTAAAAAATGATATTGTAGTATCAGCGAAAAAGAAATTTATTTCAAACACATATTAGATTTTTAGGATATGATTTAGATAAATGATATATTACACCTATAGAATTTGCTGATAAATTTTCAAATGAAATTAAAGATAAAACTCAATTACAAAGATTTTTAGGTAGTTTAAATTATATTGGTGAATATTATCAATATTTGGCACAAGATTGTAAACTTTTATATGAGAGATTAAGGAAAAATCCCCCGGCTTGGACTGATAAACATACAGAAGCGGTTAAGCACATAAAACAAAAGGTAAAACATTTACCACTTTTAAATCTAGCAAATTATACATGGTTTAAAATAGTTGAAACTGATGTTTCTGATATCGGTTATGGAGGAATTAGTATTAAAACAATTAAACCCTCATACCAACAAAGAAGAATTGGTAAGATATACATCAGGAATTTGGAATAAAGCACAACAAAATTATGCTACAATTAAGAAAGAGATATTAAGTATAGTTTTATGTGTTACAAAATTCCATGATGATTTGTTAAATCAAAAATTTCTTATAAGAATAGATTGTTCTGCAGCAAAACAAGTTTTAGAAAAGGATGTTAAAAATATTGCATCCAAATAATTATTTGCAATATGGCAATCTATTTTATCTGTTTTTGATTTTGATATTGAATATATTAAAGGGGAAGCTAATTCTCTTCCTGATTTTTTAACCAGAGAATTTATTGCAAGTTCATTTAAAGAAATTTGATGGCCTATGAAGCTAGCTCATCAAATAGTAAAAAAGAAATTATAATAGAAGTAGGAAAGTAATATCCACCAATATTAGATAAAATCTATAATAGAGGATCTGAATTAATATTCAATATACAAAGATAAATTTCCTAGCTAGATGAATATCTATAGAAATTTAATTTCCCTATAGATAAATCTATATAACCAAAATTATTTTGACATATAAAATTAATTTAATTAGGCATAGATTGTATTTTCGATCTAGAATAATTGTAGCAAAAAACAGGAAAGAAAAAATAAGAACTGAAATAATAGATTTAGAATATAAATTATATTACAAATTAGAGAAAGATCCTTTATGGATATCTGCTATATTACAACAAGAAATCAATATATATAATGAAGAACAAACATAAATAGAATATTTCACAAAGGCCTATCATTTAATAATAAAACAATTATATGAATTGTTAATTTAATTATTGCAGTAATGAATATATCCATAGGACGAGGAGGAGCATCTTCTGATGGAACAAGAGGAAGAGGAGCTAGATTCCTATAAGACCTCATATAAATATACATAATATTTATGGAAGAGCATCTTCTCCAGTAGAAGCATCTTCTGCAAATATTGGGCATATTGGGATGTATACGCCTATGCGTAACAGTTTTCCACCATTAACTTCAAATTTCTCAAGTCCTTCTTATAGGGAAATATTTAACCAAAATTTCCTTAATTCAAATCCAACTACCTCTAGTCCAAATTTGACATCATTGGGAACCATACCAAAATTATCCCAATCTTCTCAAAATCAACCCAATTCATTTCAACCTACACGGAAGAAAATGCATGTCATCAACATTGAGGTAGATGAAATCACAAAAAACCCATATATCATTTTTCAACAAAAATATGCTCCAAACTTTTTCAGAACCTATTATCCTGCGTTAGGATGTCCAACCAAAACCAGTCTGGTCCATGCAAGTTTCTTTAATTTCAAAAACAATGCATGAGAAAGACATTGCTACTATTATACATAATAAAAAAGAAGGATGGATTCCAACAGTTGATGATTATCGTCTTATAAATTTTTTAAAAATTGTTATTCATCAAGTTCCTGCTATCAGGGATTGGGGAATAACAACATCAACTGTTAGATTTCTCTTAAAAGTTTTAATAATAATAAAAATAATTTTGCATACTATGATTTAATTTCTTCTTTTCATAATACATTTTTCTTTCAAAATGATGATTACAAACATATTTGGTGGATCCGTTTAGAACCATCAATTCTTGAAAATAAAAAAGATTTACCAATGTGGTTTTATTATTGGTTTCAAAATTTCTCGATGCCTATCGAATTTTTTCCGAAATACATCCAAGATAGATTCCAGAAATTCAAAGAAATCTATGCAAATGAGTTTCCACATGAGGATATTCCTAAAAGAGATCTTTGTCATTTTCTGATTCAATTCAACATACCATAGTATATATTTTGGAGATTAGAAACATGATTTTGTCCAGCATCTGGATTGTATAACAACAGGATGCTGAATATTTGAATGTAAGTGGTGGATAAAATATGCACTATAAATTGCTGTAGTAATTGACAGGGATTTGTATCCCAAATTTCTTATTAAATATAGTTGAAACAAGATAAAGCTTCTTCCTCTACACCTGGATCACGAATTGGAAATGACAAAAATGAATGATTTTATTGCAGCCATAGTCCAGCAGCAAATTGAAGTCTTTAATGCTGCTAGAAAACAAAATTCATTGATCAGAAAAGATGAAAAGGAAATAAAAATTCTTGAAGAAATTCTGAACAAAACAAAAAATCATGATTCAAAAGAAAAAGAAAAAGAACAAATTCAATGCTCCCAGAATTTATTTCATTTGTTCCAAGAATCACAAGATCCAAATGAACAAGAAATAATTGATATAAAAGAACTGCTCCGAAAGGCAACAGAAATAACAAATATTGCAAAAACTCAAGCAAAAACTTTGAAAATCTCAAGAAAGAAAAAATTGTTTTCATTTGAAGAAATGGGAACAAGCTCATAAGCATCTTCTGGCTATTCAAAACCTCAAGTAGCAAAGAAAAAAGGAAAAGAAAAAAAGAAAAATGATGTCAGCATTTGTATCAGCAATCATATCTCATCAAACAAATAATTGTAATAGTTTGTAATAGTTACTCTCAAATTTCTCTATAAATAGCATTGTACTCCTAAAGAGGAAACCACCGGTTTTTAGAACATCACTTTCCTCTTTCTACTCCTTTGTAAATTTTCTCTCTTGAATAAAATCTCTTTCAACTTTATCTCTCTCTTTCAATTCTATCTTGTGCAAGACTTAAGAAGAAGAAACTTATCAAAACCTTGTCATCAAATCAAGTAAGTTATTTTAATTTTAACCTTTTTATTTTGTTTATCTTGGGTTATTTTGGTATATATATATACACACACACACACTAAATAGTACTAATTTCATCCTACATTAAATAGTACTAATTTCATCCAACATTAAATAGTACTACTTAATGTTATCTGGATAATGATTAATAATTTTAGTATTCTATTAACTTACCTAAACTCGGGTAATTAAAAATAATAACCTAACATCATTAGTCAATTTAGCTGAAATATTGTGACTTAATGATATAGTTAATAGTTGTTTATTGACATAAGTAGTACATATGTCGTATTGTATACTGTATTGACTGGGTGCAAAAATAAAATTTTAACAAAAAAATTATAAAAATTTTATTGGATAATGTGAGTTTGGATTAGCCCGATTAAACTCTAAAACTTGAATAATTTTGTGAGTTGAGTATGACCTTCACCTTTGTGAGGTTGGTCCGACCCGATTAATGCATGAAACTCAAATAAATTTGTGAGCCGAGTTTGGATTTTGCAAAACCCGGCTCACAATACTCAATTAACAGTCCTAGTTATATCAGTCTATTTTTCTTTTGTTTTTCTTTATATTTATTTAAATAATTTTCTTCTTACTTTTTTCCTTTGTTAATATAATTTAACTAATATTTAAATTATACGAAGGAACTTTATGATATAAATAAAAACTTAAATTAAAATAATTTAGATGAAATATCTTTAATAGTTCAACAAAAATTTTAAAATTAATTATTTCATTATATTTTTAAATTTTAAATATTGAAGAAAGTATAATTTGAGAATTAGAATATTAGTAATCTAAATAATTTGGAACACATTTATATTTTAACAATATTGATAACATTATTGAATTTTATTTTTATTTCAATATATTAAATGTTACAAAACTTTCCTGAGGGGATAAAGTGAAATTTCGCTTAAATCTTGAAGAAGTTTACCGCAATTGATCTTTTGGGGTAAATTTATTTTTTTTAAAAAAGTAACGGCAGAATTATATTTGACGGTTAGTCAAAAGGTAAAATGAGAAAAAAATAATATTAGAGAGTTTAGTGTAAAACAACCCAAAGTTTAAGGGGTTTATTGTACTTAAACCCAATTTTATGGTAATCTACTACCTGTAGAGTTATAAATGAAAACAAGTAGTTTGGTACTCGACTTAATTTCAGTTCGATACAAGCTCGTTCAAACTTGAGTTATTAATCCAAACTTGTACAATATTTGAGACTTGATGTTTTTAATGAGTCAAGCACGATCTTTATATTGTTCAATTTCATATGTTCGCGAATATAAAATAGAATATTAGAAGTATTAATAGCAATTTAATTATATAGAGTAGTTATTTTTCTTATTGAATCTCTCCTTCCTTACATTTGCATATATTTTGAATTACAAATTGCAAAACACTTCTCTAAATAATCATAATAAGTATCTACATCACATCTTTTAACCATTGTAATTAAATTCTAAATTCTTATAGATCAAAATTTTTGAACAAGAAAATAACAAATTAAAATAAAAATTACAAATAAATGAACTATAAATATATTTAAATTTGGCTTGAAATTTATGAATCAAAGCCATGCTTTTCTCTAACAAATTAACAAACATTCTAGCTAAATTTGAGCATCACTCTTTGAAATTGACTTTAAGTTTAGAGTGAATACAAACAATCCATTTTATTTAACAAGTCAAATTTAAACACACCATTGTTCAGGTTATTGAGGTTTCGTTATAACATTAAATACTAGAATTTACAACTTGTCCTTCTATATTTTCAAAAATTTCTCTCTATTTGAAATTTCACTTTCCTCATAATTTATCTTCCTTACAAATTCTGATTTGTATGTAAAAGAGTTACAAATTTATAACTTTAAAATCACTTTATGTGATAAAATTATATTAAATTATTAATTTTTAATTTAAATATATAATCGAATTTCTTTCCACACTATTTTGGTTTAATCTATAAGCTATGCTCTACTAAAGCTTCCTATTTCTTTGTCATTCTTCCCTCAATTATTTAACGCCTAAATTTAAATAATCAACACCATCAATCATCATTTGCTTATATCCCATTCAATAATTGAGTTGCTTGCTATCAAGGCCCCATTATATAAAGTCAAATAAGCATGAGCTAATAAAGTTGAAAAAAAAAAAAGAGAGAAATACTTAAGTAGATTTATTTTTAATCTCACATATAAACTTTATAATGTAAATTAAATATTATAAAATTTACGACATAAATAAATATAAATAAAATTTTATAAAATTTAATTTTAATTATAAAATTTACAAATAAAATAAAAAATTAAATTTATGATAATATTTTCCAAAAAAATAAACACTTGGTACTATTTTACTAGTAACAAAAAATTCAAATCCAACCATTTATTTTATTGCAGTAGTAACATAGACGGATAAAGTAATAAGTGGTCCATCTCCACCGTACACGGCACACATCGGCCAAATAAGTTGACGGTAAAAGATCTAACACACAGAAATTCAAACAAACATTCATCTCCAGTCAGCTCATAGATCCATAATTACAAAAACCATTAACTATGGTGCCTTGCAAGACTCAAAAACATAAAGTTGGGAAATAAAGCAATAACTCCAACGCCTATTTACATACAAGTAGGAATCATCGGTTGACAACTTCATCAACGATGTTTGCTCCTAGTCTCCCCACTGTAGAGCCTGTGATTTTGCATAAAAGCAAGTCATGAAAAACATAAAATATTTTTTTTTTTAAAAAAATTTTATTCTTTCAACTTATCTTTTAGTGACTCGAACTCATAACTAATAAGTTATTAGTTTTATTGGCACACTCATTGTATGTGCAAATTTGTATCATAAAATTTTCTAAAAATAGACAAATTAAAATACAAATTAAATTAAGAGTTTGTGTGTACAGTTTTGTGGTGGGTTAGAATGTTATTTGATAGTGGGAAGTTATGAATCCAAAAAACAAGAGTGCAAAATATAAATTACACCAAAATCTCAAGCATTAAAGTATTGGAAAAAGTCCAAAATAGTCCCTCAACTTTTGCACTTTAGCCAGAATAGTCTCTCATGCATTATTTTTAGCCTGAATAGTATTCACATTTTTTTTAGTCAAAATAATTCTTTAACTTTTATTTTTTAGTAAAAAAAGTCCTTTTATGATGTAGTCACCATAATTTTTTTTTGTTTTTTTTATAAATTTCACATAAAGGACTATCTGGGCTAAAAAATAAAAATTGGAGGACCATTCTGGCTAAAAAAAAATTGAGGGACTATTTTGACTAAAATAAAAAAGTTGAGGGACTATTTCAGCAATTTTCCCTAAAGTATTTAATTACCGACTGCATCTCCTTCTCAAAAAAAACATAAAAACATAAAAAAAGGAGGATTTACTCGGTAATTACCTTGATTTTACATACAGCAGTTAAAAAAAAAAGGAGGATTACTTTTAACTTCGCATATTTCATTATTAAGAAATCAATTTTATGAATACCAATCAAGATTCACACAAAATTAATGTATTTTATAAATATTATTTTAATTACAATTGTATGTAACAATGAGTATAATTCACATATAAGATTAAATACAATTTGTGTAATATACATTTCTACAGTGTATAAGAAACTTTGAATTCCTTTTAGGAAAATGGTTAAAAGGCAAGAGACAATATGGGCCGTAAACCGACCTCTCTTCTATTGTAAAAGCCTGGATTCGAGAAGATTTACGTTTACAGTAATCTAAGGATTAATATTTATTACTCTTACTGTGTTTGAAATTTTTTTTATGAGCCCTTTATTTGTGTGCTTAATAGACTAGTATCATATAATCCCATCCGAGGTATCCAAAGTTTTAAGTGTTGACGTTATTCATTTGACCTCATTTAGAAAAAAATGGAAATGAAGAACTATGGATCTAGTTAACAAATTATTGTAAAATATTTTTAGGACGTGATTGGATTGATAAATTTGTGACCTACATCCAATTTTTGACCTAAATTATAAATTACGTGGTATCAATTAAATTTTAAAAAATTTATGATATTAATTAATGTAATAAATTTTTTTTAAAATTTAATTTTAATTACATAATCTACAAATAAAATAAAAAATCGAATCCATCTAATATTTTCTAATCATATGACTTACTTCTGGAATTTGAAAAAAGAATAATTTATAGATCAGATTTAATTTTAATTATAAAATTTAAAAGTAGAATCCGATGGAATCTATGTATTCATGCCAGTAGGCTGTCTCTTATAACTTCTAGATGTGTATCATAGACAGTGGGAGATAAGTATAAGTGGCTTATCAAACAGATCGGATATAATCCCTTTGGTAGCAATGTTACTGCCCCGGGTAAAAAACGCTTCTCCATGTTCTCTTTAAGCGCTGCCGTGTTTATACGGAGTTGTTGGTGTCGCCGGAGTATTTAAATGCTAGTTGGCATCGACAAAGACCTCTCATACGTCTTGCTGCTGCTACCTTCGCCTAGCCCATCTAATCATGAAAAATACCAAACAAATTTTATCATAACAAAAACTTATAGGGGTACAAAATCAATATGTTTGCATACATTTACACACTAAAAAAGGGGAAAAAAAGAAAATAGTAGTGTATAAAAAATACAATCACAAATTCAAGGCATATGACTTATTGTTACGGATTCTGGATTATAGACTGTTAGATGATTTTAAAAAAATAAAAATATATTTATGGATCAATCAGAATTGTTGAATGATCCAAAAAAATAAAAATATATTTATAAATGATCCAACGAACGAGTGTGTTAGATCGTGCAACAATTAATTGTAAGAAAAGAAGTTGTAACCCATGCACGGTCTCATTGTAAAAATTTATTTATTTTTTAAGAAAAAAAAACTGGCATGCAAAAAGTACACAAACTTGCAAAGAGATTTTACTTATATTATTTATTTTTATTTTTTCAAGTAGCTATCTATCTCGATTCTCAAAAGAAGAAATTTAATCAGATTTGAAGGGATGAATACCAGTTTTGACCTTCAAGGGGTTGCTAGTGAGCTTCCTGAGCTTGCTCTTATACCCCTTAGAGGTTGAAGCCCGGCTATAACATCATCCCACAGTAAAAAGTATGATGTCTATAGAAAGAACCATTTTTTTGCAAGGGCTTATATTTTTTTAACCCTTCTCTTTAGGAGTAGGCTCAATGAATCTCTCAATTATTGGAATAAATAGAAGTTTGAGCCAAGATATCTCCTTGTCTACAGAAATCTGTTTCAACAGAAAATATGTAATTTCTTTTTCTTTTTAATTTAATAATTTGGATATTGGCCAAGAATTATTTTCTATTTCCAGTAGACATAGCCAAGTTTATTTTGTACCACAAAAAAGATTTAGGTAAATCAGATCTTTGGTTTCTTGTAAATTTTGTGATGTGAATTAAATGTTATAAAATTTATGATATAATTTGATGTAAGTAAAATTTTATAAAATTTAATTTTGATTATAAAATTTATAAGTAGAATTTTTTTAATCGAATCCATGTAAGTATTTTTTTTGTACCATATAGGGGCTGCTAAGTGGAAGAAATAGATTGGAAATGGATTAAAAATCAATGTGGATAAGCATGAAGACTAAGTAAATGTGGGACCGCTGTGAAATTATAGCAGTAGATTAGATATCTGTATGAGATCATAGATGGGATGTGCGTAGGTGGAGGGTTGCTATACGAATGTCACCTTTCTTAATCAAGATTGTCCTATTCTTTGGCTCTGCTAAAATAGCTGGGATCCACAATCCTCAAATACTAGATGTAGTTATTTATTTGATTTTTAACTTTCAAGTTAGTTTAAGTATGGCAAATATTACTGCTTATTGTCATAGCACAGTTACTGTTAAAAATGACCAAAATACCATTCCATCTATATTCTTCCTTCATGATAGAGAAGGGTATTTTGGTAATTTCATATTAATTTTAAGATTGTTGTTGTTGCCAATTACATTACATTACTACTAGTCTTTTTGGTGTAATTTTCTTAAAAGAAAAAAAAAAAAAGACCAACATGTAATTTCTTATAGCTCATTTTCAATTTAATTACTTCTCATAATCATCTTATTTAATTTATATTTTTTTATTTTCATTTCATATAACTACGCACACCTCGAGTGTAATAATAGAACTAATTAATATTAGTATATACTAATTGGACTTGTAATTGAAATAGAAATCATATGGTAAACTCCAAGGGGTTGTTCTAATTAAATTTTAATATTAGTAATGGGTAAAAAATAAGTACTTCAATAACCTAATTTTCTAAAATTTATTTCCATCAAAAGTAAATCTTTCAGATCATTTGCACAATACATAGTGGATTTTTTAACGATACAGGTCTTACAAAGTAATTCGTTAGGCCCAGAAATAATTAATGAGTTTACAAATTATGATTTCCCTATAGTGCTTAAAAATATTACTGGAGTTTGTAAAAATATAGTTGAATAATTTTTATCAAACTTTACAGAGTCGTTATTATAAGTATTTAATCTGATTTGAAAAGGATACAATTTAAAGTTCTAATTTGGATTGGATACATATCAAATTTTGAGATAAGGGCTCCGTTTAGACATTTATTAATTTAAATATTATTTAAAATATCGATTGCAAAAATTTATTTAAACATGATATATATACGTGATAAAAAATAATTGAAAATGCGCTATAGAATGATTATTCCCTTCCCACATAGAACCAAAATTTTTAAGACCCTATTTGGGATTGCGGTAACTTATTACAAAATACTTTATCTAGTAGAGTTTTTAAAAAAAGCGATTTATAAGTACTTTAATTTATTGTTTGGCATTAAACTTGAATAAGTTACTTTTTATATTTGAATAATGTTTAAATTTGTATATTTAAAATGCGATTTATATTTTTATTCAGTTTTAAATTTATGATAAAATAGTTAAATTTTATCTTTAATTGTTTAAAAAATAAATTATATTCCAAAAGCACCAATTTTGAACTTATAATTAAAGTACTTTTGACACTCAAAACCTACCCTTGAATTTAGGGAATACATTTACCAAATATTCTGAAAGTGCTTAAATTACCTAAAAATACTTTTTAGTAAAAGTATCACAACCCCAAACGGAGCCTTAGTCAGATCGTTGTCTGAGATAAAAATTTAAATATGTTTAGTTTCATTTATAGGAAAATTCTATATTCTCTTTTAGGAACTATTTTCTTATACTTTAAGAATTTGTACAATACAATATTATATAATTAAAAAATTTATACTGTATAAGTTCTTAAAACCAAAAGACCCCATTTATAACTCACAACAACTTCTAAACGAGTCAATTATTGCTTCTCAATGATTCAAAAACAAATTGTTGCTTCTCAACCTTTTACTAATTGTAATCAGTATACTTTACAGTGGATATAGAAAATATTTGTTTGACTTTGTCTAGAGTAATTTATCATCGGATTTTTACTATTGTATCCCCTCAGCTCTTGTGCTTACATGATGGGCTGCTGATATTTTGTCGCTATTTCCGTGGGAGAAAAAAAAGCAACTTCATGGCCCACTTCGTTCTGCTTTTGGGCCATGCCCTGGTCTAGGGACCCAATGCTATGAATATAGAATGCATTATTACCAATATTGATGTAATCCTTTGATGTTGACAATCAATTTATTAATTTATTAATTAATAAAATATGGTTATAATAAGAATTAATTTCATTAACTTCTCCCAACTTTCTATTCACGTGACATGTCAGTGCAATTCAAAATAAAATTATTAAATAATTCATTTTAGAATAAAGTAGATACTTTATTCCAATTTTACTCATTTGTTGATTCACTAATTAATTTAGTATCAAAATTTAATTAATGAAGAATGGTTGGAAAAAAAAATGCTATTCTAATTCAATTCAGTATTAAAAAATACTAATTAATTAATTAATTTTATATAAAATTTTAATTCAATATTTTGTTATATTTACTTGCTTAGTGGATTTAAGTTTGGAGGATTCATCGTAGATTTAGATGTCCAATTTTTTTTTTTTACACAATTAACTGTGTTTATAAACTTAGTTAATGGACTAAAATATTTTAATTAATTAAAAATATTGTGAATATGAGAGGAATTTAATTTAGACTATTAAATTGAGTATTAAATTATATCTTAATGAATATGAAAAGTATTTTAAATATAGCGAAACAAAGAGTTGGAATTTGATAAAAAAATAATTTCTATTTTTAATAATTTAATTAGCACATCATGTATTTTTTTCAACCATTCTAATTAGTTAAATTTTGATACTAAATTAACTAGTAGGTTAATAAAGGGTCTATCCTAAAATGAATTGTTTAGTATTTTTTTTTTTTTTGAAATAGGCTGACATGTCAAAATATTTATATACATATATATAAATTTAAGAAGAGATTTGCAAAATTTTCAAAAATTTAAAAATGTCAGGTGACAGTAACATGAACCTCAAAGAAGGTTTGTAAAATTATCCTTTTAATAATGTTTGTAACTTTTAATTAGTAGAGGATGGGGGGGGTCTCTCTATCTCACGAAAAAAAATTTAGGAAGGATCTAGAGTGAAAGTGGGTTGTCACTTTTATGAAACAGTTACTATTTCACTGTTAACTTTGATACCCTCCACTTGCAATAAATATAATACCTAGTGCAATGTTACAAGTTAAACACACAAAAACTCTTTCCTATGCACCATTACCAACTCTCCTTTTCAACTCTTAACATCATAGGAAATTTTTTATTTTGGTTAGAAGTAACTACTAGACATATCTTCTAGTTACGCCTCAATTAATAGGAGATCTCCATTTGAATTGGAAGACTCATTTTTCTGAATAGGATGATTCTCTATTTTTTTTTTCAGAAATATAGACCCCCACTCCAAATAAGGGACTCCAATTAATTGCGAAGATAAGTTGTTCCTGACCGATATAAAATTTCTCACATCAGAGTTATAAAAGTAAGTACAATACAATTGGGGTTAGCTCATTAATGCTCAGTAAGTGATAAGAACCCTTTCAATTAAATTGAACGAGTGTTACTTATACAATTACTTGTTAAATAAGTGTCTTTTCATATAGCACCAACAGAGCTCGAATCAAATCAGTATTGATCAAGAAATCTATAGTATAACTTTGCAGAACATGTTCATATACATAAGTGGAATTTCAGAAAATGAGTTTATATTACAGAATATTTATAAACTATCGACATAGAACGAGATGACTCATAGATTTTTCAAAGTATTTATGGTATATGGATATCTAGTCTTAACTATTATGATACTATGAGAGTAAGGGTATAAAAAGAGTCCAAAAAATAGGGTAATGAAGAGCCTCGTATAAAGTACTAGGAATAGGGACGAAGTCAGAACACTAACTTTAGGAGGCAACAACTTTTATAGATCCTTAGCAATTAAAAAAGTAAAATTAACTTTTTTACACAATAAATAATTTTACATTCAACCGTAAAAATCTGATGATGGTTATCATAACTTTTTACAAAAATAAAAACAGTAGAGTAATTTGGAATTAAGAATAATCACATAGTGCTCAATCATAATGTCACATATACTTGAAATGTGATTTTAAAATTAAAGTTATATATCCATTTTATGTACTAAACTTAAAATTTTATAAATTTTTTATATTTTCAAATGACACTTATTCTTAGATTTGAATATGCCATCATTTTTAATTGCATGATTTAAGGATTTGAAATTTTTAGCAGGACAATATAGAGAAAGAAAAAAGTTAACAAATTTTAGAGAGTACAATTATAAGATACAATTAAAATTTTTAGAATTTTTCCTTAACTATTTATAAATTTTCAAATTTGAAGAGAGGAGGGGGGGGGGAGGCAATTGCACACCTTTATTTAAAGGTGGCTTCACCCCTGATTAGGAACCAACTCTTCCCCATGTCAAGAAAAGAGCACCCCAAGAGTCAGAATAGAGTACATGACATTGTAGTGTCACATAAAATTCAATGGTAAATCAGAATTACTTTTAGTTTGCATTTAATAAAAAGGAGATTATATTTTTTCCTTTAAATTTTATTTATAAAAATGAAAGTACATTTCTAAATGTAAGTTTAATCAAAAGACATTTCAAAATATGAAAGAGAGTAAGAGTCGCTTACTTTGGCAAAACAAAAAAGCAATACTCGACTTAAGCACTCATAGCTCAAA
Organism: Cinchona pubescens; assembly: GCA_025175665.1. Lineage (NCBI taxonomy): Eukaryota > Viridiplantae > Streptophyta > Magnoliopsida > Gentianales > Rubiaceae > Cinchona > Cinchona pubescens. The sequence continues at coordinate 49,254 of JANKKI010000554.1, read as the reverse complement.
TTATTCTCCTCACCTAATACATATACCAAAATAATTTCAAAACCATACCAAAATATCCTAAAAGACAATGATTGAATGAAGAAAGATGCAATATGATTTACGTAATTATATCTAAACTACTTGCTAACAGATAAGAGCCCATTTTGTATAATTGTATCAGTATCAAGCAATCAGCTTTCTTAGTTGGTGGGCAAATTAAGGAAATCTTTTGGCTCATGAGAGCTTAGATCTTCCTTAAGAACAAAAGACAAGGAAAGGTTGGTTTTATGGCTTTAAAACTTGTTATTACTGAAGCCTATGATAGGGTAAAGTGGAGTTTTCTTTGATCTATCATGGCTAAAATGTGTTTTTTCTCAACTTGGATGAATTGGATCTTCAACTGTATTTTTTACTGCTTTTTTTCTTTTAATTTAAATGGTGAGAAGGTTGGTTTTGTGAAGCCTACTAGAGGTATTAGACAGGAGATCCACTATCCTCCTATTTGTTCATTCTGGTCTCTAAGGCTTTCTCAAATCTTATAACAATGCTTATAGAAATAAATAGATCTCTAGCTTGAGGATTTGTAAAAATGGTCCTGTTATCTCATATTTATTATTTGTAGATGATTCTTTGGTGTTTTGCAAGGTTACAAAAAAGGAGATCCAAGAAGTCAAACACATTATTCAGATGTATGAGCAAGAAAATGGACAAATAGTGAAGCTTGAGAAGTCTTCAGCTTTTTTCAATAGGAACACCACAAAAGAAATTAAGAATGATCCGAATGAAGGGCTAGAAAAGATTCAAGTGGTTTCCAGGAAAAGTATGGCTGGATTTTTTCCTCCAAAATATAATTTCTATAAATTTGAATTTCCCCTCCAATTGTTGTTCTAGATTGTAATAGCATTTGTCCCAAATTAGAAAGTAGTAGATGGATTTCTTTAACATATATGTGTTTAGTGTTTTACCTATGTACAATACTAGTTGGGAGCCTAGACTATGCATGGTTGATAGTTCGGAGATTTTTCTCAAACACACGTGCGTGCCGGCCCACCCGCCCGGTGAGGTGTGGTGTGGTGTGTGTGAACCATTAAAGTTTTACTTCCTTCACATTTTTCTTTCCTGTATCTTTGGTTTGCACTAATTTTCTATATCGTGTGGAACTTTACTTACACATCGTTCTTATCTTTTTTCCCAAAATAGACGAATTTCCTATCTTTTCTCTCAAGGTACCTATATTCTCTCTCAAAGCAGTGTTGTGTCTTCTAAATTCTGCCTGGATTCATCACTATATCTAGAGGCCTTGAGGTCCTCTTTAAGACTACCAAAAAAGCTCTCTTTTTCTGCACATTATTTTCTCTCCATTGGTACTGAGTACTCCTATGTTGAGTTCAAAACATTGCTTGCTAGTGCACGCAATCAAGACTGCCATTGAATCTTAGAGAATGACCGTCCGGTGATCCCATTTGTATTAGCGGATTACGATCCTTGGGGGCAAAATCACTTTCAAGAACAGTGATTATACGCCTTGGCAAATTCTGTTCTATTTTCAATTATTCTTCTATCCAGATTTTTCAACAATTTTTGAAAGTGATTTTTCTATGTTATTGCAATGGCTAACGTTGTTGTTCTTGAGATGTCAAAATTGTAACTGTTTGACGGCAAGAACTATGAACGCTGGTCTGAGAAAATTCTATTTTATTTGCAAACCCTCAAAATGGATTACGTCCTATTTGGAGATACTGCCCCTTCTTAATCCTCTAAGGTTTATGCTGATGACAATCGAATCTATCTAGGGGTTACGTGCTGAATTTCATGACCGACTTTCTATTTGATCTGTACCATCCATATAAGTCTGCCAAAAAAATATGAATCTATACGCGTATAAGAAGTACAACTCTGAAGATACTAAAAAGAAAAAAATACATGGTTGCCAAGTTCTTAGACTTCAAGATGATGGATGACAAACCTATTACTGACCAAATCTATACATACTAAAATATTATTCTGGACATCACTCAAAATGGCATGAAAATTGTTGTGCTGATCGAGAAACTACCATCGTCTTGCAAGAAGTATAGAAATATGCTAAAATATGGCAAAATTGTCATGATACTTGATAAGGTGATATCTTACATCTTGATCGAGGAAAGCAATCATCTGAAGAATAAGTCTGATCTGGCTTATGAATTTGCAACTCAAAGTGACACCTAATGGATAGCAAACCCGAAAGAACTTCTCAAAGGTTCAAAACCAAAAATCGTGGACCCAAGAAGGGCAGGAATAACAATGGTTAGATATCAGGACAGCAAGCAGTCTGGTAAATTTAAAAAGTTTGGTAAGATTAGTAAAAAGTTTAAAGGGCCTTTTTATGTCTATGGAGTTATAGGTCACAAGGAAAATAAATGAAAGTTTCTCAAGGGACAAGAAGAGCAAAACTAGTCAATCAAGTGAACCTTACTGAAGGCGATGATGAGGCAATTGTTGTTGTTGTCTCCGAAGCAAACTTGGCCCATAATGTGACGAATGGTTTGTGGATACTGGAGCTACGAAACATATTGCATTTGTCAAATGTCACTTTCTTGATTATGAAGGAGTGAGCGATGGGGAGCAAGTCTTCCTTAGATATGCTCGTGTTGTTCCAGTTCTAGGTAAGGGAAAAGTTCTTTTGACTCTTACTTTTGGAAAGACTATTACTGATTAATGTACTGCATGTTCCATCTATGAGAAAAAATTTAATTTTTCGTTCTTTGCTTAATAAAGATGCTATTAAACTTGTTTGTGAAGGTAATATGTTGGTTTTAAAGATTAGGAATGAGGACTTTGTAGGAAAAGATTTTTTATGTGGAGGCTTATTTTTACTTGATGCTACTTGTAATAGAATGAATAAGAATGTTACTTTTGCTTATATTGTTGATTCTATTGATTTATGACATGCTAGATTAGGACATGTGAATGTTGACACCATAAGGAGAACGAAAAATTCAAAATTGATTCCTAATCTGACTGATCCTAAGCTTACAAAATGTAAAATTTGTGTGGAATCTAAACATCATAAGAAACCCTTAAAATCCATTGACATAACTAGTAGTCTTTTAGAATTAATTCACAGTATTCTTTGGGACTTTAAGAATAATATGAGTAGAGATGGAAAGAAATATTACATCACCTTCATTGATGATTTCTCAAAATACACTAAATTACATCTCCTAAGTCAAAAAGATGAAGTTGAAGAAATGTTCATTAAATTTAAAAATGAAGTTGAAAATCAACTAGAAAAATAGATTAAAAGACTTAGGTCTGATAGAGAGAGAGGTGAATATGATTCCAAACTGCTCAAAATTTTTTGTGAACAAAATAGAATAATTTATGAGACTAATTTACCTTTCTCCTCAATCTAATAGGGTTACAGAAAGGAAAAGTATGACTCTTAAAAATATAATGAATGTAATGTGAATAAGTTATGGGTTACCTACTAACATGTGGGGGGAGGCTATCTTGTCTGCTTGTCATATTTTTAATAGAATATCTCATTAAAAAACTTTAAAGACACCTTATGAACTTTGAAAAGGTTATACTCCTAATCTTCGGTATCTCAAAGTGTGGGGGTATCTAGCTAAGGTAGGATTCTGGACTTTAACATGAATAAAATTGGGTCTAAAACTGTTAATAGTGGCTTTATTGGGTATGGACATCATAATACTGCCTATAATTTCTTGGTTTTGGAGTCTAATCATGTTTTGAAAACTAAAAATGTTGATTTTTTTGAGAATGTTTTTCCAATGAATAAAAATTCTGTAAAAACTTTGTCTCAAGAGATCTCAAGATTTAGATGAACATGATAATATAGAAACTCAAGAATTGAGAAGAAGTAACATCAAGGGTGTAAATTAATTTTGGGTCTAATTTTATAACTGCTTCCAGAACTAGAGAAAATTCAAAAACATATAAAGAGACAATAAATTCAATTGATGCTAGTTTTTGGAAATATGCAGTTAAAAATGAGCTTGAGTTTATAATGAGTAATCATAACTTAAATTGGTAGATTTACCTAGAGGGTGTAAACTTATTGGGTGTAAGTGGGTATTTAGAAAGAAATTAATACTTGATGGTTCTATTGATAAATTTAAGGTACATTTAGTGGTTAAAGGTTTTACACAACACGAAGGTATTGATTACTTTGACACTTATTCACCTATCACTAAAATTAGTATCATTAGGTGCTTGTTGTTATTGCTTCCATATTTAATTTGATTGTGCACTAAATGGATGTGAAAACTATTTTTTTTTAAATGGTTAATTAGATGAGGAAATATAAATGCATAATCAACCTGAGATTTTTGTTGTTGAAAGATAAAAACATAAAGTGTGTAGATTTGTTAAATCCTTGTATGGTCTTAAACAAAACTCTAAAACAATGGCATAAAAAATATGATAACACTCTTGTTTCTAATAGCTTTAAAGTAAATGAATTTGATAGATATGTCCATCGCAGATTTCATGAAAATGTTAGAGTCTTGATATGCTTGTATGTTGATGACATGCTTATTTTTGAAACTAGTGAAATTGTTGTTAAACAAATCAAGTCTTTCCTTGTCTCTAATTTTGACATGAAAGACATAGGTAAAGTTGATGTTATTTTGCGTCTTAAATTCACTAAAATTAACAATGGTTTCATGTTTCTTATACACACTATATGAAAAAAAGAGAAAAAATTTTAACCACTTTGATTTGAATTCTGTTAGTACACAAATAGATTCTAGTGTGCACTTGAGAAAGAATAATGGTGATAGTGTCTCACAAACTGAATATGCCAAAATTATTAAAAGAAATTTGATGTGATATATTTGATAAATTGTACTCATCGTGATATTGCATATACTGTTGGTAGATTGAACAGATACACGCATAATTCTGATAGTAGTCATTGAAATGTATTATCTAGATTGCTTAGATATTTAAAAGGTACCATGCATCTAGGACTTTATTTTCCTATTAGTCCTTCTGTGCTAGAGGCTTATTGTGATGCTAATTAGGTGTCTCCTAATGATGAGACTAACTCCACATCTGGTTATGTATTACTCAGCCTGGTTGAGGTGTTGTTTCTTAGAAATCATCTAAGCAAATATGTAATGCTAAATCTACCATAAAATCTAAACATTGCTTTAGAGTTGGCATGTTTAGAAGTGGAATGGCTTCATAATTTATTGAATAACATTCTTTTGTGGCCAAGACCTGTTTTTTTTGTTTCTTTGCATTGTGATTTACAAGCAGCGATTGATAGAGCAAAAAACAAAATTTATAATTGGAAGAGCTGACATATCCGTTTGAAACACAATAATTGTGATACAGCTCATGAATAGTGGGGTCATAGCCAAGGACTTTGTGAGGTTTAAAATGAATTTGGCTGATCCTTTGACTAAGAGATTGAACCGAAAATTAGTCCCGGATACATCGAGGAGGGTGAACTTAGACCCTCTGATGGGAATTGCATGTGATGGCAACCCAACCTACATTAGTGGAGATCCCATAAAGTAGGTTCACTGGGTAATAACAAGTCACAAAGATATTCTATTTGCACTATCAAATGTGGTCCCTCCTTGTGGTGTAGACAGTGCTTACTGTCTATAAATTATGAGGGTTGACTCGATGACTCTTAATAAATTTATATCCTTTATAGGTGGTGTGCAGCAATACACACTCGATAAGTTTACCTATATGAGTGTGAAAGTGGGGGTTGCTTCTTATAAGACTAACGGGTATTATCTCTAGAGCATTCATAAACATCCAGGTAGGATGCATGACCTGAAAGGCACCAAACCAAGAGTTTACAATATATTGAAATCTAATCAACATGTGTTCAACTGTAGGATTGTGTATTAAGGAGGAACGCTCAAGATCTCGGTCACTTATCTTCCGTATACTTCTTTGTTTAATGCACTAAGTGCGATTCAAGTCCAAAAGATATCGTCATTTATGTGTTAAATTTCTTTACTCAGACAACCTTTGTATTTTTGAGTTATGTGAAGGATTGTTGGATTTTTGCTCCAAAATATAATTTTAATAAATTTGAATTTCCCTCTAATTTTTGTTCTCTTCTTTTATAATAGTCTTTGTCCCACATTGAAAAGTAGTGATGGATTTCTTCAACATATGTGTGTTTAGTGCTTTGCCTATATGCAATATTAGTTGGGAGTCTAGACTATGCATGGTTGATGGTTTGGGGATTTTTCTCAAACACGCGCATGCCCACTCGACACAGTGCAGTGTGGTGCGTGCATGTGAACCATTAAAGTTTTACTTCCTTCACGTCTTTCTTTCCTATATTTTTGGCCTACACTGATTTCTTATTTCGTGTGGAATTTTACTTATGCATCGTTTCTATCTTTTCTCCCAAAGCAGACGAATTTTCTATCTTTTCTCTCGAGGCAGTGTTGTGCCTTCCAAGTTCTGGCCGGATTCATCATTGTAAATAGAGGCTTAGAGATCCTCTTCAAGACCATCTAAAAAGCTCTCTTGTTCTGCTTTCTCTTATTTTCTCTCCCTTGGTACTGAGTAGTCTTGTGTAGAGTTCGAAACTTACTTGCGAGTGCATGTGACCAAGGCTACTGTTGAATCCTGGAAAATGACTGTTCGGTGATCCCATTTGCATTAGCGGATTACGATCCCGTGGGGGACAAAATCACTTTCAAGGATAGCGATTACACGCTTCGACAAATTCTATTCTATTTTCAATTGTTCTTTTGACCAGAATCCAGGGTTTGTGAAAGGTAACTTCCCTAACCAAGTTGTAAGAGAGATACTTTTAAAATCATTTATGATGGCTCTCCTTACTTACTCTATGTCTTACTTTAGACTTCCCAAAGTTATGTGTAGAGATATGAGCAACATGATGGCCAAATTTTGGTGGAGTTCTAGCAATGGAGAAAGGAATATACATTGGGTCAATTGGAGGAAGATATATTGGGTCAATTGGAGCAAAATAACAAAACCAAAGGGTGAAGGAGGGTTAGGGTTCCAGGATATCCAGTGTTATAATAGTATTTTGTTAGCAAAATAACTTTGGAGATTCATCATTCATTATAATTTGTTGGTAAGTAATGTGTTAAAAGCTAAGTATTTCCCTAACAACTCCATCCTACGGGCACCAGTACCAAACAACGCATCTTGGTTTTGGCAAAGTGTGTGTAGTGCTAGATATATCCTGGCGTAAGGCCTTATAAAGAGGATTAGAGATGGAAGATCAATTCAGGTGTGGGAAGACAGGATATAGCGGATCACAAAAAAATGTTGGTGGGAAAATTCTAGGAAATAAACCTGATAACTGCCATATTACCACTGTGGATCAACTGATTTTGGGAGTGGAATAGAATGCCAGACTGGTTAAAGAAATTTTTGGGGCTCAAGATGCTGTCAATATCCTCAAATTACCTATAAGTATTACCAAAAGAACAAACATGTTGTTCTAGTAGCACACAAATTCAGAGTTTACACAATGAAATCTGATTATCTGGTGGCTACGAGGATGTAGGACTATACTACCACAACACAAAATATTAGAGGTGAATCTAGCAGAAAAATATCAAAGTGCAGAAATGTAGAACTTTGTGTTGAATTTAAACATCAAGCATAAAATTAAGCATTTTTTTTTATGAAGATATCTAAATAAGAGTTTACCAGTTAGTGAAGCTATTCATAGAAGAACATATATTGGCAATCCTCTTTGTAAATTTTGTGAAGTTGAAGTTGAAACGGTGGTGTAAAAACAAATTTTGCGTTAACTATTAATAACGAAGAATTGAGCAACAAATTGATTTTTTTTGATAATCAGAAAATTACGTATAATCTTTGTTTATAGTTTCTTGACAGAAAAGAAACTTATCCTCTAATTCTATTTTTTAAAGAATTTAATCTAAGGGGTGAAGAGTTTTGATCTCGAATTAACACATATTTTCAATTCTCTGGTTGATTTGAAAATTGAAAAATAATTTCTTTATGACTTGAAGGTCTGTTCTTTAATTAAAAGATTTTTAATCTTTTAAAAGAAGGAAAAATATAATTTAATGTATTTGTAGGAGGAGGCTTAGAGAGCTTTTTGCAGGATCTCTATAACTTTGCTTTTGGTATGTCTTTTGATTGCTGAATGCCTCTATTTATGGGCAAATCATAGGTCCTTTAGATGAGTTCAAACTTTTTTTGACCAATAGAATTCGCCACGTATCAAGAATGACAATAATTGTTGAGTGTTTGATTTAACTACAAGACACCATACTTATCCAGTTGGAGGGATAATTATTTAATTACCTGTGAGATTTGTCTTTATAATTGTACATGAACTGTAATTCTATTTAGCCAATAGGAATTTTGCCGATGTGTAAAAGATGACAACAGTTGAGTGTTGTAGTCAAACACCAAATCCACGAGACTTATTTGTAATAATTATCCATGACTATTAATTTAGTAATTTAATAATTATTAAACTTAGCTACTAATTATTTAGTAGCAAATTAAATATCAAATATAATTAATAAAATAACCAATTTTTGTAGGCTATTGTACCAATTAAAATTTATATTTTTATTAGCAAAATTTTAATGTTTGTAGGTGGAACACATTCTGTTTCTTTGCAAGAGAACTAAAGATGTTTAGAGGTTTTCCTCTATTACTTGGGGTGAACTAAAGGTTGTTAGCGGAGATTTGTGACAATGGTGGGAAGGTGTCAAGATCAGTGTTTTTAAAATCAGACTGGATCGGCTAGTTCGACCAGTTAAATACCAACCCAACAATGAGTAATACCGGTCTAGACAGATAATAAAGCTAGAAAGTACATAAAACCATTGAAACCCGGTAAGAACTGGCGAACCAGTTAAAAATCGGTTGAACTGCCAGTATTCAATTTTGACATAATAGCCCCAAATTAGCCTTAATCAGCCTTCAATCACACCAAATTAACAACAATCCCAACAATCACCAACCAATTTCAACAAATCAACCACTAATTTCATCAATGTTGGCAATTTTTAAAAAAGAAAAATCATTTGTTGAATAATTTGGAATATGAATTAATGAAGGAAAAATTTGAATCAATCTTTGTTTGCTACATTTTATAGAAGGTAAGGGAAAGATGGTGGAAATGGGCTGTGGGGGTGGGGTTGATTAGGGGATTTTGAGAGGAAGAAGAGGAGAAGGGAAATTGAGCAGAAGCAGGGGAGAGAGAGGAGGGGGAGGGAGAGGGAACCGGGGCAAAAATAACTTTAGACGAAGATACTTGTCTCTATGGAGAAGACACAGGACAAGGGTAAGAGTGAGATGAGGAAATGTAGGAAGAGGAGAAGGATTTGAAATAGGGATAGGAGAAGAGGCATAGAAAAGGAGAGGGAAGTGCAACTGATGGGTGAGATGTTAAAGAAAGTTAATTTTTTTTTTTAAAAAATAAAGAAGTTGGCGTTTTGGTAAAAAAAAAAAAAAATCCAAGAAGGTTTGAACCTGCAACTCTTTGCAAAAAGCACCATGCTCAAACCCAACTGAGGTTAACATACACATATGCAATATCTGAATAATTTTTATATATAAATTGTAAGACTCGGATAGTTGAACTGGTCAGATTGGTTGAATTACGAACCGAGAAGCATTAGATGTGTATAAGAGACCGGCCCGAATTTAAAAACATTGGTCAAGACTACTGTAGAAAGAAAAAATGAACTAGACCATGCTTTCTTGACAACAAATATTCTTTGGCAGTGTATAAGACTAGAAACATAAATTACCATGAAGATCTCTGTTCACTACCTGATGAGGTAATGATTCAAGCTGTGGGCTGAATGGTCTGAGTTTACAAATTCTAACACATAGGTTTCTAAAATGAGCACCATAAAAACATTTATCAACAATGAACAACAACCATGGGTTTCTCCATATCCAACATGCTGCAGGATTTATATTGGATTCTCAGAGAGGGTAAATTAGAAGTTCAAGAAATGGATCAAGTATTATAATAAAAAATGAAAAGGATCTCTTGGAGTTTGCTTGGGCAGAAGGAAGAGAAGGATCAATGAACCATTGGTTGTTGAGGCTAAACTGACTAGAAAAGCTTTACTTAAAGCAAGAGCTAACAATTTAAGAGCTATAGCCGTCCAATCCTCCAACAAATTGTTGATTAGTAAGATCAATTATAGGAGTTTTAAGAATGCGAAGGTGGCTACTCTACTAGAAGATATTTTGCACCTAAAAGAGTGTTTTGATTTATGCTCTTTTTCTTTTGTTCATAGTAATACAAAGTGTATAGTTACTAAGCTGGCTAAATTTGGTAGAAATTTGCAATCTTTTGTAGAGTGGAAAGAAAGCTAAGGAGCAATCATAGTTGTAATTTGAGCAGTTGGTCTATTTTGTTCATTTTCCTTCTTTTCAATAAAATCATGTTGACGTTTGAAAAAAAAAAATCAAAAGAATGAAAAGTGAAGTAGCATATATAGAGGATTGGAGAGGGCCTCAGTTGATCGTATAATTTGCACCGTCCTCTTAAGCTATTTGAGTTATTAGGTTGGAACCTAGTTCAGTGTTGTGCTAGTGACGAGCTATCTTTCTTAACCCATTAGGTTGAATATTTTTGGGCTTACTATTGACTGTTGGCATTAGTCAGTGGTATCTATCGATCAAAAAAATTAAAAAAAAAAATGATGAATTCTTTATTAAGTGTATTAGATGATAAACAAACTTGAGGTCTCTTTGGAAAAAAAAAAATTAGATAAACAGTAACTCAGTTTACAGGTTTAATTCCAACATATTCAATTGTTTTATGGTCGTGGTGACATATGATACGTGAGAAAATATGATGATAAGTAATGTGCGATGATGAAAGAAACTAGCGTAATTTTCAAATATACTAACAGTTTATAAATGTACCTATAGACTGAATTTACCTATGTATTTTGTCAATTGGAAGTGGGAGTCTTCTTTTTGAGCCTGTAAATTGTTTTCTACCTTATCATTGTCAAACTCTCTTGTAAGAGTAACTATTGACCACTCATTACGCATGTCAGAATAAAATGAGTAACAATACGGAATAAGTAACAATATTCACATCATCATGTAGAGTAAGTAGCAAAAAATTTTTCCTTCCGCAACGTGAGTTTTAAAACTTGAAAGACTTTGCCAAGAACCAATGGATAGACGATTTCATTCAGTTTACAACATATGTAGCTTTCCATAGTACCTAATCTTAATTTAGTCGAAAAGAAAGTGCAGCCTCAAGGATAGAAAATTGAGACACACCAAATGGAGTGCAGTTCGTAAATTTGAAGTCCTAAACAATATCATTATTATCACCAAAAGAGAGAAAAATATTCAGATGATTCAATTTAATGTATAGCTTAAAGAAGAGGTACGGTGATATCTGTGTAAACAATCTGATGCTTTGAACCATCCCATCCAAATGTTTGGTCCCAATGTGCGCAATTATTTAGACATTAAACAATACCTCCGAGTACTGACAAATGGGCTTTCTTACAATAATTTTCCTAAACTATAAGCCGGATAAAAACTTCATTAAACATTCTTTAAGAAAAACAACTCATAAGGGAGGAGAAAATCATAGGAAAGTCAATCTGTCCTTGAAGTTATCTATCAACACAGCTCATGGAAAGGCCAACATATGTATATAACTACAAACATTGCTATTATCGACACATTATTTTTGTCCAAGACTTTCTGTCTCTTCTACTTTAGACTGCCTTTTAATTCTTCCCCAGAATGGACGATTTCTTGACCAAAAGGAATCAAATTTTGTGGACGGCCACTTAAGGGGATTGGATGTCATCAACTTTAACCGACCCCGAACTCCCCAGTGAAACAAAAAGAAAGAATAGATGTAGAGAGGTGAAATTGTGTCAAGTGGTGTCCAGAGAATACAAAATCGGATCACTTGCATAATTCTTCTTCTGATTTGTTTTTTGTTTTTAACCAAAAGAATGACAATCCTCATGACAAGTTTCCAGAGGATGAAGACAAGTTCCACAAGAGTCGAAAAATCACAACATCTGTATCCATTATCCATTTGCTTTCAATCGCTCCAAAATATACTTTGCATAATATGGGCATTATCACTGTAATAACTAAAAAAGCTGAAATAGTTCACGACGCGTTCTACCATTGTAACTTGGTAATGTGACAATTCCAATTTCACCTTTACCACTTGGATGGGCTCAGGCACATTTTCTTTTCGGAAGAAGCATATTCAAATTCAACGGCTTGCAAGAAATTTAATCATTTACCGTCTTGTCACCATGCTCAGGGAATTGTCTCTTACCGGTTAACAGTAATATTTTTGTTGAGGTTCACCCTGCAGCAATCACCTGAAATAACAATCATATTATCACTAAATTACAATAAAAGTACAGGTCATGTTTTACGATTACTTCAACTTAATTTTCTTTACCAAATTCATTAATATGGTTCATCCCACAAATTCACAGCTCATATTTAGTGGGGTAAAAAAGAAGTGGAACACCAATCATTTTTGGAAGTCACTTCCACAAATAGAATACTAATCCATCTTATGTCCATTTAAAAAATGAAGAACCTATAGCAACCTCGTTTCAGCAATAATAAGCCTGAAGCACAAAAATAAACTACAAAAGGACAAAGACAACCATCCAACAAGAAATCCAAAGTTTCCTATATAAAGGCACGAGCGTTGCAATGCATTTTATCTCAAAGCCTTGACAAGAGAGCAGGAAACAATCCCCATTATACTCGAGAAAATGTCTATGGATGTTGCTGCTGATGTTACCTCATTGAACTCACTATCCTTTGCGGGTATGGTATGCATTCAGAACCAGCATTTAATGGGATGCCTCGAGAGGAGCATGTTCACCCAGTAGACCATGCTGAAAAAGCTTCCTCAGAATTTGAATTCGACCTTGCCATTCCTAAAAAACATTACTCAGCTGATATTTCAAATGGTCAGCTCCTGAAACAAACAATTTTGCACCCTGCAAATCAATCTCAAACAGGCAAGAAAACCCGCTCTAAGTCAGTCATGTGGCAAGATCAGATAAACCATGGGAGATCAGACATAACAGAATCAAGTCGAGACAGATGCATTAGAAAATCAAACACTAAAGTTAAAATTGGAGCAGATAAGAAGCGCACCAGCTCAGGGTTTAGTCAGAAAATTTTCAAGTCATTTGCCACACCATGCAGAGACTGCCGTGTGCTTCAACCAACACCCCCCATTAAAGAACAGCAATGAAGTTTACAACATTCTTTTCCAGCACATTTTCACACCAATATGTCAAAATTATATTTTCCATCATTCATTTCGTTCTTGAATTGTTTTGAGTTATCTATATTGATTATCTGTCACAGCTTTATCTTACTTCAACCTTGAAACAGAATTCAAATTCTCTCACAGCAAAATATTTGGAAGAATTCAGATTCCTCGTCTCTTGAGAAACAATTCAGCACATCTCTTGTTATAACCAAGCATATAGATTGCAAACAATCATAACCGCACAGTGCATACCAATTGCTGTTTAATACGATTTTATTTGCTAAACAATAAAATAAAATTGCAGAATGAACGAGAAAGAATGGCATCATATATTTCTGAGAAATAACAAGACCTGATCTAGAAATATATATACTACTAGACATAATTTATGTTTTTACTGATTATAAGCTTGCTCCTAACTTCAATCTTCAAGCAAAATCAACTTTCTTGCATAACTCCTGGAGACAAGTGAAGACAGACAAGGCTGTACAAGGAAAGTCTTGTCTGCAGACATAACTTTATTGATCAGATAGTATAAGTACAGTCATTCGAAATATTGTCTAAGGTAACTTCATCTTTCAACAATGCCTGCCTCTTCATCTCTACGGCTTTCTCCTGTACTGTCTGAGTGACCAGGAAATTAAAGAGCAGTTTGTTTTTCCTTCACTGTTTGGTTTGCATGAGTTGGTAGGACTATCTTGAAGAAAACATGTCATTGGCACCTTGTAAAATCTCTAAGTGTTTGCCTAAAGGTTAATGTTTTTTCTCCAATTAACTAAGTGCCAAACCTTTGGTTATAACCATCCACTTTTTCAGCAAAATTAGACCAATAAATGAAGGAAAATTTATTTATTTTTACATCTCCTTCGCCTCACTTTCCCCTAAAATATACAATTGAAGCCTTCAAATTATTGCTTTCAAGTACAGCTTCTTATGCGGTAACCTAATTCAGTTAGAATGGCCAACTCCAGAAAAGCTTTTACTACTTTGCCGAAGCAGAAAAATTAATGGGAAAAGGGGACAAGGCTATTGCATTAGCCATATTGGAATATCCCAAGATTTCTTCCAACTCCTCTTATATCTGTAACATTAGCATCTAAAAGCTTGCATTTTAAACTTGAGGTTTCAGGTTGTCATCAGTTGAAACACCAATTCTCTTCAAAAGTTCATGCCGCAGGACATGTTCAAGGAAAACTCTCCTTTAGTTCGAAGCAGAGGGATTTGAAACTATTTTGGCATAGTGAAGAGTAACATAAACGGTGCACATGAATGGTAATTAGGGGTCAGAGAAGAAAAAGAAGCCGCCAAAGGCAGTAAAGGGGAAGGAAACAACAAGATGCTAATACCCAAAATAACTGAAATTCTCATAGATCAACTGAGCTAATATAATAAGATACTTCTCGGCAGAACTCCCCTAAAAAAAATGTATAAGAGCTGTCTCTTATGTTCATCGGTAGATGTGTATAAGAGTACACTATTCTTAACCTATATTTGACACAGTGACAGTAACTGTGAGATATTTCCTGCGATTAACATGAAGACCATTATACACTTGATCCCCACATCTCAAACAAATGATTCCTGATTGGACTGGAAGAACAAATTAGCAACAAATAAACCATACTTGAGATTTTTCAGATGTGTATGGACACCTCCCCTTGACCAAAGGGAAACTTGGTTGCCAGGGTCCTAATTTTTTTCCCAGTGCAACTATGCAGCTCAATTATGTGTAGAAGATGTTTAGAACAAGGGTTGTAAAGAGAAATGTGTTGCTCTACTATCCCATGTTATAACCATGGTAAATTTTGTAGAGAGCAGGGCAAAGAAACCCAATATTGGAGAGTAAGCTGTTTTCCCTCCAACTTTGGATTTTCTTCAGCTTTTCTTAAAGTATAATGTAAACAAGCCTTATCGAGTCGAACACTATAATATTCAAATTTGGTTTGATTACTTAACAAGATTAAATTTGTTTTTAAGCTTGGCTTGAATACCTCAAGTTTGGTGCATTTCATGAGTAGAAATTTTCTATAATGTCAGTGTAAAAAAAAAAAATGCAACTCACACTACTTTGCCAATGAACCTAGGTGACCTATTATTGCATGTTGTCTAACATTTAAAGGATTGTTTTTTAAAAAAGCAAACCTGCCTGAAAGGTCGCTCAACAATGTAAGGATTGTCATTTTAATCATTAAACTATTTTGCTGGCCTAACTGGTCATTTAACTTCTAACAATGCATGGGTAAAGTTACTCCGTTCATTTTGTCCGTCAAATGTTTCATTTAGGTAGTCGCGTGAAAGTCATGAGACTTTTATCATAGAGTAAAACTGTCAAAGAAAAAAAAATTTACAAACAACACCACCCCAACCCAGCCAACTCCTCTATCTCCCCTAGCCCGCCAACCAACAACACCACCCCAACCCAGCTAACTCCTCCCTTACCCTAGCCCACCCCGTTCCCCCCTCATCATGTTTGCATAAGAATCAATCAAGCTCAAGTCAAACAAATTGAGAAAAAGAAAAAAGAAATAAAACAGAGCGTGAATCATGGAAGAACATTAGCAATCAGCACCCGATTTCATATACTCCAAATGACCATCTCTCTATTTTAATTCTCCTTTTCCATCACACACAAACATAGATCAGAACAGCGGGTGATTCTGATAACCCTGCAATTAAAATAGAGAGATGGTCATGGTCAGATATGGGGAAGGGGGATTAAATCTGGTCGTGGGGGTTAAAGACCAGGGAGGGAAAGGTGGTTGCAATGGGAGGGGGTGGTGGGGGCAGGTAGATAGAGGGAAGGGGATGATGGGCTAGGAGAAGATGGAGGAAGGTAGTGGTGAAAGGAGGAGTAAAGGAGGGTGTGACGGGGTAGAAAGGGAGAATGATGGGGAAATAGAGGGGAATGGGTGGCGGGGACGGGAAGGGAGAGGGAGGAGAATGACGGGCAAGAGGGGAAAGGGGTGGCAAAAGGGGTGGTGGCATCAAAGAGAGAAGGGTTGGTAGAACTGGAGGTCACATTCTTAGAGGAAGAAGTGGAACTACAAGAAAGACTTAGAATCTAGAAGTGGCACTCCGAACACTTCATGAATCTTCCTCGGAAGAAGAGGAAGGAAAGGGTTGCAGAGAAAAGGAAGGGAAGGAGAGCTATCGTCAGGGCTGGGGTGATGACGGTGGGCAGATTCCAAATTTGATTCCAATACTGCTATAGTACTTTACTCTAAATTTGGTGGAGTGTTGGGGTTGGGAAATACAAGGATTTTCACATTACATGTTTGTGTTGAAGGGATTGACGGCAAGGAGAGGGGTAGGGCTATGGTTAGGGAGGGGATGAAGACAGGAGGATGATGTTCAGTAAATCACGTGAAGGAGGAAGGGTAAGAGAAAGTTCTTTTTAATTTGTTTTTATTTAACAGTTTTACTCTTTAAAAAAGTTATGTCTTATACACATCTAGATGGTGTATTTAGGCAAAATAGACGGAGGGGCTTACCAACGCATTTGAGATGTTAAATGACAATTTCGGGCACCAAAATAGTTTATTATAGTGACAAACCCCTAGGTTGTTTTCTCTTTCTAAAATACTCCACGATTCTCCAAATTTCTGGTGACTTCCTTGCCCTCTATGCCCATTACCGTCCTAACCCACTATTTCTATCTATCCCTCTTACATACATATACATAAATTTGGAAAATGAAACCCTATAATAAGTGACTTAGCACAAGGAAAGATCCTTGCAAGTTTGGTCACATCTACCTAACGAGTCCTAGTTATTTCTGAGAGGATATTTTCTTTACTTTTTATTTTTACGCATGTGTATGATGTCATAATCGTTTTCATTCATAAAACCACAATCCTAACACCATACAATTAATAATTGTGTCATTCTACATATTTATTACCATGTCGTGTCGTTTCTGTCCTCTTTAACTTGTTTATTATTAACAATATTTGTATACTAAATTCACCTGATAAGAGAAATTTTAGATAAATATTATTGCCCTCTCTAGATTTTATACATGGTACAAAAAGTATCTTTCTATTTTCAAAGCTAGAGACTTCAGTTACCTAAAATTTTGATATATGTCAAATAAAAACATCTTAGCATGAGTTAATAATGTGCATTTGTGACTCTAAAATTAACATTAAAAGTCTTACAAAGTAGAGGATTTAACATAACATCCTGGGTCGGGCATCCTGCCAAAGTGATGTTAAATAACATATGATTTAACATAACACCCTGGGACGAGCAACCCAACAAAGCGATGTTAAATTAATTCACTTCGCTTCGGCCCACTTGCAAAAAGTCCATAATGAGTTTCGTAATCCCAATATGTAGCCACCTTCTTCATCCCATGGCGTTCTCACTTCCTTTTGGAGCAAGAGAGACTTTCAGTGGGAAAGGCTTTTAACTTGCACCATTTACACCTCAGCAATCATTTATGATCATAGAAATTCTTGGTAGATTGAATTACTTGACTGTAGAAGCGGGGGGATTAAGGGGTATCGTTTCGTCCCTTCTTGTTTTACTACTCTTCTAGTTGTTATGACTTCTTTTGTAGCTCCCAAAGAAGAAATAGCTGAATGTAGGTCCATATTGCTCCTACTGCTCCTCTTTGTTGTTTCTAGTAGTTTCTCTTCTTGTTGTTTTATGTCCTTTCAGAGTCTTTTTATCCTTATAGGAAGTTAAGGCTCTTCCCTTGAGCGCTTTCTCCTCGCTCCACATTTTTGTGAATAGTTGAGAATGAGGATCAATTGGGTCGCGAATCAGCTTTGGTTCACCTCTTGTTCTTTTGGCTAGATTATATTCATAGGCTTTCCTTTCTAACCCATATTCTTTCCTTTCTAACCCACACAGATGTGGGACATTGCATTCAATCCTCATTTTAAGGCATTGCGCTTGTGTCCTTGCCTACACCGAACCACCGAACCACACTTGGTTATGAGAGGACAAGGCCCTGATATGGACCACACTTGGTTGTGCCTTGCGTTTGTGTCCTTGCCTACACTTGACCACACTTGGTTGTGAATGGACAAGCCCCATACAAACCAGACTTGGTTGTGCAGTGTGTAGAATGCTAGAGGTAGCTCTCGCCCTTAAAGGCAACACATCACTTAACCACACACAACATTTTAACTCCAGCACTTGCACTCCTTTGCATAGCCGCACCCAATATCACTGGCCTAATCTCATACTGTACAAAGGCCACACGATTTTCGCTTTGTTACCAAATGTAACACCTTGTGCCTGGGCTAACCCAATAAGTTTTAGCCCTTAAACCAATAGGTCAACATGTTTAAACCAAGATATTAGTCGCATCTAGGTTAGCAGATGACCTAGGGGTATATTCTCTTTCCTTTCTAACCCACCCTACCAATTTAAGACCTTACATTCACCATACCAATCAATGAAAAACAAATTACATATGAAAGCTACTGAGGAAGCAATATCATTTTAAAAGACATTAACATGTTTTTATATTTTATTGCGCACAACGCAATAAACGTGTCACATTCGACACGACCCACTTATTCTTGTGACTACCTATATATCCTTGTGTTATAACTATGCTAACCCTAACCCACAAATTTTTTTTGTGCTGCATTTATGTCATGCCAAAAATTGTCAACCTAGTGTGCGAGCCATGCGAAATATAAAAATAGTAGTTGCATAAAACAAGAGTTGTACAAACATGTTAAACAAGTTTCATCCATTGATTTCAATCTTACTATCAAAAACTTCAGATTCACAATTCTGTCCAAGCTGTTAAACAAGAAACAAGACAAACCTCCTAAGAAAAGATTCACTAACTCCAACTACTATTGGGCTCGACTCCTTTGCGTAGTCTAGCCCAATATCACTGGCACAATCTCATACCGTACAAAGGCCACACGATTTTCGCTTTGTTACCAAATGCAACACCCTGTGCCTGGGCTAACCCAATAAGTTTTAGCCCTTAATCCAAATAGGTAAACATGTTTAAACCAAGATATTAGTTGCATCTAGGTTAGCAGATGACCCAGGGGATATTCTCTTTCCGTTCTAAACCACCCTACCAATTTAAGACCTTACATTGACCATACCAATCAATGAAAAACAAATTACACATGAAAACTACTGAGGAAGCAATATCATTTTAAAAACATTAACATGTTTTTATATTTTATTGTGCACAACGCAATAAACGTGTCACATTCGACACGACCTACATATTCTTGTGACTACCTATATATCCTTGTGTTATAACTATGCTAACCCTAACCCACAAATTTTTTTGTGCTGTGTTTATGTGATGCCAAAAATTGTCACCTAGTGTGCGAGCCATGCGAAATATAAAAATAGTAGTTGCATATAACTAGAGTTGTACAAACACGTTAAACAAGTTTCATCCATTGATTTCAATCTTATTATCAAAAACTTCAGATTCACAATTCTGTCCAAGCTGTTTAACAAGAAACAAGACAAACTCTCCTGGGAAAAGATTCACCAACTCCAACTACTATCATGTACAAAGAGAGCAAGTTTCATCCATGAAATGCCTAATTATCAAAACTCCACTTTACAGCTTTTATCCTGGCTGCTAACATGTCAAAAAAAACAGCCTGCCTCTAAAGAAAGGGTTCACCAAAATCCAAAGAGTAAAAGTGAGAGCAGTCAGCCAAGCGGAGATTTGCCATACTTACGAACATATCCCTGCAGTTAACACAACTAAGTATTAATTAATAACTATAGAAGTGGATAATATTTTTTGGCTGACATAATCTGTCCAAATACACCAATACTCCTACACTCACCTCGACAACCTTGGCCAGTTTTGTCTGAGATAAAGAAAGATACTGCTTAACTGACTCTGAAGTACTTGGGACCTGGTGAGGTTGTAATGTGCTAAGAACCTTCTCTACTGTTTTTTTCACTATGATTTTGTAAGCATCCTTGCTCAGAACACCTTTATGCCAACTTGGCTTCAGAATCCTTCCCAGGGTCTTTCACAACTTCCACAAGTGAATAAGAGACAGTGCTTTCAAAGCTCTTGATTCCTCTACTTTAAGATCAGCATCAGCCTCAAGTATTTGTTTAGTCCTCTCTTCTTTACTTTCCTGACTATGTTGCCCACTTGTTTCCAACTTTGAATTGCAATCAAGGGACATTTTATCTGCTTCTGTGACATCTCTGCCACGTTCAGAGTCCAACAACCTCTGTTCTTTCAGCAAAGATTTTCTATTTTGCAATTGAGTACCAAAAATTCCTCTTTCTTCTGCAGTAGATACATCTTTCCCAGAAAAGTTTTTAGCAGAAAACGGAACAGAATATTTGTTGGAACTACATTCTGTACCAAGAGTTCCTGTTGGAAATGAATCAGCATCTGCCTGCATGCGAGCCCCTAGTACAGAAGCCTCTTTAACAGAGCCTGAAATTTTTGAGACTCCAACAACTGAACTGGTTTTCTCAATGCTGTCACGGATGGGGTCATAGAGACTTGCTGAAGTATAACAAGAGCCGAGTCATTAAGAATGAGGGTCGGAAAGGAACAGACGGTTCCCAATCATAAAGTATCTTAGTCTTAGATCCAGCCGCGTATTGCTTATCATTAAAAGCATTGGTTCGAGAGACATTTTCTGATTCAGACCCAGAAAAAGGTGAAGAGCTTCGTTGCCCAGAAGCAGATCTAGAAGAATGATCCTCTTGACCAGAGTCTAACAGCTTTTGAGTGCTCAGCAAATCTGTATTCCAAGAGGGGTAAGTGAAAGATAAAGGAGGCTTAGGAAGGCAAGAGACTGAGGCAGGTAAATTATGGTCATTGGCCGAAAACTTGCTTCTTGTACAGGTCATTTCTTCCAAACTTGTCATGTGAGGGTAGTGGTTTAGTAAATGCATAAGTTAGAATATCTGTGCATAACTACTCGATGTCCCATGAAGAGAGCTGCCTTTGGCCATTGGCAAAAAATCGCTGCCATAGTTCTCCCTGTTAGTTTCTTGCCTAAAATCTTTGGCATGACATAGTGAAGAGGGCACGGAAGGGATCATTTTTGAGTAAATGCGACTCCTGAGTCAGACACTTCACTCTTGGGCATTCCCACTATGTGGGATAAGCTGAACTGAAGAAGCTGCCACATCATGAAAATCATGCAGCCTTAATCTGTCAGTATTTTATCGTCAAAGGATCACGGATTATACAAAAATCACCTAATAGTAAAAGCGTCTCCAATACCACAGCAACAAATAAATTACCTTCCTCATCTAGGAGTTCACTTTTCTTCCCCGTAGTATCTTCTTTATGATGGCTATTTATGTGTAGAAATGCATGAATTAAAGGGGATTCATGCAATTTCAGCTAGGTAACAAGGATATTCAACTTGGTAGCGAACTAGCATCATTTAACCTCGGGGCCTCTCCCTTTAAAGTCTCCTCAGATATTTGATACGTTCCCTTCTCAAAATGGGGATCGTCGTCAGCCTTCTTAGTAGAAGCATCAATCTGTGACATCGCAGCATCCACTTTATATTGAATGGATAGGCTAGTAGTTTCGCTGGTCGTTCCCACCTTGTCACATGGTGAAGTCTCATTATTATGGTCTATAAGGAATACTTTTCCTGCAAGGGTCCAAAATAATTCTTGAACCAGTAAATTTTATAGTAGAACTCTAGAAGTAATACATAATTTGGAAGCATCATAAAACTTGTAGTGCCTCCCTAAAATTCACTATAATACTAAAATCCTCACCATCAACTTGTGGCTCCTCATTCTGTGTTGTCACACTTGACCCAGAAATTCTGCAATCACCAACATGGCCTTCAACAACACAAGTATCTGGTGGTATATTTGCCATGTTTGAACAATATTTCTGGAGTGGCAAAACCTGGCCTGAAGTGCTCTTCATTGCAATCAGGCTCAATAACTTGGCTAGTATCTACAACGAAGAAACAGAACATCAAAAAAGATGCAAACCAATCATCTCCTTCAGACAAACTAGTTCCGGCTCTCTGGCATAGTAAAGTAGAGCTCCTAGAGATGAATACAAAGGCCGGCTCCAATGACCCTATGTGAGATTCAATCAAACATAGACTGAGCAACTGAGCAGAAAGTGCTTCTCTCAAGCAATGCATTCCTCAACCCGATTTCTGTTGAAGGAGGCGAACTCTAGTGGCTTTTAAGGGGGGGCATGATTGTCTTAGTTCGCTTCACATCTACATGATGAATTATATTTGCATAGAAACAAAAGATTATCAAACAGAAGCCCAAAAGGATATAATTCATCTTATGGAAATTACAACCTAGGTATCTTATACCAAAAATAGGATACAACTATATCATGATCATGACATTTCTTTGGCTTACACACAACAAGTGAGATAGTAACTGAGGCCCAAGGCAGCCACAAAGTTCCAAAGGTAAGGATCCAAAGGTCCCGATTCAAAGGCAGAACATTTGGATCTCACATTGTTGTGATGGAAAGGAACTCAAGTTAAAGAGATGTGTTATTAACAATCACTAAGGCTTTAATTATTGGCCTCTAAAAGTATTCTGGAAGAACTTTAAATTTCACTTTATCTTGTGCTAGAGATGATTCTGTAATCTCCATAAGCATGTTCTACTGTGCTTTTGGCTATGCTTTAGTTCATGGAATGCATTAGGGACTCAGTTAGGACAATTGTCCGCAAACAAATTGGAGTTCAGAAATATATAGGGTCGGTCCAAAAAAGCTTGGGATGCTAATTTATGTATTTCTGAGGCAGCTGAAGAATGTTCCATTACAGAACAGATGTTATTTATGTATTTGTCTCGTGAGTATGATGCCTAGATCCCTTCCAATTTCACTAACTCCTTTCATCACATTTACAGTAAATTAGCCACTAAACCATCCAACTCATGGCTCATAAGTTGTAAGACAACAGCAAGACCTAATTCATCTGAACCAGCCTTCCCACCATTCCAAATCCTGAGCTACTGATAAGAAACTGAAACTCACGAGCACAATACCCTGCTACGACCATTCCATATACTGAAATTTAAGGATCTCCTTTCAGAATTCAGAACTTTCAACTTGAACCAACCTGCTACCTAAAACATAACATCAAAAAAAGGAGTTTAAACTATTGTAAGTCACCAATGAACCACACAAGCTACTAAAGAGACAACGGTATAAAAGTTGAATCTATGCATCACATGCCAAATCGCAATGCAACTTGAATTATATCATAAGGAGGAAAGCACTTAAGTTCTTCAGTGGAGGCCACTACTTATAGTTTAAGAGGAGATGCAATGTAATATCCCGTCCCTAGCCTAGCCGAATAAATTTACTAAACCACTAGCCCAAAATACTTAATAGTTATTGGTACCCGATAACCCACAGGATATTATATATCGATAATTTAACTTCCTTTCCAATTTGGGACAGGTTCTCACAATTACCCCTAAGATGTCCTTGCAAGGCCCAACCCAGACCATAGTTTACTCGGTTTAGAGGTGACTCATACGGGCATGGTTCCTGCCCTTACTTCGACTTGGCACGAAACCTCACACAACACTTTCCATGCAATCCCTTGCGTAATCGCAGCTCAATACATTGGCCTAGTCTCAACATGTGGAGATAACACATGCAATTCGCTCTAGTATTACCTCAATCACCTTGGGCTTAGCCCTTCCCAACAACATTTGGGCCAGAATTATAAGCCCAAAATGAATAATTTAAGTTATTAACACATAACACACATGATCCAGGTTATTGCATATCAATCCTATCAACTTTTCAATGTGGGAACTTTTTGGGGTTTCACATTCACCCCTAAGACCTTTGCTCCTCTCAAAGCCTACTCCCGACCACACTCAATTGTGCAAAATTTTAGAAGTGGCCGCTCGTATGGGTTCTTGAGGTAGCTCCCACCCTTACTTCGACGTAGTACTTAACCTCGCATAACACTTAATTCCTGCAATACTTTGCGTAGTCCCAACCCAATAAAATTTGCTCAATTTCAGCCGTCAAGGTATAAGACCACACAACATTGGCTACGCTTTGACACCAAGTATAGCACTCCAAGCCTTGGTGAGACAATAACTTTTAGTCTTAAATCACTGGTCAAAAAATACTTAAACCAAATTATTAATAACTAGGGCTGTCCATATGCCCAAGATCTATCGGACCTGGTCTCACCAAAATAGGAAATATTCAATCCGGTACCCGGTGCACTGGTCCATACACATAGGTACCCAATTGGCTGGGTACATGCAATAATAGATGTGTATAAACTTTTGAGGTAACTCATTAAAAGCGCAAATAAAGTGACAAAGCAAGGTGATGCGCAATCAGGTTGCTTCTTTTGTGTCTCAAATGAGTGAGAATAATAAAGTATAGGCAAAGTGCAGAAAAAGCAGAAAAATGAAGCGCACAAAAAACGAGCTTTTTCATTTTTTGGACTTTTTATGTTTGTTGTTCTATTTTTGATTGTTGGATCTCTTTTTATTTCATCTTTTGATTGTTGACTGAATCACTGTGCCTATAGCAATTATCAATTTTTTCTTATAAGATACAGCACTAATTATGATATCTTGATATTTCAAAAGTTTGTATACATTATTATTGTATAACTGTAAAATATAACTTTTAACTAAAATATAACTTTTAACTATGATCTGAGATTTGAGATAACAGAGTCGAGAGAGAGGGCAGGACAAAAGGGATCCGATATGAGAGGAAAGAGATATGGCTTAGTGCTGACTGGTAAAAATTCCAACTTCAAGTGCTAACCCTAATATGTATATTTACAAACTTGCCCTTCAAAATGGACCGGTACAAATACTCTCGGTAGGTATTCAAAATGTGACCAGGTAACTGATCCGATTATGAGAAGCAGTACGGATACCCTATTTTAATCCAGTTCAGGATGTATCAATTTTTTTGGTCAACGAGTCAAGATGAACACCCTCCAGGCAACACATGACCCATCATATTATATAGCAACCCTGTTCATTTTCTCCAACCTATGCGGGAACTCAATGCGAATAGTTGCTTCATGCACACATTACTTATTTCCTTCTCATAGTAACAGCACCCCAAGATTCTTATCAAAGAAAACTAACAACATTTTACTCAAAGTATCATGATAATTCATATATCCTTAATAGTAAATTGGTGCTTCCATGAAGGCATAAGAGACTAGAGTGGGATATGCTCATGACAAAAAACAAGATGTAAAACACAAAATAAGATTAATCAAGGAGTCTCTCTCAACTTATCTTAGATAAGCTAGAAGTAAGGCACACTGTGGAATCTTGGCTTATGTCAAAACTTCATCGAAAATTAATTGAAAAGCTCTAAAGAATCTCCCATAAAATATACATATATGTTAATACAACAACATGAAACCACAAAAAAGGTGGAGTTAGCACCTCAACGTTCAATGGCCATGAGTTGCTTTTACCACTTTCCTCATATACTAATGTACATTCCATCTTTAATCCTTCACTAAAGAACAAGTAGAAAAGGCTATAACTTCCATCCTAGACCCAACCTGGTCATGAAGCAAATGATCTAAAATAGCTAATAGTCAAAAGGGTGCTTGGTCATTTTACACCTAGATGACTCTAAATACCGCACACATCTCAAGCTAAGACACATTGAATACCCCCAAATACATACAGATATTAATATCTGACACCCGTAGCTAACTTGAGCGGTGATGTTTTACCCAAGGTTGATGTAAAAATTACTCAGGAGCTTATTGGAAATTTATATATTGGACTGGATGCTCTTGGACCAATAGCATCCATCCATGTGGAGTGAATGACCCTGCTATCAAAAAAAATGGCCCCGCCTCCCACTCCACTTTGCATGTAAGGCTCTCATTGGTGCAAGAGAAACAACTTGGCCTCCCGTCCAAAATATGCAAATTTCTCAAACATAACCAACTTAGTCTTCCCAAGCTAACAAAAGGTTCAAACACTATGGTCCACCAATAATTATACTTCTATATCGTTCTAGCTCTTATTGCATCCTTATTCACAAATTTCAGACATATAGGAGATGCACAACGCCTCTTGACTTCAGAGAAAAAAATGCTCTTGGTACAATAACATGCGCTATGCTTCTAAATAATATTAAGTTTAGATCATCTTAGTCAAACACTTCTTAAGAAAAAGTTTGCTCCAAAATATCATGGATCTTCCATTTGACTTAGGACCTTTGGATCGGACGTAAATGAGACAGATGATACTCCGAAGATGATATCTTATGGTAATTTCAAAAAACCATTTCAACCTGGCTTGTAGCATCAAACTTCCAAATTCCATATTTTCATCTGTTTGATCTCATGAGAAATTTTGCAAAGAAGGTTGCATCCAAAATAAGTATAGCAAGGAGGTTGCATATAAAATGAGTAAACTTTTATATCAACAATAACAACCATTGACAATTATAGTTTGTGTGGGAGGTCTTGAATGCAAAACTCTTAAACACATCAATCATGTTCTAAGAGATATGCAAGGCTTAAATGCTGAAGCAAATACCATTTGCATCTCCTACAAGCTTTTCTTCTATGTCCAAGATCAATCTCTTACCCTTTTAGCATTAATTAATACCATTACTCCGTGATTTTCACATTCCACATGGTAAGTAATGCCCATTGCCCTAGGTTACATATGATACAATCTTCCATCTTCCACATCTTTGAAACTCATTTCTTCAAGCTTTTCAAAATCATACCACTTGAACTTGCACATGAACAATTTTAGCATACATAGTGTGAATAAGTAAATTCTCCAAAAACATCCCTCCTAGTTGAAATCAAACCTTTAACACTCAAAGAGGCTAAACCCAACTCTCATGCATAGTGTGAATAAAAGTAAATTCTCCAAAAACATCCCTCCTAGTTGAAATCAAACCTTTCACACTCAAAGAGGCTAAACCCTAGAACTCTCCATCAATTATATAACCTAAAAAATGACATAATAGATTCCACAACAACGATAAGTGCTTTAAAATGTTCTATCTTTATTTCAGACAACCCCCGAAACTTGCAAAAGACAGATAAGTACTCACAAGCCTGTACTTAGGCTTAGACTGAAATAAAGATACAATCCTAAGCTAAATAACGATCCTAAATAACAATTTTGATCCTAAAAAGTGACCCACTAAGCCTACCCCCCATACCCCGCATAGGTTGGAGAAAATGAACAGGCATACCTATATAACGATCCATGTAACACTGGGCACACCAGGAATTTTATGCAGGATTAAAGGGAGTCAGGACAACACCCAAATACCCAAGCATGAAGTTCAAGTCTAACAAAAAATTGTGAAGAAGAGATAATATGATGCCAGTAGAAGCACGAGAGATAGGAAAGTCACTTTTTTAGGGAAAACCAGTATAAAACCTTGAAAGAGGAACTAATCTAGCTCAAAACCATAAATAGTTCTATAAACACAACTTGAAAAAACGATGTTTCAATAGTTGTCAAAATATGTCTACAATACATAGCTAAACATTAGTATTGATAAAAGTCCAACACAGATCTAAAATCCAAATCTAAATCTGACTCACTTATCCTAATCCTTAGAAGCAACGATGTTTCGATAATAAAGTGTCAAAATGTGTCTACATACATAGCTAAACATTAGTACTTAGAAAAGTCTAGCACATATCTGAAATCCAAATCTAACTCTTATCTCACTTATCATAATCCTTAGAAGCTTGTTGCTTCTTAAATACTATTATGGTAAGGACCCTATCCTTTAATCCATATCCTATTCTAACAGAATTTATCCTCCATCAATTCTCCTTGGGTTGGATAAAAACTTGGCCTCAAGTTTTAAATTTTAGCTTTCCATGATCAAAAGGATTTCTAGCCAAGGCTCCCCATCTTTTTGGAAGGAAAATACTTGATATGGTTGATGCTGCACTTTTGTATTTGTGATGATCTATAAAGCTGCTCCACATGGAATCACCAAAATTTTGAACACCATAACACTAGCAACATAGAGAACTTTATTGTTCTAAAAAATATGCATCATGTTGAAAAATAACTTTCTCAAGAACTTCAAATTGATAATTGATCTTTGAATCATCATGTTCAAGCCTTTTGTTATACACAGAACATAATTGTGCAAATTTTACCACTATCATGTACTATAGCTCTTTTATGGACTTTTGTCAAACACAAGGTGCACATCCGTATTTAAAGAAGATCAAGATAACAGTTGCAATTGGTTCAAATCTAAGTCTTTATTGTCAAACATAGTGACAGACGATAGACAATCATCTGGATACACATAGAGTTCCAATCTGGAATGTTCTCCCAGAGATCAACCTCCTATCCCTTTCAAAATAACATATGTCCATGACTAACTTCCGATATGTCTAAAGATTGTGGCTAGCATTTTAAATCTCCTCACGAAATTTCAAATTTTCTTGAATCATGAATTGATCAAGCCTATTGGACAACCATTCAAGTTGTTGCTTGACTACTACCCTATGTTACATGGACTCTCCTCTCACCCGCAAAGTACCGTGTCCTGCCTGTCGACATGGGTGTGGGTATGGGATCAATATCCATATAGTCAACTTTCAATTGGGTACTTTGACTCTTTTAGGTAAGCTAAAATTTATATTGACTTCAACATGGTTGTGACTTCATCACATGAAAGAACCGATAAGATAAAAAGGAAGATTAAATAGGAGGGAGAAACATATGAGAATTATATATCAAATCACAATCTTATTATAGTTATATCCTTCTATTATCTTATTTATCTCAGAGCACAACTATTCTTTAATGCTACGCATAAACATAGTATTTATTTTTGAAAAATCAGTTATAAAATAATGTTAAATTGGTTTATATCATCCAATTGCAGTACTACTACATTAACTATAGTAATATACACAAGCATAAAAGACACATCCCCGTCCCCGTATCCAACTCTTTTAGAGTGTCCCCATATCCTCAATTTCATAAATTGAGGAATCCGACACCTAGACATATACCCGCACCGTATCCGAGTCCGGGTAACTTAGCTACTACCAATTTCCTCTGCAATGTTTTGGACTTCATTTGGCCTTGATAGCAATGATGCTAACGGAAGGATAAGAGATTTTCAGCCTAGGAAAGTTAATTTGATCCATGATCAAAGCTTAGTTATTAGGGAAAACCAGTACAACTTGAAAATGGAGCTAGTCTAGCTCAAAATTCAAAATAGTTCTATAAACAGAACTTGAAGAAACGATGATTCAGTAGTTGTCGAAGTCTGTCAACAATACATAGCTAAACATTAGTATTTATAAAAGTGCAGCATATATCTAAAATCCAAATCTAACTCTATCACACTTGTCCTAACCCTTAATCCTTAGAGGCCTAAGGCTTCTTATATACTTATCTCCTTTGAACTTATCCATATCCTATTCTAAATTTCTAATAGAATTTGTCCTGCATCACAATACGCAAAATCATTTGAGTTCTGCAATATTGCAAATAGGGGCAATACAAGACTGATTCCATCCATTTATGATGAAAGAACCTTCCACTCAAATCCATGCCTATCACTTATGCTAGACAAAACACCTTAAAAAAACTGTAACCACACCAATATGTCATGCCAAGAATTGGTAAACAGATCGAGTTTGAATAATTTATGTTATTTCAGCTTTTTCTATGCGCAATTCTTTTCCAAATTTCATCAATTACAGGATTTACTTACTGCCTTCCAAATTAGATATGATTAAGCCTAATCTTTTGTGAATTATATATGATTAAATCTAGTCAAGTGGGCAAAGTTTGTAACCTCGCAATAAGCAAAAATAGATTCTACACAACTCAACAATTACATCTACTATAATCATCACAAAACAACTAATGAATCCCAAATCCTCACTAGCAAATACAATGTGACAGTATCTACAAATTTCGCAAACAAAAATCGTGAGGAACCAAAACAAAGTCCAAAAAAAAAATAATAATAATGCCACGTTAGTAAAATTCTGGTGAATTAGAAGGTTAAGACAAGAAAATCCCCACACAAATCAATAGAATCTTATAGCAATCAATCAATAAAAATCAATAAGTAAACAAATTTAAAGAAGTAGAATAACATTGTAGGTTATATACCCGAAATTATACACTTAAAATAAAAGGTAAGAAAATACTAACCATTTTGATCGTTGAATTGATTGATCGGAGTTAACTCCTCACCAAATTCTTCATCATTATCATCAACTTCTTCTTTGACTTCTTCCTCCACTTCTTCTTCCACCTCTTCTTCGACTTCTATTTCCTCTTCGACCTCAATTTCTTCGTACTCTATTTCTTCATCACCGGGAGTGCATCAGTGTTTTCCAAAATGAGTAAATCTTTTAGTTCTAAAATAGCATTTGACAACTTATAGTTTGATGTGGAAGTATGACCACAAAAACAAAAAATAACACTCAATCATATTCTAACTATATGCAAGCTAACATGCTGAAGTAAATACCATCTATACCTCCTACAAGCTTTTCTATCACATCCAAGACCAATATCTTCCCCTTTTAGCAAAAATGTAGAAACTCCGTAACGTTCATGTATGACATAATAAAGTATGCCCATTGCAGATAAGCATATGATAAAAGCTTTCACATCTTTCGACTCTCATTTCTACAAGTTTTTCAAATCATACCACTTGAATTGCACACAAATAATATTTGCATGCATAGCGTGAATTAAGTAAATTTTCCAAAAGCATCCCTCCTAGTTGAAATCAAATCTTCACTACTCAAAGAGGCTAACGCAACTCTCCATTAACTAAATAAACTAAAAAAACCACAAGATAGATTCCACACATGAGCTGTAAGAAAATTGGCCTATCTTTATTTCAAGACCACAACCATAAATTTGCAAAACCATATTGCAAAAGATAGATAACTACTCACAAGCCTGCACCTAGGCTTGGGCACACCAGTGGCAGGAATATCATACCGGATTAAAGGAATTCAGGACAGCACCCAAATACCCATGCATGAACTTCAAGTGTAACAAGAAATTGTGAAGAAGAGATAAGAAAGGTCATTAGAATTCTGAAATATTGGAAATAGGGGCAACACAAGACTGATTCCAACCATTTATGATGGAAAGAATCATTCACTCTATAAATCACTTAGGCTAGACCAAACACCTCAGAGAAATACTCAAATCAGATGGCATAGGCAGAAGGAGGGCAGGCGGGGGCCACCGTCCCCCTACATTTTAAAAAATTGTATTTTGTAGTTATAAATTTTAGGCTATTGCCCTCCTTCACACACACACACACACATACATACATCTATATATATATATATATTTTGGCCCCCTAAGTTGAAATCCTGACTACGCCACTGACTCAAATGTAAGAAGACCAACAGTCAGTCGGCAAAGTCTCATAACCTCATAATAAGCACTAACAGAGTCTGTACAATTCAACTCTTGCATCTACAATAATTATCATGAATCGACTAATAAACCCCAAATCCTCACTAGCAAATACGATGTGACAATATCCCCTAAATTCGAAAACAAAAACGCGAGGAGAAAAGATGATATCCAAAGACAACATAATGAAACTACATTGTAACAACAAAATCCCCATATAAATCAATAAAATCTTATAGCAATCAATCATACACCTAAACATACCCGAAATTAAACTTTACAACGAAAAAAGAGACCAACCATTTTGATCGTTCAATTGATTGATCGGAGTTAACTCCTCACCAAATTCTTCATCGTTATCATTAACTTCTTCTTCGTCTTCTTCCTCAACTTCTTCTTCCACCTCTTCCTCGACCTCAATTTCTTCATACTCCACTTCTTCATCAGAAAGTGCATCGGATGTTTGCCTCCATTGCGGACAGATCCTTCTCCCCTGCCGCCACCTCTGCCGCAGCCGCCATCGCAATGGAGGACGAGGGAGATGGAAATTTTTAATTTAGGGTTACAAGGAAAAACAAAAAACCTAATAATTAATTAAAGAAGAGTTTGTTTATGGTAAAACGTTAGCTGCAGAATAAGCGAAAATGGGAATTGGTGTTTGGATACGAAAGATGGCAACGACATATTTGAAGACCAAAATATGACCAGTGAAGCCTCGACCGCAAGTGTATATATAGGTTTGGTGGACAAATCAGCAGTTTCACATGCAGTGGAAAAAAACTTAGGTAAACTCGATTTTTGACCCCACTTATACATTATGCGGTCAAAATTAAATCTTATAAAATCTTACTTACATCAACTTATCATTGCATAACATTTAATCTACACCACAACATCTACAAATATACCAAAAATCAAGTTTACCTAAATCTTTCCCCATGTATTGGAGTCCTGCTACTGCACAATATGTACAAAGGGATAATTACGAGTTGTTTTGGTTAGCATTGGGGAATTGGGAATGCAATACATTATCAATATGAATTTATGTTACTCATGCGTTTAAACTTAAATGGGTATTTTATAGGAAATTTTCTAAAAATATGTCATTTTTCAAATTTCTTTTATTTGTGTGTCTATTCCAAAGTGAAATTCTGAATCAGTGAATGCGAGTTCCAAAAAATTAAAAAAAAAAAAATTTCGTCGACTGACCTCGCATTCGCGAAATGCGAGGTCATTCA
Source organism: Cinchona pubescens (assembly GCA_025175665.1). NCBI lineage: Eukaryota > Viridiplantae > Streptophyta > Magnoliopsida > Gentianales > Rubiaceae > Cinchona > Cinchona pubescens. The sequence continues at coordinate 16,401 of JANKKI010000554.1, read as the reverse complement.
ATGAAGATGTGAGAAGGACTTTTATCTTCTGCGAGGCCTTAAGAAGGCCTTTTATCTTCTGCGAGGCCAGAAGGCCTCGCAGAAGATAAATTCTCAAATACAAAAAAAAAAAAAAATTCCTCCTCCTCCTCCCGGAATGCGAGGTCAGTCAAAATTGCTTTAAATTTTTTTTTTTTTAACTTCGCATTTAAAAAATGCGTTGTTGTAGTGAAATTTTTTTTTTTTTTTAGCTTTAGCAAATTTGACTATGTGTATATATATATATATATATATATATATATATATATTTTTTAAAATTTAGCAAATTTGACTATGTATATTGCGAATGAAAATCGTGCACTATTACAAAAATAGAAAAAATGAAGGATGCAGCAAATTTCTCTTATACACATCTAAATTGTATAAGAGACAGTACATATAACCTTATCTCTTATACACATCTAAATGACTATAAGATAAAATCATTTAAATACTAAATCGTAAATTATAAACTATAATATTAACGAAGTAGTACGATATTTGGGAATAGTAAACCATTCGCCTTTAAATAATAAACTATAACATTAACGAGAGAATAGTACGCAAATGAAATGTGTAAACCCGCAAATTTATTAATTTATCGTATTTTTGATAAAATTTTGACATAACCTCCCCTATGTTAATAAGAGCCTGCTTTTTTTTGTCTTTCAGTACACATAAGAGGTGTATTGATACACATCTTCCATGGAATGCGAGGTCCTCGTAGAAATTTTTTTATTTTTATTTTTATTTTTATTTTTTTTAAATTTTCTGGAACTCGCATTCTCCGAATGCGAGTTCCACTGGTTCGGAATTCCACTTTGCAATAGGCACACAAATAGAAGAAATTTGGAAAAGTGGCATATTCTTAGAAATTTTTCGTATTTTATATTTATATGGAATTGTTTGATCACATTGAAGAATAAAAATTAAATGGATTTTATTATGTTTGTAAGGAATTGTTTGATGGCATTGAAGAAAAAAAAAATTAAAATAAAAATTACAAATCTCACTGTCAAGATGAATTTGGGTAGAGTTGATAATTTTTTATACAATTCTATAACATAATACAAACACGATAACATGATTCGAAATTTATCGGATCATTATTAGGTCAATCCGTTTATGATAACATGACACGAACACAAAGAAATTATGACACAATTCAAGATTTATCAAGTCATTATTAGGTCAACCAATTTATGACACAAAATTAAATAGGTTAGATTAGGTCATACACATCTTGACATGATAATCCATTAAATTATTGTATGAATAGATTTTACTAAAATTTATTCTTTATTATAATTTAATGTAGTATACTTTAAAATTGTAAATAATAAATTTAATATAAGATTATTAAATCAAACATAATAATAATTTTAAATATTATCTAAATTTTTTTAATAATTTTAATTAGGTGTTTTAAATTACTAAGTAAGAAGGTTAGTGTGTAATAATTGTTTAAATTAGTAAATCTTTAAAATTTGAGATCTTAATTCAAATGGATTGCAAGTTATATAATTTGTCAAATAGGTTGATACTCTATATTAATAATAAATGGGTCAGATACGAATACGACACGAACCCGAATGGGTCAGACACGAACATGACACGATAAGAAACAGGTCTTACATAACACGACACGAACACGACCACGACACAATAAAAAATGGATCACACTTGATACGACACGATAACGTGATAACCTATCCTTTTGACACTGACACCCCCAAATTTGGATCATTTTCTATTATTTGTTTGGTTTGGAACATGAATGGATTTTATGACAATAATGAGTAATTAATTTGATACTCAAATCACAAGGTGAGGAATGAAATACTGCATTTCTAAAACTTTCATTATCGTAAAATGATTTCCATAATGTTCAACTAAACAACATGTATTGGTATCATTAATTTGAATTCTCATTCCTTACCCTCATGGCCATAAACTAAACACCTCCCAAGTTAATCAATTTGAAATTTAAATCACAAATGGAGAATTAAAATAAATATTTTAATTTCTAACACTTTTATTTATATAAAATGAGTGTCATAGTGCTCAACCAAATAATCTTATATGTGAATAATGTTAACATTGATTCTTATTATGTCCTCATAGATAATTTTGTAGGTAAACCGATCCATGATAGATGCCATAAATCTTTTGATTTGCAGTCACTCATATCACCATAAAAAGATTTAATTATTTTAATAACCTAGTAGTCCATGATACCTATCATAAAATTGTTCCACTTAAAAATTTCTCCATCTCATAATCATTAATCAAACATCTCCTTTAGGTTTTGGACAATATCACTAAATGATTTTAATCTTGAAATATATCTCACTTATCACCCTTGAGCTGAAATTTGTTGTAACAATTTAACCCTATGTTGAAAAAAGATTGCTTAAAAATTTGCTTTTAGGAAAGAAGTTAATTTTTTTATCACAATTACTCTTGTATTGTCCCATTAGTTAATTTATTATCATTTACACCACTATTAATTTAGTATCAAAATATAATCTATCATAATGGTTGGAAAAAAAATTGAGTTAATCACATTTATCTCCATGAAGTTTAAAATGACAATCTACCAAATGACTCTTGAAATTTGACCAAATAATAATCAACCACTTTGGCCTAATAACTCTGGATAATTACAGTTACCTACCCCTCTTTCACCTGAACTCCCTACCCCAACCACAAACAAACCACTTCGTCGTTCTTCTCCGTTTACAAAGACTAGGAGATGCATGGTAGAAATATTCTTAGTTGTGCCCACAATGACTATGTATAAATATCTAATGTTGGAATATTTGAAATTAACCTGAACATATCACCAAAAAATAAAATAAAATAAAAAAATAGAATTCTATATCCAGATACTAGCTTCATTCAAGTACTAAAAGCAAATAGTATAAGAAGTATAGACTTCTAGTATTCAAATAACTAATTAGTTAATTTAATACAAATAATAGCAAAGTTATACATTGAACATGTAACTATAGAGAAAGTATTAAGTTTCTTGAACTTCTCCATCTAGTTATTAGCCCTTTCCAGACGAGTAGTTCCAACTTTGGCGCTTACTTCTCTTTGAGTAAATTGCTGCAAAATAGTTCCAATTCCCGTAAAATATTCAAGAAAATGCATGGAATACTATATAAATTCTTCAAAATGATGGTATTAAGGAAAAGTATTATGAACTTCACCACCATCATAATTGTCTCTTATAAGGTAATGGATTAATTCGATGATGTTCTAAATTCTGAGATTTTGAGGAAGTATATGTAACAAAATGATATAGAATTGCACAAATCGAAAAGCATCAGGATAAGGATAGCAATACAAAAGTTAACCAAAAGCTTATGCTGGTTGATGATTTAGCAAAACAGTTGCTAACGTGATTTATAGCAAATGGTCTAGAGAGCTTAAATTGTTGCTAAAGTATCTTAGTCTTATTACTATAAAATAACACATGCAATAACAAAATAAATAACAAATAAAGAATTCGAATTTACATGTCTATTAGGAAACAAATGCAAATGACATTTGCTAAAAAAAACAAAATTGAAGCTACGAGGTAACTCACCAGCCAATATTACAGAATGCAAAGAGCTTCATAGATGGAGACCGGACCAAAATCTTCTATATATGACTCAAAGATTAACCCCGAAGCACATATAGGTAGAAAAAAAAAAAGATTGATTTTAATTTTCACAGTTGGAGCAATTGAACACTACGCCTTATAGCTTGTTAAGTAACCAACTTAATCTCCAGAACTTTCATGCTAAGATACTGTGACCATTTCATCTTTGTCTAGTTATAATTTGGTTTTAGTTAATTAATATATATTGTAGCTACAGTCAGTCCATGCGCATGTTTTAAGAAGGCATTCCTATATACAACAAAAGTCCCATAAATAAATACAATCCAATCTTTTAGCTCTATTTTTAAATGATTTATGGTGGTAATCTTCAATCTATACTGAACCCCTACACATTGTTATTTAAGCTTTGGTTTTCAATTTTTTTTTATTATCTATCTTTAAATTTTGAAATGGTATCTAAGAAACCAATTTGATCAAATTAAGGTACAAAAGAGACTTAAGGCAGAAATATAGTTGTTTGGAAACCTGAATGATAGCCATTTGAAATTCAAAGGATAAGGAAGACAACTGAGTACGAAAGTAGTGAAAAAAATATGAAAACCAATAATTGCACAATCAATGCAAGAAGGAAACAAAAATATTTGTAAATCAATAAATGGAAAAATAATAAGGAAACCCATGAATTAAGAATTAAATTTTGATCGAAACTCAACATGGTTTACTAAAAAATTATTTCTAATGTACAGAAATGGGAATTGAATAATTTGATTTGAAGTTGATAAAGTAAGGACAAACAATTAGTATCTCAATGCAAATGCTTTCAATGCTTGCATGCACTGAAAGATGTCTCTTATTTACAATTGGATTGAATAATTGAATTTATCTAACCATTGGAAGGGAACGTATTTGAACTTGCAGTGGTATCAGAATGTTGTGCCATCTCTGCCCTATCGCGTAGTTATTTTTGTCTTTGACCATTAAAGTTAAAAGACATTTGGCTTCAATAATTCTGTATGAAAAGAATATATTATGATTAGATGAGTTACTCTTAAGTGTGAAAAATAATGAACTGCTATTGCAGTAACTTATGAATTAATATATAAAGACTGAAGTTGGAAAGAAATAGAAAGCCAAAAAGAAAATAGTACATCCAAATGGGTTAAGTAATCCTCCAATTGCTAAGGCCTATAGTAAAGTAATTTAATAGATGTGTGAAAAGCTTAAACCAATTGATTATTAACTCTTTCTATCAAGGCTTAAAGGCACCAAAATATAAGAGTGATACCAGTTTTATTTAAGTACTGAAAGCAAACGGTATATAAAATATAGAGTGCAAGTATTTAAATAACTAATTAGCTAATTTAATACAAATAATAGCATATGGTACATATATTTACAGAAAAATAAGATGAAAATTCCAATATATAAAGCACACACTTACTGCTTTACAGTCATTATTCAAGAAAATAATAGTTTAAGCTATCCAGAACATCCCTTAAGCAAAATACTCATCCCTGCCAAGAGGTGAAGGTAAAAAAGATTACAAGTAAAGACCAGTGCACTTGTAAAGAATATCTTAAAATCAAGTCTTTCTTATTTTTAAATTTTTATTAGTAAAATAAGCCTAGGAAGGAAATTCTCCAGTCATGAAACTTATTTTTGCAGTCAAACTTCCATCAAGTCATCCATGCACAACCAAATTGTGCAATACATTGGGAAAAGAAAAAAAACAAAGAAAGCCCTAAGAGATTCAAACCAAAAAAGAAAATGACTCATCACAGAATTCCAAAGTAAAAGGTCACCTTAAAAGAAAATCCATTTCACCACTAATAAGAAATTGATCAATAAAACTCCATATAAAATTTAAAAGAAGCATATATTAACAATATATCTTAGAAAATGCAAGGAACAAAACTTGGAAATATTGAATCTATTTGGATGATGAACATTTAGGAACTAAAGAAAAAAAAATGAAAAGGAAGTGTATGTTAACAATAAAGCTTAGATAGGAGAAAATCCAAGAAACAAACCTTGAAAATATTTTATTTCTTTGGACGAAGAATATTGATGATTTGTAGCAAAAAAAAAAAAAATAATAATAATGAAATATGGTGGGAAGTATTAAGAGAAAAGCTCACAGCTTTCTCCAAATCCACAATAATATACTATTACATATAAGGAGAAAGGAGAGGAGAGGAGAGGAGAGGAGAGGAGAGAATCGTGAGAATGGAGGAAAGAATGGAGGAGAACAGAGAACCAGTGAGAAAAAAGGGAGGAGGGGAAGAGAAATAGTGAGGGAAGCGGTGCAAAAATTAGGTTTTGGAGGTTGTAAATGTTGGTTAGGGTTACGTGAGAAGCACATGTCAAGTGGACTACCAAAGACTACTAAGACTGCCAACTACCAAGTTTTTTGACAAACCTCCTTCCCATTTAGTCTATTATGTTACTTAATAAGAAGGCAATAACAATAGCACAATGAACAATAAATATAATACCCACCAAGATGTAGTATATCTAAGAGACAGGAATTGTTGTTTATTATTTAGAAGTTTTTTTAAGGCTTTGGGTCTTATGATTTCTCTTAAATTTTTTGAATATAATATTACAGATTTGAAATTGTAATATGAAAAATTACTCAATTCATTGATATTAGTGACCCTTCATTGCTAATATCTCTGATGATTTTATTGTAATCTTGTTACTCTTTTCTCCACTACCTATCTCTCAAGGCAGTATCCTCCCATTAGATATAGATTCTTTTTAAGAGATAGGAAAGAGACATGAGTGGAGATAGTAGTAGAAAGAAGGAGACGGAGTATGAAGAGGCATCGGTGGGTAGCTTTTCGATTTTCCAACGGGATTATTGTTCATCCTTTTCCATAATTTAGGTCTCTATTCCCTTGCAACTTATGTTTGGGGGAATATAACTTAATTATGGATGTTATTTTACATCATATTATATAAAATAGTTTCCCTGGGAAAAAGTTTTTTTAACTTGTTATGTAACCAAACAATAAAAAGTTTAGGAAAATGTTTTTTGAAAAATATTTCATACACAAACAAACAAACACTTTGTCAAGTGAAAGATCATAATTCGTTAAACATATATATAATATAATGTGTATCATATTTCTTTGAAAAATATTAATAATTAAAAATAATAATTCAATAACATGTTGAAATGGTGATCTGTTCAATCTATTTTGACTTGACTGGTTTATATTATTTTCTTCTTATATCTTTCGACTAGACCAATACCATGGCTAGTTCCCTATCAAACAAATCAAATTGGCTTGTCCGATCGAGGTTTAAAAACATTGATTAAAAGTGGGAGAGGAAAGAGATTGGATGGTTAAAAGAATAAATGAGTAGAAAGTGAGTGGTCATTCATTGATTTAAATTAGAGGGAACATTTGGAAGTGGTATTAATTTTCTCTAATACACATCCATGTTTTTAAGACTTTATATATGACAAGCCATTTGATTTGTTTGATAGGGTCTCTTATTTACCTAAAACAAATTATCAGTTTCTGCGTGTTTGTTGCATCCTAATAAGAAACTAATAGGGATACATTCTATGGTTTTATCATGAAATCGTATCATATTTTGTAGGGTTGTACAATATAAACTCTCAAAATACATGGTATTATGCAATATAAATAGTAAATATAATTATATGATTTAACAGTAAAATTTCACCAAATAATCCATCACTCTACATACCTTTGTTTGATACTCTCCAAAGTTTATCTTCACATAATTATGTATTAAAAAAGGCCGCTCTCTAGAGTAAATGTTAAAAAAAGAAGAAGTAAATATTACTATTAAAGAAACTAAGCATAAATGACCTCTTCTATATACACAGAAAAAAAAAAAAAAAAAAAAGAAGAAGAAGAAGAAGAAGAAGTTCTTCTATACCCCCAAAACAAAAAAAAAACAAAACAAAAAAAAGGCTTTAGAAAAAAAAATTTCTTCTATACCCACAACAAAAAAAAAAAAAAAAAAAGAAAAGAAAAAAGAAAAAAAGGAAGAAGAAGAAGAAGAGTCCATCTTTATATTATAGTGTCGATGATAACTAAGCTCGATTGATGGCCTGTTTTGGGGGTATAGAACTTCATTTGGAATAAAGGGGTGGGGACATTAAATATGGAAATGACTTTGAAGTTCACTTTGCCTTTTGTGACGAATTATAATTAGGGTTGAAAATCTAACAAAATTATGCGATAATTGAATTGAACTCGATTTGATAAAGCATGTTGGATTTGATTTGTCAATAATTAAGTCAAGTTTAAATAAAATTTTACCATTATTAATTTTTTGTAATCTGTTTGAACTCAACTCATTTAAGTTATTGTATAAGAAATAGTAAATTTTATTTAAAAAAATCAATTGATTTCTATCATTTCAGTTTAGATGCATAAAAGTTTATTTGAATTCTATTTGAAAGATAAAGAAGATAGACTTGAACAAAATTAAAAGTTCGTCAAAAATCAAACAAGTTTGAACAAATGCTAAAAAATTCAAATCTCATACTCGACTCAAAAAGTTAATGACTCGATTATATTATGAAAACTCGGTTGAGTTTTACTGATCAAATATTAAAAACTCAGAATTAAGGCCATGTGCTAATGATTCGAGTTTATTTAGAATAAACTCATTATGCTAACAATTTGGTTAAGCATATAATCTATTTGTGTATAAGATATGATCCTTTTACATATTATTCATTATCAATTCAAGAAAATTTAAGTTTCATAAAAATATGTTAACAATTGATCTATTTTGAGTATTTTGGCTGAGTCAACTTGGACAAAAACTCATAATTACTCGGTAGAGTTTATCGAGTTTAATTATATTGACTCAATGAAATTCGACAGAACATCGAGTTTTAGAACAGCTGTTGAATCGAGTCAACTTGGTACAACTCAGCCAAGTTAAACTATGGTTTGAACATTAGAGTGTTCAACTTGTTTATGTTCATTTACACCTTTATTTATGTTAACTATTGGGACAAGGATATTTTTCATTTAAAGGTAAATGAGGGGACCTCCATTTACCCATAAAAAATAAAAATAAAAAATAAGCACAAGAATTTTACATTCTAATGACAGATAAAATTATAATATAAATGCCTTGCAAAACATTAAAAGAAAATAATATCATTTTAACCTCTCATTGAATAATTTTATCTGTCATTAGAATGTAAAATTCTTGTGCAGCCCAAACGTGACAAACAAATTCTATCAAATTCAACACCTAAAATACAACCTACTACTTATAGCTTGTGCCATAGAAGTTAAATCAAAACTTAAAAACTAAATTTAGATCCTCTATTACACTTTTAGTATTACATTTGTATTATATTACCTGGATGAGTGACATGTGTTCTCTTACTATGAGTAAATATTAAATGAGGGACATATGTCACTTATCTAGGTAGTGTAACACGAGTATAATATCAAAAAGTATAACATAAGACCCAAAGCCTTAAAAAACTTCTAAATAATAAACAACAATTCTTAACGCTCTTTCTACTCGCATACCACGTACGTCTCTCCTACTCACATGACACAACACATACTAAAGATTGTCTTCTCTAGTAAAAGTATGATCCAAAGAATAAGAAAAGAGCAAGATCAAGAAGAGAGAGAGTAGAAAAATGTGCTTATTGTAATGTGAGTGCCAAAAGAACATTAAGACAAAGAAGGACTAAAGAACTCTTTGCAATGTGCTCAGACTAAGACAACTCATCAAACTCTTCTTCTTTTTTTTTCTCATTACTCCAAGAGACATTTTCTAGTCTTGGTTAGTCTTCTTTCTCTTGTTTACTTTAGTTTCACATTATCTAGTTGTATTATTTTATTCACATTTATTGCTTAATCTTTAGATGAACTGATTGTTGGGTGCTTTTGAGTGGAACTAGGAATGCATTTTGATTGATTTAGTACTCATTATTCAAAAGGATGTTTTAGTTTTAAAGTATGAATGTCAAAAGATTATAGTATAGACTTGTTAGGATTTTACATTTTTCTTGGGGTAATTAATGTACTGTGTGTTCTTTGTGTGTTGTTGGTAGGTGTGTCTAAAAGGTCATTNTGTCAAGGATAATTTGGAAAATATAGTGGTTTGACTTTATCTAGGATGAATTATCAAGGGGGCTAAGTTTTGCTCTATTTTTGATGAATTGAATTATACACATGATTTGTTATGAAAATTGTGAAGTAAAGCCAAAGTTTGGTGATTTACATGTAATACTTATTCTTCCATGTTTTTCTTAATTTCATCTGTTTATTCATTCAATTCATAGTCACAAAGAGATTCCAGGTCATCCGGTTCCTTATCTCTTTCACTCTCGGCTCAAGTGATTCACCGAAGCGACGAGACCTTGAAAGCTGCTTTTTCAAGTGTCAGTAGCGGAACGTTCTGACACTAGGAACCGATTTGGAGAAAGAAGAAGCATGGCATGAGATAGGCGGCGGGATCATTGAAAATTCAAATTTTGATAAAATAGAAAATCGATATGGGAAAGTTTTATTTTTCTTGATTTTCACCCTTTTCTTTTTTTGCAAAAGTGAGAGATTTTAGTCTTGTGAAAGACACTGTTGTTGGTAATGTTAGTCTTTAGTGAGATAGGAGAATAGGTTACGGGAGAGTAGAGCAAGAGAAAGAAAAAGAAATGATAGAACGAGGTGATTTGCAAATAAAATTTATATTTCTCATCCAATAAGCTTGCGTTTTGGAATCTCAATTACTAGCATATTGAAAGAATTATGAAGTTCTTTTCATGCTTTTGCTGCCTTGCAATGTGAAGGCAAGAGAGAAGAATGAAAAAAAATTTATTCTTCAATGGTCCAATGTACTATCAAGTAAACACCATGCTTCTTCCTGTCTCTTATACACATCTAGATGTGTATTAGAGACAGGACTAAAGCAGTAAATCTACATCCTCAAATTGCTGCCCAATATTAAACAATAAATGGAAAGATATACCTCACTATATATTGAGGAAAGTTGTTACACTACTCTAGTTGAATGGTTGCTACCTAAGCTGGTATTTTGTCTGGTTTTTATCTAGTTAATAGGTTTTACTACGACATAAGATTGCAATGACTTATAAATGAGTTCTTTGAGTCACAAGTTTAAGCCGGCCTAGGGTACTTAAGGAGATTTGATATAGTTTTTACCTTTCCATTTTTTGTTTATATGTTAAAAGAGTTTATTTTACAACTATGAGAATAAGTTGTCAGATCTTATACTCATGTCCGTACCTGTGTATATTAAAAATCTTGCTACAAGGATTTTATATACATTAGAATATCAACCCTGTCCTTGTCTCTTATACACATCTAGATGTGTATAAGAGACAGGTGATTACTAATCAAACAACTGTTCAATACTTCAAAGTCTTAATATTATACACATCTAGCCACTATAAGTGACAGATCTTTTTAAAATAGTTGCAGATATTTTAACAACGAATCCCTATTTGATGTCTTTATTGAAGGAACACTAGTTTGTTCTTTGCTATCTAGTTATAGCAATCAGGATTATGAGCAAGCATTTGTTGAAACTCGTGTTCCTTGAGGATGGGACTACATCATTTTGCTTCCATAGCACCGATCACCAAGATCTAGCAATAATGATTATTGATTAAAATTCTTTGAGTTGATGATAGAGCATACTATTTTGTCCCTAGACATGGTCAAGGGCAATTCTTAGAACCGTTAAAAGATATAGCTATGGTACTAAGAATCAAAATTTTGATGTTGACTATAGTGCTAACCGTTGGGGTGGGTATCAATTTTAGGATTTTTTTTTTACTCTTGATTATAGTTCTAATCGCACCATATCTATAACAAACAGCATCAAAGTATCCTCAACATCACCTAACTTCTATCTTAAAGATTTCTACCTGACTACTCATATTAGTATGGATAATCAACTAGATTTAGACTTTATCACAATGGATATTGACTCAAATAGAAACTATTCAGTTTGGTTGCACTTTGCAGAAATTATACCTTCAATAATTGTTGCAGGACAAAGGGTATTTGATATTTTGGTAAATGGTGGTGATGTATTTCTAGATGTTGATATTGTGAAAATGTGTATAAGCTACTAACACTACTCTAGTACCTGAACTACAGTAGTTGCTATTAGATGGTCGAGATTTGACGATAACATTGCACCCTACAAAGGGTAATAATGTTATAATCTATTGAGATATTCAATATTATAGCAGCAAAGTCCAAAACATTACCTGATGAGAGTACAAATAACAAAAATTCCTTATTTCTCAAAATCTTATTACATTTCTGACATTGCTGTCAAATCGGTTTGACTAATGTTTTAGTTTAAATTGAAGCCTACTTACTAATTTATAATAAACCAAAAAAGCAATAGCTTATTGGTTTTTTTCACTCTTATAGCAAAATATTTATTGTAACATACCGATAATCAAAGGTTGTGTAAGATGAAGCTGTCTAGTTACAATTGTATCATGAATTTATGCTAGCTAGTTCCTCTTTTGCATTGTTATTACGTGTTGATTTTGGGATGGCTCATTCAGTAATTTCATTTTCTTTTTATCTGTAAGATGTGAAATGTAATACCCCCATAATGTTCTAGAAATGGAATTTAATTCCTTAGTTCCCATAGCATTTGTTCCCAATCTTTCTTGTATTGCTTGTCATTTTACTGTATATGATCTCCGATGTTCTTAATTATTTCTTTGTGAGTAGAAATTTCATTTTTAGCTTTTTTTAATCAATCATGCACGAAAAAAACTTTTGCAATATCTATATCTGTTTCTTCCTTCTAGTCTTTTTCTCATTACTAGATCATGGTGCATAATGATTATTATGTTCTTGAGATAATGTGCCTTAATATTGGGCAGCAATTTGAGGATGTAGATTTACTGCTTTAGTCATGATTGATTAATGTATTCTCTTATGTTGTCATTGCATGGGTTTTTTTGTTGCCATTTTTATAATCTAGACTATTTCCTTTCTTACAGTAATGCATACGATTGAATGCATGTTTTGCTTTTCTTTTATTCTTTTTTTGTGGATATGAGGAAACTTGTTGAACTATTATTGAAATTGTTTTGTTTTCCACATTAAAGTTAGGGCTCTACAATCCTTGAAGAAAGCAAGTACTGCTTCGTCTTTGTTTTGGGTGGAATGTTATCAATAACCATTGTGTTCCTCAGAAACATCCCTAGAGTGGAGCTGATTTCTGTATGTTCTTGAGCTTTCTCATATATATATATATATATATACATGCACACACATATACATATCATACAGTGATTTGTTTGATTGGCTAATTTCATTTAAATTTGTTCTTTAGCTAATAGAATGAAATGGCAAAATGACATTAGCTTTTGGTTCTAGTATTTTATGTAAGGCTTTGTAGCTAACTTAATTTGTTGATAGATTTTTGAATTAATCATCATTTTGAATTTTTAGAAATGAATGTAGTGAATTTTAATTAAGACTGCTAACCTTTTGCAATGTCTTTTGCCATATGTATCATGATATATTATGGAATTTGTTCATGACTAGTACCTTTGTTGTGATTTTGTAATGTCTTCTGCCACATATATAATGGTATCATGTGTTGTTCATAGGGCACCACATAGCCTAACTTCTTAGAAATGTTCTAATGATTGGAATATAGATGATGGGAATTAACCTAACTCATCAATTTCATGTTTTTTTTCCTGATATCTCTATTTGGCAAATTAAAATGAACTCGAAGATATTGTGCATTATATCATTTCAACTTTTTTCCCGGATTACCTTTTTCTTGTATAATTTAGGCTATGTATATCATATGCTATATCTTGTAATAATTTGATTTTTATGTGATGGCCACATTAAGATTTTGTTTTCTAAATGAGAGATCTTGATGAGAAAAGTTAGAGAAAAGGTTGTAATGCCATGAAACTATTATAGAACTTTTTTCCTATAATTTCTAGAGTCATATCATATTTAGGTCTCACTTGAAATAAAGTATTTGTAACATGTTATGAAGTAGCACTATTTTGGTTATTCATTTCTTGTAAATATAAAATATATTTAGGTAAGTACTATCCATTTAATTTCTATTGCCAGTTTCAAAGTGTGAGAAAAGTTAAATTATGGTTTCGTGTGAATTTTTTCCTATAAATTACTTTTTCATGTAAATGACTCATGTTTATTACCTAAAATTTCTGCTTTGCAAGGGTAGTGATCTTGATAACCAAGGTTGAAGGGCTTCATGCTAGTTGACATTTCAAAATTGCATAATCTACAGAGCATGTAAGTCATGGTATTATTTTGTAATCACAGTTATAATCCCATTAAGTCCTCCATCAATATCAAGGTCGTAAAATCTCTTTTACCATATCATCTACACCGTATTGGTAATTAATTTTAATGCTAAGACGGTGGTTCAAATCATATTCTTTAAATAATGAACCATAACTTTATTGAACACTTTTACCTTCCTAACACCCTAAAAAGTAGTTAAAAGATTTTCTTGAATCAACAATTCATTAATGGAACAAGTAAATGGGTCTTAAACACAAAACATTAAATTTTGCTTCACTGAAATTGTGCTTATACTTAATTCTATTTTCTGATTTAGAACCATGTTGTCTAAACTCTTATTACTATAATTGGTATAACTACAGAAATTTGAGTAAAAACAGCATTGGTGGACTTATTTCTTGCCTTCTCACTTGGAACAATTGCTAGCCTTGAAGTATTGTGAGATTTTCTACATTTGAGAACTTATGTTAGTTATATGAATTCTATTTCTTGATGTAAAAATGGGTAACAAATTTATCAAGTTATAAATTGATACTTAAATATTTAGTGATAATAGTATTTTTGTGTATGTATGCTCTTGTAGTCCATCTCACTCTAGTTTATATCTCTTATTGAGATAGAATAACAAAGAAATATCTCTTAAATCTGGCTTGTATATTTAGGGCTTAGTCCTACTTAGTTATGGTTTACTAGGTTCATGTTGTTGATGTACTTGGTGAAATCTCTCTAACAATCTCTGCATGGCACAATCTTAAACCAGTGACCTTTCATTTTATTCTCCTATAATATTATACTTTAGATGTTTTTAATATCTGATGTCCATTAGTAATGTTGATAAAAAAATGCACATGAAGATTCCAACTAATCGTAATATTGTTTGTCACTGAGTTATTTAAACTATACAATTTCAACCCAAAATATAGGAATCTAGTTTTACACAATGTGCATAAAATCAAACATTCTAATGGTTTCATTATACAATCTAACATGTGTATAAAAGACAGATTGTTAATATAGTCTGTTATGCGTGAAATAATAGTTATTTGATCATATGTCCTAGTTACTATTGAATGAAAATTGTTGCATTTTCTTTTCTGTTACTTTTTGTTGGGGAGGGATGTTGAGGTAGTTTTGAGTATGTAATTCATAAAAATCATTTGCTCGTAATGAATTATAATGCATCATGTTCTATGTGATTTTTATTTTTATTATTTTTATTTTGAGATATGTGTGTGTATCTAGAGTTAGTGGACATATGAGTAATGTCACATATATATCTTAATTTTGTCATATTTTTCTGTTTTAAACTGCAAAAAGAGTAAAGAAAGGGATAAAGTGGGCATACTATCTTACTTTTCATGTCAAGATCAACTGGATCCATTATGGACTTGGATGACATGTTTGACAATGTACCCTAATTTCACTTATTGCCATTTCTTTTTCTTTTTGCATCTTAATTTATTTTCTATATAGGGCATAATTTTTTCATGTTTACCTTTGAATTGATTTTTATTTTTGATTTGTTGTATACTGTTTTGGTTGACAGGGATCTTTCATACAACTTCTTCAATGGATATATCCCTGAAAGCCTTGGTCAGTTGACCTCATTACCAACGTTGTAAGATTTTTCAAACTTGTTGCCTTGTGGTTTTCCAGACAGATATTGACAGCAATAATGATATTTTGAAGTTCAGCTTAATCTATGACTTTACTGTTCAGGAATCTCAATAGCAACTCTCTAGTAGGACGAGTCTCAGCTGTTATGTTACATTTTTTGATAATGTTACGGTTAGCGAAGTTTAATGTAGCTTATCCAACTTCTTCTTTTTTTTTTAATTGTGTGTATTTAATATATTGATTTTATTAACCAAGTCATTTTAGTAGGTTTGGCAGTACCTTTATTCCTTTTACTATATAGTAGATACTGTTTATATATCTCATATTAAATGTAATTTCTTTCATATTCTATAGTACTGTCATTAATATTTGTTTCATCATTAAGAAAATACAATCCTAATGTATGTTATATTATAAAAATTTATTTTGTGGCAATATAGAAAATTAAATAGTAACTTTAATTTAATATCTCAAAAAATCTAGAATAGACCTCTTAGAGTAGTAGTTATATATGATAGTACATTTTAGTTATGATAGATAGTATTGATATTTTGAAAGTATGTTTCTTTACCTTGCATAATACTATTTGATTATTTATAGTACTATTTAGTTGATAATTTCAGTATTAGTCACCTATAATGTATTTTTCCATTTTTTAATTTTTTAATATTGCTTATGTTCTATTATGTATCTATTCTCTTAGTCAAATTAATGCAATAGGCTCGATTGAATCCTTTATTATAGGAGAGAATACATTTTAAATATCTCATAATACTATTATATTATTTGTTTTATTACAAAAAATTACAACTTAATATATATTTCATTATGAAAAAT